>NW_024121166.1:8098635-8430017 GCF_016745375.1 Pimephales promelas
AAACTTAGTCGAAGTTGACGAAGGTGTAAAATAGTCCCAAACAACTCCAGTGTGTATCATTCCAGTGTGTCATTCAGTGGGACTCAACACTTCACCACACGGGCGCGCTCACTTACATGTTTCGTGGTTGAGCAGCACGCACGCACTGCTTAATCAATGAGATACATTTTATCGATTAAATGTATTATCGACAATTAATCAATCGTCGATTAATCATTGACATCCCTAGTGTGATGTAACTTTTAATTTAACAAAGTAAAAGAACATTTAAAAAATTAAAAAATAAATAAAAATTGGCACTCTATTGGTGGGGCAGTTGTCAAGTTAACCGGAATAGCCCTATAGTCACAGGAGATGCAAATGAAATGCATAAGGTAATGCCTCTTGACTGACCACCTGTGATCAGATTACTGAAAACACAGTATAAAAGGACAACCACATTTCTGTGATTGAAACCGAAAATTCTCGGGACAGTTGCATGTGTCCAAATTTTAAATCTCAACCGTTCTATTTCATCAGAAACGATCTTGAAACAGGGCTTTAAGTGAAAATACCGAACTTGTCCTTTAATACCAGGTTGAAACCACCTCACTCGATTTCTAGGATATTCTACATAATTTGCAAGCATAAGGGAGCCACTATCAATTTGCGGGAGACTCCAGGATGTCTGCTTTATATGAGCAAAAAAAAAAAAAAAAGAAGAAGAAGTTTCCATTAAATTTGACATGGGTCAAATGTAATCTCACCTTCTACATAAGGAGTTGGGTCTCCAATTTTTCCTGGCATCTGGTCGGCAGGCTTGAGTACTTCCATGTCCAGTATAACCACCACACGTCTGTATAGAACAAACACAAAAGCTCAATAATATTCATTAATGAAAATATACTACAGTTCAAATGTTTGAGGTTAGTAAGATTTTTTGATAGAAATTAACACTTATTCCGCAAGAATGCATTAAACTTCCCACAGGTATTCATAATGTTATTCATAAAGATTTCCATTTCACATCAACACTGTTTCTTATTATTCTTTAAAATATCCTGAAAATAAGCATACAGATTTCCACAAAATATTATGCAGCACAACGGTTTTCAACACTGACAGTAAGAAATGTTTCTTGAGCAGCTTAATCATCATATTAGAATGATTTCTGAAGGATCATGTGACATTGAAGACAGGAGTAATGATGCTGAAAATTCAGCTTTGCCATCAAGAATAAATTACATTTCTAAATATTTTAAAATAGTAAACAGTTATTAGTATATTTATAATATTGTTTTACTGTATTTTTGATCAAATAAATGCTGCATTGGTGAGCATAAGAGACTTCTTACAAAAACATAAAACAAATCTAACTGCCCCCAAAAATTTAAAAAGTAGGATAAACAAAGCAGAGCCACAGGGACATTTGCTAATAATAACTACTGTAAGAAATGTATCTGATCAACACCTGGAGACGAATCCTTACCGTCCATCCTTGAGAACATTAGTGACGCTCCTTTTCAGCATACACACACAGTTAGAGGCCAACTGGTTTTGCTCAGCCATGGGATTGAGCTGTGTGGAGAGCATGAATGCTGCATGCAGGGGACAAATATTAAAAAAATACATGGTTTAGGACAGCCTTTCTCATATTTGCATGTTTTAGAAAACCTGGGGTTTACATCCTAATGACATGAGCAAAAGACTACTTTTAACAAATATCACTTACTCGCACTTTTATAGTCACACTGCTTATCCAAATTATCTCAAATAGACCATTCAACTTTCAAACACATAAGCACTGAACATGGACATTTAAATGTGCAACAAAAGTACTAGAGAAATATATGGCTTTGGTGCTGATGATCAAAAAGCAAACAGATGTTTTAAAACAACATCCTCCTGCTGCACATGAAAATGACAATGTATTTTAAGGACAGACACCAAATGAAACACACAAAGGCATCTGAAAATTGATCAAACTTACAGGACATAGTGTGCAGCCCATCACTCATCATGAGACGGAAACGGGACAGGCCATTTCCCCCATCAATCTTGCGGATGTTCTGGAGAGAATATTCAACATTTAACAGTCTAATAGTAAAGATAACTAGAATGGAAATAAATGGTCTGGAGTATTAAAGAAACCAAACTTTCAGAAGCTAATAAAAACATTAAATTACTAAAAACACTGATAAAAAAAAGGCTAGACTTAAGGTTTAACTTGTTAACATTAACTAAAATAAAAAAAAAATTCTACAGCATTTATTAATCTTAGTTCATGTTTATCTCAATATTTATTTAACAAATGTTAACAGACACAACTTTTAATCTTAAAGATGTTTAATGCACTGAACACGAACATTTGTATTAAATAAAATTAACAACGGTTAATAAATGGTGTTATTAATATATTGCTCATTGTTACATGCATTAACTTATGTTAAAAATTATACCTTAAAAAAATACATTATTTCATGCATTAATTTACTTAAATGTATACATTAACATTTTATTCCCCTCGGAAATCACGGAATCTGATGATTGTCATTGTTTACAATATTGGTCTTTTGTCATTGTCTAAAACTTGGATACCTAGAATATAAGGTGATGTAACAAAATAACTTTAATAACTTGTAAACAGTGTGCAATGAATTGACAGTTAACTTACCACACATTGAAGAACAGGGTTGCTGACTTCCACTCCTTTAGTCAGGGACTGGGGGGAAAGTACACAATACAAAACACTGTTACACTCAGATCATAAATCATGTCAACAATATTAGTGATTTCAGATATCTGACTTATTCCACACACATTCACAGACCACATGATTAAGTATTTTCCATCTACAATGAGAGAGAGACTGTTTTTATATGTTCTGTTCAGTATCCGCTGCTGCAATTGCATTATATAAAAACACTTGCGTCTCTGCATTGCGTCGACACGTTTCATCCTCGATTTTAACCTTTTTACAGTTCACACGTGTCATTATCGAAAAGGGTGAGCAGAATAAACAGAAGGCAATGTTAAAAATTTTGATTTTATCTCACTCACTGTCACAGTCCGAAACCGAAGAAAGTCTTGCTGGCTAACGTTAACTAACTAAGCATGTTTTGGTCTGCAACGGTTGAAATAATGCTGCGGTCTTATTCTTACCTCAATTGCCCCTTCTGACAGTATAACAGTCATGTTTTCACAAAAATATAGCGAACGAAAGATTAATGTTGTATTGACAAAAGATCACAAGCGTCTCTGGTCCGCAACACTTTCCTGTATCCTCGCGCCAACTCACACCAAACCCGCGAAACTGCGATAGCGATGACGCGTTTCCCGTTACGATCTACTTCCGCTGAACGTCAAAATAAATACAGACAGAAAATAAATACAGACGAGACAAATGTTTCTTGAAGCGGACTACTTTTATTCCTTTTTTGATTCAGTAAGTTTTGCGAGTCTGAACATTTTTTAATCATTTGTTGTGAGGTTGTGAACTATTTAATGTGCTAATGTTTATTATTTAAAACAAATTTTGTAACAAACATTAATGCCACAAGAGCAATTCACAGTCACATTCCTGACAACTGCCAGGCATTAGCTCCCTCTTTTTGTTGTATCAATATATATATATATATATATATAATTTTATATATTTATTTTATTAAAATAATAAGAGTATTTAATTTAATTATAAGATAAGAGTAATTTAAAAATAAGAGTATTTTCTTAATAAACTAAATAATTGCAGTTTTTTTACATTCCAAAATGTTGCTCTGAAAATAAAAAAAGCATATCAAAAATATACATTTTCATATACATCTTCTTTCAAAATAATGAAATAACAAATGTAGGCTACAATTGTTTCTTTTTTCCGGTCCACAATGTGCTCTGTGTAAAATGGATAACTGAGATAAATCATATGATGTATTATGATAAAAAAATTGTTTTGGTTTTTTTCATTTGAATTTAAAAGAAAGTTGTTTCCCCTGCAGCATAAGAAAAACTGACAATCAACAAACCTACTTAGTGTTCAGTCATGTGACAAATACAATTTAATTGATAAAATACAGTTGATTATTGATTTGTGATTTTGTGTCCAGTACATTTTTACCAGTATTTATAAAAAATAGTGATAATCTGAAGAACGTTTGTAAAATCGGATAAAATTCTGAAAAGTGATATCTCTGTTAACAGATTGTTGTTATCGTACCTGAAACAAGGCAATATTTCACAAAAATAAAATAAAATCAAAATGATAGGGTTTTCAATAACATAAGAGTGAGTAGACAATTTTCATTTTTGGGAGAACTATTAACCCATTAAATAAATCCACTTATGAGACACATGAATTTCTGTTAAAATGTCTTTAATTAAAAAAAAGAAAATCATGACTTTTTAACAAGATTAGCAAGGACAACATGAATTCACATAAGGGGGAGTAATTTCAAATTATCTTATAGACCTCAATGTACTTTTACAAAATATGTCCTTAATTTGCTTCCCAGTGGGGACCAACTATGCAGTCAAAAATCACTTACGGACTCATTCTGCTAAAACTATGAAAACTACTTTGGATCAACTTCAAAAGATACTGGCTTGTCATTAGTTTTATCTGAATTTCCAGGGTTTGTGACCATAGTGGAGGCTCCAGGGTTTGGGTTGGAAATTACTCCCAGAAAAAATGGCGTTTGGCTCAGGTCATCCATTAGGGCAAAGAAAAATGGCTGATTGACAGTAAATGTAGGATTGGAACGTGAGATGACCACACTTGTTGCGGCCGCTGCCTCTGCCCCTTCTTCGTTTATCTCAATACTGGACATATGCTGCACACTGGACACAAACAAGGGGCCCTCTGAGATGCGGTCCAGCTTCGGGTGACTAAATAGCATTCCTAGACCTGGATTACAGTAGAATTATATATTTGTTAGCATACATAAATGGAAGAAATAGTAAAATAACTATGAATCCAAAGTGATCTCCTTGATCATGAGGCAACTGAACATACAGTACAGATGCTCATCACTAGTTAAACTACTAACAAGTCATAATGTACATCCATTACATCCAAGACATCTTACCCATGCTTGTCATGGCCTCTTGGAGGTCCTGTTTGAAATCAAGCTTGAATTTTGGGAGTTTGACTTGCATGTTTCTCTCTCGTGGCAATCGAATATACAGATCTGAGATATTGAGCTTAGCTGCAATGGCTGACACATTCACATGTCCAGATGTTGGCATTACCACCACTAGACTCCTGTCACCTTTAAAGGGGAATCGAGCAACCTGTGGAGGTCAAAGCAGAAGAAAAGGTGAGGAAAAGAGATTTAATCAGTGCTATTTATGAAGTAGCATCTTAAAGGCAGTAACCTGGGCATCCAGCTCACGGTGGGGGAAAACACTGAGAGGATACTTTGGCCCAAGCATCATGTCCACATTAACAATCTGGTTTTCATCTATGTAGAAGGGCTCAGTTGAGGTGAAATGAGGATCAAAGCGGGTGAGCCACTCTCCTGTCAGAGAGATAATAAGACTTGGATTATATGGTCCTTTTTTGATTTACACTTGTGAAATAACAAGGGAACGATAATGCAACGGATCTGAGTAATGCTGACGTGACTCACTGAAGCACAAGAGGAAATTGCTAAATACTTGCTGGTAACAGGTGTTTGTTCTGACCTTTGTAGTGCATTGCATTGATCAGCATCATAACAATGCTGGGAGGAATACTGGACAGAAACTCTGAGATGTGACCATTTGTGGCTTTCTTAACCCATTCATTGATCTCATTAACATCAGTCAAAATGGCTGGCTCTGAGTCATACAGTTTCTGAGAATCTTCCATGAACTCCTGTTTTGCTTTAAATCCTGAAGGGAAGAAAAGAAAAACATTCATAGCGTTGCATAGTACATGCATCCATCCATCCATCCATCCGTCTATCTGTCTGTCTGTCTGTCCGTCTAGCTTTTAAAACTACTAAACTAAAACTTAAAACTATTTCAAACTTAAAACCTTCAAACTTAAAGCTGTTAAAACTACTTTAAACTTTCTGGCTTGGTCTACAAACTTTTTAATGTAGTTTAAAATAAACTGAATGTACATATTAAATATGTTGAAGTGTGAACTTAAGGGGAAATTACTTCATAAATGCACTAATGCATAATTCACATGATTTTAAGTGACCTAAATATACACACACACACACACACACACACAAAAAACTTTGGGGGGCCACTGTATAGATCTGCAGGCAATTGCTGACAATGTATATATTTTGTGTAAGCTACATGTGCGTGTCTCTCACCAGTTTGCAGATAGATGCGGCTGGCGAATGACAGGCTCCTTTTGCGGAAGTTGCGCAGGAGGCTGCTGAGTGCAGTGTGGTAGCAGGGCAGTGCGTCTGCATGCAGGTGGTGTAGAAGCAGCTCTTCTGTCTCATTTGTCGCTCCTGAGATTCAAATAAACAAGAAGATTGTCTCAGGTTTGTAATATGTATGCATGCAAAAACAGAACAGAAACCAAAACATTTGCTATTCAATGAGTTTTTTGTTTTTATTGTAAATTTTGAACTTACCCAGCGCTAGCTGTGAGAGTGCAACGGACAAGCTAAGAGGGGAAATGATGAGATTGGGCTGCTCAGGACTAGGCTTCAGGTTTTCCAGGAACCAAAGGCCAAGCTTCATAATGCCATTTCCTATGGTCAATTTAATCTGTTGGCTAGACATTTCCCCATCACAGAGCGAATCAAGGTCCTCCTCAGAGGAGCCCTCTTTCTGCCCAGGAGAGGGAACCGTGGCTGAAGGATCTGCTTCCAGGCCATCTGGAGTACTCGTGTGTGCTTTTGTTATGGTGGGGTCAAGAGTGCCTTCCAAATCCTAAAAGGGGACAAAGCGATAGGAGTGTCAAATGTCTAAATGTGTGGATACCCTTAAGGATGAGCACTGAGCATTGTGGGTTCTTCTTACTGATATGGGTTTACTTGGCATCAGTGGGACGAGAGGAATTACAGGATCTCTTCCATCCTCTGGTTCTTTCGCATCTTCCTGCAGTGAAAATGAGCAATTTATGGCATTTCATTGGAAAAAAAAATATCATTTTAAAATAAAAAATAATATGAGATTTGTTGAGTGCTTTACCGTCCATCCTTGCTTGGCATAACAGAGGAGGAGGAATGCCAGAAAACACAAGTTCATGTTCTAAAAGGTTCTCTAAAAACCAAAGAACAGAACAACTTATAAAGTATTTGGAATACTTTTTTTCATTGATCACTGGTCATTTGTTCAAAGGTACTCTTTAGTTTTACATATTATTATGGATAAAGTACATATTACATCCATAAATACAAATTTTGCGATCTATTGTTAAGATGTTAGCACAAGAAGCACCCTCATACATAATTTATTGATGACAGAAAATATTTTTAAAATTAATTCCTGTAGGTCTTTCAAATATAGACGTGAACTCCAATTTCAGGTGGATTATTTTTAAATTCACAGATTGTCGAATAATCAATAAATGCTTAACATGGCTAAAGGTCTGTCGGCTCTTGCATAATTCCAGGGTTAAGCCTTTTACATTTGTTTAAAGCTACAGGTTAAAAAAAATTGAGATCACAGGAAAAACAATATACACCTATATATATATATATATATATAAAATAATAAAAATAGATATGGAAATGTTATAGCATTTTACCACTGATACTCCTCTGTGTAATTTGCATTTTCATAAACCTATTTTATCAAAACATTCTTATGGGAATTAAATAATTATTAATTTATTATACTTCAACGAATCACAAAGATGAAATGTACATATTTACTAAGCCAAAGAGCTGGCAACAGAATCAACTTCTATATTTCAACACAATATCTACCAAATCCATTACAAACAACTATTTACAGAGAAAATTTACAAGACAACAAACAAAACTGTGTGCTTACCGCGCAAATCTCCAGTTGTGGGATCCAGCCCTGATTTAGGAAAGAAACGCACAAAATAAGCAATGGGAAAATTCTTGGCTTGGGGGTTGGCACTATCTGAGCAGGCAGTTACATTTCAACTTTCATTGATCTTTACCTCATATATTCTTAGTACCTACCTCTTCATAGATGTAAATATCGAGAGACCTTGGGGTCAAACATCAAACTCGAGTGTGTAGATTTGTAGATCTGTGCAGTTTGAAGTAGAGTATAAACTAAACTGGTACTGTATAGTTTGCTGAGCTGCTGAAAGTGAATGTCAGTCACTGAGTTTGAGTAAACATGCTGCATAAGAAAAACTGCACATAAATGAGAAGGAGATGACAAGTCAGCTCTGCCAAAGCTGATATTAATATACTGTTATTGGATAGAGAGGGCTTTTATATTGCTTTCTTATATGCCACAAAAACAAACCAGTGGCATCTGCCAAGATCTCCAAATTGAGAGCAGTTGAAAAGCAGTACATTGCAAACAATCAAATGAACTTTGTCCTATCAGAATAACCTCTCCGTGGGTGGGTGCTCTGTTTCTAAGCACGAAAATCTACAGAGCGAACCGGACAACTGATCAACTCACCCATTCATCAATGAGGAGGTCATTCAAATTGTTTTTCAGTTGACCAAAGAAAATACAAGACACATTTATTATCTATTTCTTTTACTTTAAATCATTGAAAAGGTTCATTTTAGTGAGAATATAGAAAAAGGTCACATTTTAAAAAAGAAAAAAAGAAAATTTACTCACAATGGAATACAAAAGAGCAATGGCCAATGTGGTTTCAGACAATGTGTTGCTTATGTTATATCAGGCAGATCTTTGTCAAGATATTTAGCATGAATTATAGGAGCATCAAGCTGTTTGAGTAAAATACAACCAATTGTAATTTTAAATACTTACAAGGAGTCAGATATAAAGCAATATCCACTTTTCCAAATTGTCTGATTCGCTGAAAACCTATACTTTGTAACATAAAATAATGTGCTTTAAGAAATGAAAACTTGAACACTAATCAGTCTATTTCAACACATTATAATAAAGGCCTGAACTTATATCAGAACACATAATTTTCAAGCCAAATGGGTTTCAGAAAATATAGCGGTGAATTAGTGTCAGTAACGTATGTTTTAGAAATCTGAATAAATTCTCACTACATGTTCTAAAGTTATATATGGAATGTCAAGAGACAATATTGTTTTATATAAAGCATTCCAGTAATAAATTAAATAGGTTTGATTCTAGTTCATATCTATTCAAGGGCGTTGCAAAAAATTATTCTTTTAGATATAAGCATTAGGCTCAACAAAGATATACATCTTATATTTCATTAATATATAGATGTGTATAATATACAAGCATACATACAGTATGTTGTGTGTAAAACGTAACATGTCACTTGACCTGGGTTTGATGTGACAAACAAATGAATGAATACATCATCAAGGTTAATAAGATCTAAATAGTCTAGATACATTTTAGGCCCTTTCAGGATTTAGGACCGTCCCATTGCATATTAGGTGTTTACACTCTTAGTCAGTGTATAGTAACAGAACGAAGAGTCATCCTGAACTTGACCAAGGTCACATTTCGATTACATTTGTTTTGTTCATTATGCTTCAATGACATGGATGTAAAAACGTACTGCGTAGTATAGAAAAGAGTGCCAAACATGGTGCACTATAAACGTCTACCATGAATACTGCATAGTTGCTGAGCAAGTCTGGTGAATCGAATCATGATATGATCAACATAGTCTAACCTGTGATTCTCACAGTGTTGTTTTTGGTGATTTCACTCATCTAATGGAAAGTGTAAATGCTACACTAGAACCACACTTGAACTTTCCTGAGCAGCTCATCTCATGCATGCTTTTGACTTTTTGAAGAGAATTTACAGAGTCGATTCTTACATACAAAGCAGCTAGTGCAGTTATATCACATGAACCCTAAAAATCATAAAAAAGACAATTCTTATGATTGTATGAATCAGAGGCAAAATTCAGTTTTGGTCACTTACTAAGCAAAGTTGCGGGTTCTTTTTCAGTGAGGAGGTTAATATAGAAATATCAGGCTTGCTCCTTCTACGACTAAAAAAAAAACAATTTCTTTGTGCATGGTTGGCAAGATTGTTTCATTCTGGGGAAGGAGCCAAAAGTGGCACAAGGAATATATTAAAAAAGCAACACAATACTAGTTAGTTTAAGCCAGCAGCCTGATGGCACCGTTGTCAGATCCGAGCAGCAGAAGCCTCTTGGTGGGCAGCACAGACAGACTTGTGAGGGTCCCACGAAAGTTCTCTGAGCTGAGCTTGGTGGATCCCGCCAGGTTAGCTGTGCTGTCCAGAATGGAGTACACCCCGATTTTGTTGGCAACAGTTCCTGCCACAATCTCAGCACCGTAAAGATCAAATGCATGTATGGGGTCAGAGGGAGTCCTGTACTGGTGTAGTGGCTTGTGCTCCACATCTTTCCAAACGGTCAATGTGTGGTCAGATGAAGAAGTAACGAGCAAATTTCCGTCTGTTGCCTACAAAATTAAAAAAATCACGGTCAAGTAACAAACAGGTGGGGAAGTGTCAGCATTTTTTAAATGACCCAGACCCAGATTTTTACTTGTTGCGTCAACATTTTCACTGGCCCAACTATAAAAGAATGATTAAAAATTTGGGGTCAAGTAGATTTGTAAATGTTTTTGAAAGAAGTCTCTTACCAAGGCTTCTGTGATGAATAGCAAGTTGAAAAGAACAGCATTTATTTGAAATTGGAATCTTTTTGTAACATTATAAATGTCTTTACTGACATTTTTGAATTGAAATTTAAATGTATCCTGGCAGATGATTTAAAATTATGAATTACAATCTTACAAGTCATGTTTTGCAAAAATCTGTTATCCAGCCAGACAAAATTATCTTATGACTAATGAGCAGAAAATGACAAGAATTATAAGAGCGTCAGAAACACTAACTTTTAAATTCATAAAGGCATAAAAAATGGATGTACCATATCCATAAATGTGAGATTATCAGTAGCAACACAGCAGCAGCCCAAATCTCCCTCACACTTGCCTCAGGGCAGCAGGAACCCTGCTAAATATTGTTGAACCCTGCTAAGGTTCATCCATTTCCTAATAGAGTCAAGAATAATAAAGTAATTGTGCGACAATCTGCAAAGCTCATAGATTTTGTCCTAATGAGTAACTCGTGTCTATATTTGCCCAAACATGGGCCTCTGGTGGCAGAGACAGACCTTTGACCCCACAAATCAGGGTTAAATAAAGTTTGCCTAGTTCTAGTCGCTTGTTGACTGCATCTGAACAAACTAACAACGTACACGTTTTACTCATCATACTGAAATTCTAAATATTGATGTGAGTCAAGACATCCCAGACATGATGTGAATCAGTCCATTTCCCATAATCCACTCGACCCTCGTGATTTCTGGTCCATGCAGTAGATCTAATCCTGTACAATTGGACTAATAACTCATGATGTGTGCAAGAGAAGTAAACAATACGATTCACAGTTTTTAAAAACAGTCTGTCTCCATATTACATACAATTCCCTAATATCAATAAAGGCGCAATTATTGTTTACAAGCATGTGAACTGAGAAAACATCAAAGGACATCAGAGAATGCAATCGTGCATTACACATTAACCAAGGACATGCATACTCACTTTCATTTGCAGTATATCTCCCTCGTGACCAGTCCAGCCTCTTAGCACCAGACCCGTTCTTGCATCCAGCAGCACTATGAATCCAGTGGAGAAACCTGCCGCCACAGTGCGTCCCCCCGGACTGACAGCCAGGCAGCGGATAAGCCCAGCACTCATGTTACTGTAGGCTAGACGGAACTCATGCTGTCAACAGAGAAATAACATGGTCCTAACTAGCAAATAATGAGCATTGAGGGAGGGAAAAAACAACAGCCTGGCCACTATAATGACAGGTAATAATAATCTAAAATGACTGGATGACAGAGGACTGAGCAGTACCTGCAAGCCAGGTTTGCGCGGGTCTATGAAGCGCAGCACAGAATCAGCGCTAGCAAACACTACGCTGCAGTGAGGAGCAGGCATTGTGGTGACAGCTGTGATTGGGTTCTTCCCATCCAGAGGTTCATTACAGCGTATATTCGTACCTAGTCATATGAGAAAGAGAGAGAGCCAAACAAGGAATCATGTTAAATCTGTTGGCCTGACAGACATAGTCAAATCACACAATCTGTACAAGAACTTTAAACTTCTCTGTAATGGAAATTGTAATGTATACGTTTAGTAAATATAATGATTATATTAATAATAGCGTTCTGTGATGGAAATTACAGTTGTCTGTAATAAAATGGCATACTCCTTTGTATTCCTATGGCTAATGTAACAGCTACCATTTTATGCATCCAAAATGCAGGAAATTAAATATTTTTATTCTTTTTGCATCCTTTGCCAAAATTACAGCTTAATTGGATCTCATATTTCACTGGTGACACTAGAACAAGAAGATATATTGAAATAATAATAAATGTATTGTAAATTTAATGTGCGTTGTTTTTTATTGTTATATTAATCATTTATATTTTAATGATGGATTTACAAAGTGTAAAATTGTAAGTCTAGATCAGGGACGAGGGTAAACATTAACAATGCATAAATCTACCTCATTAGTAGCAAAAAATAAATTAGTTAAGGCATGAGTTGAATGAAGAAACATAAAATGTTACTCTCATATGAATGCAAAAACAAAAATCACACAAAAATTAACTATTAACATGCAATATACCACAAAAGGTTAGTAATACTACAGATGTATAATTACTTCCTCACCTGTGAATTGATCCCACAGATGCACAGTACCATCACAGCTCACCACTTCCTGTAAGGCCTCTAGCTGGCCAACATAAAATACAGATTTGCGGTGCTCTGCATATGTGAGTCGGGGTTCAACCTCTCGTGTGCCATCACCGTGGTTATAAAGCGGCCACAGCTTTACAGTTTTGTCTTTACTCCCAGACAGGAAGTAGTCCTCCCCTGCTAGTGGAGCCAGACATTTTGCAGTGCCGGAGTGACCCAAGAAACTCTGGAGACGGATCTGGTGGAAGTGGAAGTGCAAGTCCTGCTGATTAAGGCCGATCTCATACTGCCAGTATGCAAGCCAGTTACCTTGCAGGGAGCGGCTGCTGCGTGGGAGGTCCTGTTTCAGTGCGCTGTCCTCAGGAGTGGGTCCCAGGACCCAAGAGTATGAGGAGTGAGAGAAAGAAGGTCCAGCTGAGGAAAGTGCAGTGGTGGCTAGACTCGTCTGGGGAGCATTGCTACCGTAAGGGCGTGTCCATGTTTCCAAAGAGGACAAGTTTGGACTCCCACAGGCTTCGGTGTCCCGGAGTACCTGGATACGGTTTCCCACCAGATGACTGCCAAAGGTTCCTGACTCAGGCAGGATATCTCCACCTAGTGGTGTGGAAGTGGACGAGGGAGCAGGGAATGGACTACGACCCACATGGCGGCTCATGCTAGGAGAGAGGCCTGTAGCAGATGTTCTTTGTCCTCCAACTAAGTTGGCTTCTGGGCTACCTGGACTTGCTCGTTCATGATATGATTGGGCAAGACTCCAAACTAGCTCATGATTAAGAACCAGTTTGCGAATGGCTGCATCACCTTAAAAAAACAACAACAAATGAGTAGAACACCTTTAACAATGCTTACGAGATGTGCTTGTTAAGCTAACCAGTAGAAATGTGTTTTACCAATGAGACAGTAAAAAGGAATATAAGATGCATAAGCCATTTCAGGATTAAACACAGCCTGAAGTTCCTCCAAAACCCCAAGCTCACAAGTAACCACTGTTCCATCTGGAATGCACACGTCTAGGTATGTGCAGTCTCCAACCTCCCTACGTGGGGCACTTCCCATCTGCACATAAAGAATAGTCATTTATATCACTATATATATTTGAGTAACGGTGCCAAGTATTAAAGGGATAGTTCACCCAAAAATGAAAATACGGTCATTATTTACACACCCCTACACAAGTGGTTCCAAACATTTATAAATTTTATTTCATTTAGAAAAATATGGTTAACCAAACACTTTGTTGGAAAAAATATATTTAGTTGAAAATAAGAATTCATTGTGACTTGCTTGGTTAAATAAAGGTTAAATAACATTAAATTAAAATAAATTGTCTTTGGTTACCTGATTTTGCAGACAGTTCAGGAAGGAGAAAACATGGAAGAACCTACGGAGAGTTTCTGCCATGTGCTGCTGTACCATCTCTCGGCCAATACGCAGGCAGATCAGTGCCATAAGGCTCAGAGTCTTCAGACACAATGCAGAACGAGTCTGCACTCCACTAGGAAAGCTGAACACAGAGAATAAGCCATTTTAGCCCACGTGGAGCACAGCAGAGGGCAGCTCTGATTCTCATGGGAAGTTTTAACTTCTTGACCCTGACTGATGCACTACAAGTAAGCTTTTACCCCATCTTAGTTGATGTTAACAAATCCAGCAGGGGCAGCAGAACCTCCTGGTTGATCTTCATCAGCATATCCATTAGAGTGGTGTCTGACAGGAACACTATAATCTTCTGAGTGAGTACTGCAGCACCCAAAAGCCCAGCCTCCTTTCGAGTGTTCAAACGGCAAGAAGAAGGTGGAGAGACCTGCAAGTTTTTAAGGGAGCAGAAATCAATAGAGTTTGCCAGGCTATTTTTTGCAAAACATAATTTTTCCATAGAATTTTAGATTCAAGAACTTTAGTTACCAGGTAACCAATGTAAGGTAGATATTGGTATGTCAACACTGGTTCTCCGTAGAGATGCGCTATGTAAATAAGACACTCGAGAACTGGTCTTGCAGTCTGGTCACCAACAACTGGTTTCTTTTCATATACACTTCCTATGCTCTCAAGGCTATTTTCCTCATTCGTAGTGAGAATAAACTGGTGTTTGTCAAGACCTTAAAACACAAAAAGATTATTTTTAACAGAGACCATTATGACAAATGTTCAAAGCCAAAACCACCAAGAATCTTATAATACAGAGATAAATGTCAGTTAAGAAATTGTAGATGTACCTATGTAGCATGAAGTAAGTAATCGCAGCAGGTTCCTAGCGATGAATCGAGATGTCAGTGTCGGACCAAGTTTTGCAGACAGCCATCTGACAGTTTTGCAAACAGTGTCTGGAAAAGATAATGTATTTATATTGTATAATTCAAGTGTACTGTTGAATATTGTAAAATATTGTCTGAATATTAAAGATGTACAAATAAATCAAATGCATAAAAATGACCAAAAATATAGACCTGTTTTAACTAACCTAACAATATTTTGTGTTCTTTTTCCTCAGAGTCCTCTAAAGTGTCATGTTCGGTCTCTTCTTCCTCCATGTTTTTCTCTTCATCTTCTTGCACAATTCCATTCATGATGTCTCCCTCAAGTGTGGCCACGGTTGCCTCAGACTCTAGAATCTCTAGACTGGGCAACCTTTGCACTGTAATCTCTCGATCTTCCACTGTCTCCTCCTCATCCTCAAGCTCTCCACCATCCTCACCATCACTAGCTTGCTTCAGGTCCTGACAGCTGTCAGCTGATTTTAAACTTGCCCGGTCTCCAATGGACACCTCACTAGCACTGCTCTTGTCGCTTAGTTTACCCACACTGAGAGATTCCTGGTCTTGGTCTTTATTAGATGGGCTTTGGTTCTGCTGTTTGGCGGAAAGCATTATTGTTGCTCCAGATGCATTATTATTCACATAAAAGCCATTCTGAAAGTCCTCACCTTCAGTCAGAAAAACCTGGTCATTGAGACTGATGCCTGAGGAGTAATCCACAAGTCCTTGGTCTCCAACAACCCCAACGCCTCCACTACCACCTCCACTGCCTCCTCCGACTTTGCCAGAAGATGTGGCAGTAGATGACCTCCCATCCTCACACTCATAGTCCTCCTCTTCTTCATCTAAGGCACCAGCAGCTCCCCTTAAAACTTTTAAGCCCTCCCATTCAGTCCCTCCAGCTGTATTGCAGCTTTCAAAGCCAGTGATGACCTGCAGAACATGTGGAAGAAGGCTGGAAAGAAAGGCCTGCAAACCAAGCCTTACGATAAGCTGCAACACAAAGCAATCTGTGTAGAGGTAGAAGCGGCCTCGAAGGCATCTGGGATTCTCGTACACCTCTACCAGAGGCTTTAGTAGGTACTTGGAGGCATTGCGAGGCCCAAGAACCCTGGACACAGGCTCAAATAAGTACCAGGCTGCATAAACAGCAGTGGACTCCTCTAACATCAAAGAAAGCACAAAGGGTAGAAGAATTTCAAGCCCCTCTGCAGTTATGCCACCCTTTAGAAGCGTCTCCAACTGTTGCCATAAGTTGAAGACAATGTCACGGCCCTGAGCACTGTTAATGGACTCCATCTTGGAGTGGTAAGAGAATATGAATCTATGCAGTGTTGGGAAATATGCTGGAAAGGGTAGAGGGGACAGAACAGGACTAAGCAGTTGCCAAGGGTTTGGTGGTGGAAGACCCTCACAAATAGGGTCATATTTGAACAGAAACGGCAGCCCTTGTTGGTGTATTGTGAACATTTCTGTCTTGGAACAATGCTTGCGGACCTGCAGAAGAGTCTCTAGTGCATGATGGAGTGGTAGTGGGACATCTCGAAGGTTTGTAAAGCATAGCTTCAATACTGCTTGAAACCGATCACTCAAATGTGTTCCGGGACTCAGTCCTCGCAGTTTGGAGGAATAAAAGATCTCAGCGATGAGAACACCCAAGGCTTGCATATCTCTCTGAAAAAGATCTGTGAATGACAGAGGAACTTTCAGTACAGGTCTCAGGACTTTCTTGTTCATGTCAAGATCTATTGTATGATGGACTTGGGAATGAAGACCTTTCACCAAGAAGTTGTTGAGCTTTTCTAACTCTTCCAAAGGCTGCAAAGGTTTGAATCCCTCTGGCAGGCTTATCTTGAAATTTTCAAAATTAGAAGCTTCGGGCTTTTTACTAATAGAGGCTGCTCTGTGAAGCATAGATGCTCTAATTCCTGATCCTAGGGTATTTGTGACATTTCCAGGTGTTTCACCAGGGAGAGAACCATGGGAAGGAGACACAACCAAAGAAGCACTCTCCCCACTGGTCTTTCCACCACCAGAAACCAAAGGGATTGGAACAGAAGATGATGATGATGATGAACCACTTAAGTCAAGGGCTTCCATTGCGTGTTCAAGCTCCTCATCCCTGCCTACCACTGACCAGCCACTGGATTCACATCCTGTTGCTTCTGGGACCAATCCATCCACACCATCCAGCATGGTTTCAAGTGGTGGAATCTGCCATGTTGTTACTTTCACAGGACCAAAATGAGGAGGTTCTGGAGTTGAATACTGGTAAGGTGCAAGACGAGGTGGGTGAGGGTGTTCAAACAGTTGCACAACTCCATAGCTGGTGAGATGGGTGTGGTTATCCACCAAGTGCAAGCACACATTCTTAGCTTTGACTGCTTCTTTACCTGATAGCTTATAGCCAAATGTTAGGTCGATCCAGTGATGCAACTGTTGAGACACTTCTCGACTCTCTAAGAGTTGTCTATGCACAGCAATAAACTCTTCACAGGAGTTACACCATGGAGGTACATCAAGGTCTGGCATGTCTGGGTGAATGGAGTGGAATATAGAAGGATCAGTGAAAAATTCTGGGATGCATTCATCTGGGGTCCAACTCTGAATACGTTCCATACTAGCTGGATATTCATTGGGTTCCCACTGGGAACGAACATGGCTACACAGTACAGATTTGGGTGTCTGTCTAGCTTTGTAGACATAATAAGTGATGTCTGACAGAACATCTGAGATATGATGGGGAACATGGAGGTGATCCGACTGTCCTGAGCCACCAGGTACAACAAGTCCACCAATATCTGAGGCAAAATTGCTTCCACCACTTCCATTAGCTGCTGCTAGTGCTTCTTTGGTCATTTCATATGTGAAGTCCAGTTGTTTATCGCCCTTATTCAGACGAAATTTCGACTTCCTGAGATCCCGAAACCTTCCATATGGCACAGTAAAATCGACCACCCAAGGTAAAACTGGGTGATAGTTTGGGTCTCCCTCACGCCTCCCTGCCAGTCGATTTAATTCCATCAAATATTGGAAGTTGCTGACTCGACCGTTGACCCAGTCTAGGACCAGAGATTTTAGTTCATCCAGACAATTTTGACAAAGCTGTTCACTCACACCACAGTTTTGACTCTGATTCTCTTTTGCTGTAACACTTGTTGGCACTCTACTTCCTAATGCATATGGCACCTCACCCCTGTATTCTCCAAACTTTTCATAATGTGCCAGTGAGATCTTTAGGCGACTGCAGAGTTGCTCATCAACTGCAATGTCAAGTAAGGAGAGTTCACCACACAATAGCCCTGAGGCATGACATTCGCGCATTGCTATGAGTAGTTGGTACAAAATGAACAATATCTTAGCGTGGCTGTTAGCCAGCTTAGCTGGACTGTAGGTGACAATATCATGAACAGTGTACTGCGTGTATGGGAAAACTACATAAAGAATCTCTTCTGACTCCAACAAGCATTCTACAGGAAGCACATTTGGACACACACTGTCAGTAATTTGTTTGGGGGATGAGCTGCTGGATGGGAATGGGCAGTCTTTCTCCTTCTCTTTGGCTGGAGAGAGGGACGGTGACACTCGATCGGTAGAGATAAAGGCGGAGCAAAACAGTTTCTGCAAGGCTTGGCGAACAGCATCTATGGCCAAAACAGGTGTCTGCTCAATCAAATCTGCATATGGTTGCACATGATTCATGTAAGCTTCATGCCACAGATTTCTGAAGAAAAGAAATGCAGAGAAAAAAACTCAACATAAGATATGACAAGAAAACACTAATTCACCAAATGTGTATTGCTTGGCAAATAGAATAAAAATTAACACCACAATAGATTTCTCACGACATCATAATATCGAGCATGAAAAATGGATATTATTCAATTTGATATTTGCTTAAGATTATATTAAACAGTGTTATTAAATTATTACATCTTTTAAAGAATAACTTGAAGTGAACATTAGATATGGCAAAGGCAATCTAAATGTAAAACTAGTACAAAAGAGCAAGCAAAATTAAATATCCAATTCTATCAGCAACAACAACAACAAAAAACATACGTAGTTTGTTATACATCACAATAAAAGATACATTTTAACAGATTAATTTGATAAACAGAATTAAATACAACAATTATGCAAGCATATTATTCTCATAAAAAACATAGTAAAGACAGAGTAATGTACCTTAAATTAGACTGGGAGACCCCCTGCATCAGAGTCATGAAAGAGTCCTGAGAGAGTCCCTCCCCATGGCAGCCTGGCTCCCTAGCTAATCGGTATCCCAGTTTACGCTTTCTAAGGCCTTGGATACAAACACGTGTCCAACCAGATGGCAATTTCATCTGAGAGCGCTGGAGAAGTGTGCATATTTCCCCCTCACTAAAGCACTCATATCTTGCACAGCGAGTAACTCTCCTGTTTCTCAGGGCCATTACCCAGCGAGTTGGGACCAGGACCACCAGTTCATTGGGTCGCTGACTGGGTCCAGTCTGCCGCTGATCAATACCCAGGTCCCTCTCCAAAGCTGGTGCTAACCACTCCATGATCTCTTTCAGTAAATCAGACTGTGGCCTTTGTACGCCCCCTATAAGAAGCTAAGAAAATGTCAGGAATGACAAGAAGTAAAATAAAAAGCATTAAAGATACTATTTTTTGTAGACATGCATACTGTATACCACATATGCTCAATCTCATGGCATAAAACAATAACTTTTTAGGAAACACCTGGAAATGTGTATTATATCCACTGCAAAAGACTGCAAACTTGAGTAATATACTATGGTAAACTTAAGTAATGTACGGTGCGCAAGTCCGGTGACACGAAATATATAAGTTACTGTAGACTACTCTAGATGATCTTAAAAAGCCATTTTACATTTCAGTATCCACTCAACACTGTATGACAATAATGCAGTACTCAAACAAACTAAAATTATTACAACATTTAAATGTAAAGCTTATGACGTAAGCTACAGATGTAAATTAGTGTAAAATAAAACTTTAAAACATTGTGACTTTATAATATTTTACAAACTTGAATCATTTTATAATTATTTTATTATACAAATAATGTTATGCATATAAAAATTAAAATATGTGATATTTAATAAATGTAGGTGTCCATATGTTTGCACTGTAGAAGCTTGCAGATCAAACCATCTTCGCTCAGCAACAACTAACGTAATGATTTGTCGAGGGAAGTAACAGTTCCTGATGTCATCACGCAAAATGTCATTACTCCGTGACTGTTCTAAAACACTTCAGCAGAATAACTACAATCATAATCACATCATAATCCATAACCTAATCAACTGAAAATATCGAGCGATAAAATGTATTATTAGGCTACATAAATTCGGTAACATTTTCAGTTCCTCTTAAAACTGCCCAGGGGATAAGGAAATGGTGCAGTTCTGTCAGTACTCGCCTGTAAAGTTACTCAGAGTAGCACTGCTCTATACATTAAATCAAAGGGCAACCTGTTAGGCTGATGTAAATACACAATCACTAACGTTACCGTTAAGCAAACATTTGGAAAGGAGAACAGTGCATCTAGCTGTTGTTGCTCACCTCTGCAGTTTGCTGCTTGTCAGCAACTGAGCTCTGGAAAAGCTGCCGTTACGATGCAAAGTCCCATGTTCGCTGGATGTATAAATTGTATTTCCAGTACTTTAAGGACCGCCATAACCACATAATAATTTCCTAAGAAGTCGAGACTATGTTGTTGTCCTCAGAAGCCATAGTGTTGAGTTCAGAGCCTCACGTGACTCGCATCTCTGTGCGTGCGCTCCCAGACCGTGTGATTCTCAACCCTTAGAACTGTGTCATAATACAAGTCACCGCAATATTACAGAAAAAAATAAAATAAAAATGAAATGACCAGATATACACGGTTTAGTATTATAATTTTTTTTATAGCAATACAACATGTTTTTTTCTAAGAGAGGTTAAAGTTTTAGAGAGAAATTCTCAACTCAACTGATCTGCTTGCTAAAAAATCGTTTAACGTTAGTGCTGTACGTACTTGGTGTCGTGGGAACATATCTATACAATAATAGTTATTAAGGAGATAAATAAAAAAATATATTGTTAATTTTACATTTGAATAATCTTGGCTAGGCTGCATGGTCCATGACCCATACATTGAGAAGCAATGTTCTATGGCCATGTAGTAGATAGCTTAGGATTTTTGAACCCATAATTACATACTATGCAAATAAAATAATACTCTGGAATAATGAAAATGATAAATACTGCAATTATAATACAATAATACAACTAAAATCTCTCTCTAAATAGTATATGTGATTTATTATTCCTTATTTTCTTATTATTTCTGTCTTCGTGTAGCCTATTTGTATTAGTAAATATTTTTTGAGTCTGCATGCTCCTTATGTCCCTAAGTTCGTTGTTGTTGCTGTCATTGGCCCTGTCCAGACAAAATATTTAGCTCATTCAATTTCCATTTAGATCATCTTGATATTTATGCAGAGCTGTCAAAGTTAGAAAACAGTCAACTATAATGTAAAAACAAGCTCTTTTTGACACTGATGTAAAATTTGTGAGACATTACATTATTACCATCGAAATCATTCTTTGTGATCTTTATCTGACAGATAGTACAAATCAGTGTTTGTCATTTCTACTCACTGGTGCCCCCTAACGTTGCACGTGTTTCCCGCGGATTCACTGACAAGGCTTTAGTCCTCGACTAAAAAAAATGAAAAGATTTTAACTGAAAAAAAAACTTGGCATAGTGCCATTGTTTTGTGTCAAGATGCACACCAGTTGGCCTAATGTGTTTTTCTAAGGCATAGGGATACAAGCTAGCCTACTTGATTGAACTAAAGTGTGAGGCGAAGCGTTCAAAATGTACAGTGTTGGGCACACAAGAGCAGGAAAAACACTGGGATCGAGAAAATTGAAAGACATAGATAGGCCTAATTGTTAGTTGTATGTATCCACATTACAAACAGACACATTTTTCATTTAATGAGCAGCTAATGATAGATACACCATGCCTCTAGTCTAATCTAATGACTATAAAGCGATTTTGTGCTCAATCTCCCCGAATAAAGCTGCTGCCTATAGAAATCCACTAGAGGGCGTCATGCTATTGTTTCTTTTGTGGATCCATGTGTGGATCAAGACCTATGATTATGACTTATAACTAACAGTGAGCGGTTCTAATGTTCAAAGACAAAACTAAATGAAAAAATGACAAATTAAAATGTCTGTAGCCTCAGCAATCCTAATTTTCAGTTCACTGAAACTAGTTAAAATCTATGGAAATTGTGGAATGTCAAGCCAGTTTGTCACATGGGAAATTTGTCACAAACATTTTCTTTTTCCATAAGAATCCTGTCCTCCCACAGTCTACAATGTCATATTTTATAGATGTCATGTTCATAGCTGTCAGGAGCAATATTCACTCAATGTAAAAAGTGATCAGTTCACTTAACTTTAAAAAGTGAGGAAAACCATTGCTTTGAAATGATTAAGTAAAACTTAATGCATAATTGAAAAAAAAAAGTTATGTAGAATTGTCAAATTCACTTAACTTTTCAATTATGCATGAAGTTTATTTAATAATTTTAAGGCAATGTTTCCTCACTTTTTTAAGTTGACTCAACTAAGGTCACAGAACAAGGTGTCCCTTACTTCTTCGATTAAATTCATCAATGTACGTCCAGCTAAACATTTGACTAGTATACATGAAAACATTCCATCTAAAACAATGCAGCACATTTTTTATTATTATTATTATTATTATTGGGCCATTTGGCAAAGCTGTTATAATGTAGCCCAAACAGGCACAAGTCTGTAACTGTGTTAAATAGCATCCACTTTTCTTCTAAATCTCATCAGCCCAGAAATAGCAACTGATTCCCTAGTATCATCAAGTTCTATATAAAAAATATGGTGCTGGAGTCTGTAATAATAATTGCTTTTTCTCTCTCACTCTCCCTGTCCCTCACTCACTCCCTCTCTCTCTCTCTCTCTCTCTCTCTCTCTCTCTCTCTCTCTCTCTCTCTCTCTCTCTCTCTCTCTCTCTCTCTCTCTCTCTCTCTCTCTCTCTCTCTCTCTCTCCACCCCGTTGAGCAGGTTAAAAGGACAAGTCCAACCGTGTCAAACTTACTTTATATGTAAAATCAGTCTTTATTTTGAGATGTTCCCAACACTAAAATCCATATGGAACTTGAAGAATGGGATAGTTCTTTTCTTCACTCCTTTGATTCTTCTCCCACTTCCAGTAGTCATCAACACAAGGGTATGTAAATTAAAGCTTTTATCTGAATTGAACAAAATGTTGGCATCTTTTTACTTCAATGCTAAGAGACTTAGACTTATCGAATTACGTAAAGTGTAGATTTTGCATGCTTTTTGTCTGAGGTTATGCTTGTTAGTGTTTATGCACCTGTCAAATGCTTTAGTAACGTAAATGTACATGTAAATGTATTCTGTTTAGTACATATAGGACTACATTCATACCCTGAGGCCTCCATGTACAATAATTCATTGTGCCTCAAAACTGTTTTTTTAACCCTTTGTCATTGTGTATGTTCAAGCGTGGGAACACATAGTATAGTCTAAATTCCTGACTCTGAATCAATGTGTTTTGTGATCATGGCTGTCATGTCCACATGACACAAAGTTCGCTCCCACTGATAGTAAATTAAATGAGTATTCATGTCTCATCCTCTGCATTTCCAGGCCCATTGAAGCTTTTTAAAGATTTTTAACAAGATATTTAACATATTTGAAAAGGCAATACGACATCCAAAAGTCTGAGATCACATTGAAAATCTGGGATTCATCACTTAAAAAAAAAAAAAAAAAAAAAAAAAAATTTAACAAAGAAACATTTGATCACATTTGAAACAAAAAAACAAAGATCACATCACTATTTCTTGCTAATCAAATAAGTAAGCGCGTAATCTTCATCATTAGCACTTCTTTTTACAGATGATCAGAACAGATGTTAGAAGAACATTAGAATTATATGCTGGACAGCATGAGTGCTGCTGTCATTAAAGCGAAAGACGGACAAACCAAACGCTAAGACATTTTAAATTTAACTCAAACTTTTCAATCAGATTGATTTGTAAAATAATAAAATTATATAATAAAATAAAACAGTAAAATAGCATTATAGTTTTTATGCCTATCTAGTTTTTAAAGGGCATGTTTCCATCTTCCAGGAGGCCAGCTGTGCCTATGTAATCATTCTGATGGCAGTATACTGGTGTACTGAAGCTCTTCCTTTAGCTGTCACATCACTGCTACCTGCTGTTCTCTTTCCCATGCTCGGTATCATGCAGTCCAAAACGGTAAGTTGTTCCTGTCAAACGTGTGAATGAAAAGAATAGCCCGAAAGCACACATCAAACGCTAAAGCTTTTATGTTGTTCTCTAGGTGTGTATGCAGTACCTGAAGGACACTAACATGCTGTTTGTGGGTGGACTGATGGTTGCGGTGGCAGTTGAACACTGGAACCTGCACAAACGTATCGCCCTGAGAGTGCTGCTCATTGTTGGTGTGCGCCCAGCGCTGTAGGTTAAACCCTGTACCAGGCACAATAATTGGCAGATTGTTAAATCCAAGCTTTATTCATAGATTTCAGTGCTTCCTCTGTATTAATACAGCCTGATGCTGGGTTTCATGGGAGTGACAGCTTTCCTCTCCATGTGGATCAGTAACACGGCTACCACGGCCATGATGGTCCCTATAGTGCAGGCTGTGCTGGAACAGCTGAACAAACAGGAGACAGAACCTTCACAGATGACCTGTGGTGAGGAACGGCCCCAGGCCCCTGAGGCGGAGTACAAACAGACGGCAAAAGACAGAGACAAAGAAGGTCAGGCGAAGAATAAGATGTAGCGCATACACTACTGTTCAAAAGTTTGGGGTCATTAAGACTTTTGAAAGATATAAGTACTTTGGTAACACTTCAGTTTAGGGTCCAATTCTCACTATTAACATGCATTTGACTTGGTATTGTCTGTTTATTAGTACTTATTAAGCCCCTTTTAATGTTTACCCTAACCTTTACTAACTATTAATAAGTGATTAAGAGTTTGTTGAGGCAAAAGTCATAGTGAGGTAGTTGATAGTGAGAACTGGTGTGACCGTACTTTGATCAAAAGTGTCAGGAAAGTCATTATAGCTTAATGTTTTAAAGATTTCCATTTCAGATAAATGAGCTTAACATCAATGAATCCTGGGAGAAAAAAGAATCCACTAAAATCAACTGTTTTCAACATTTATAATAATAATAATTAAAACGTTTCTTGAGCACCAAATAATCATGTATTAGAATGATTTCTGAAGGATAATGTGACACTGAAGACTGGTGTAATCCTGAAAATCCAGATTTGCTGGATTTTCACATAGGATTTAATTAAACAGGATTTAATGACATTTTAAAGTACTTTAAAATAGAAACCACAGTTATTTAAAATTCTAATAATATTCCACAATATTACTACTTTTTCTGCATTTCTGATTCAATAATTGCAGACTTGAGCACAAGAGACTACTTTTAAAACATTACAAAGTCTTTCCAATCCAAAACTTTTGAATTCCAGAGAAAGATTATTATTGAATGAACTATCGCTTTTAAGTATATTCCCTATTTCTTAGTGGTGCTACGCATTCTGGATGTCTCAGCAGAGGCCAAGCTAAAGGAGTCTGCAGAAAAGAGGCGCATGGGTAAAGGCATGACTCTGTGTGTGTGCTATGCTGCCAGCATTGGGGGAACGGCCACACTCACAGGCACTGGACCTAACCTAGTATTTAAGGGTCAGATGAACCAGTGAGTATTAACCCTCTGATAAAAAAAAAAAAAAAAAACTTTACTACTAACATTCGTGTTTCAAGTAACTGAACCCATTGCTTTATTTTCCTCCAGATTATTTCCTGAGAATGGTGACATTATCAATTTCGCCTCATGGTTTGGGTTTGCGTTCCCTAACATGATCATCATGTTGACGATAGCTTGGCTCTATCTTCAGTTCGTTTTCATGGGATTCAAGTATGATATTTAATCACTTTGTTAGATTTCACCTTTGCTTTTAACATTCCTTTCATGAGGCTTTTTGTTCACATCTGCAGCATTAGGAAGACATGGGGATGTGGGGTGGTAAAGTCCGAAAAGGATATAGCCGCCTATAATGTGATCCGGGAGCAGCATCTTCTGCTGGGGCCGATGTGTTTTGGTGAACTCAGCGTTCTGGCTCTCTTCAGTTTGCTTGTGGCACTGTGGTTTAGTCGAGATCCTGGATTTGTGGCAGGCTGGGCAACACAGACCTTTAACACAGAAGCAGAGTATGATTTGGATCATTTATTTATGGCAAATTTGTAATTTCTTGAAGTCACTAACCATGTTTGATATCCATCTAAAATAAATGTAAATGATTTAAGCCATTTTTCACAGACTAAACTCAAAATAGATTATTTGATATTTATACAAAATTATATTATCTGGTATTAATAATATATTTAGGACATTTTGGAATAACAATATTACTTTGATGTTTAATATTCATTCAGATATGTGACAGATGCTACAGTTGCAGTCTTCGTTGCCATGTTGCTCTTTATTCTTCCATCAAAACCACCTCGGCTTTGCTTCTGGTCATCAACAGGCTCTGAAACAGGTAGTAATATTTTACACAACAAAAATGTCTAGACTGAAAACACCAGAGCCTATTAGAGCTACTGTATATGTCAGATGGCTGAGAGTTTGGATTCTGTTTGCTATGGACCACTATATATATATATATATATATTCATTCACAGATCCTCAGCTCTCTTCTGCACCCAGTACAGCCCTGCTGTCCTGGAAAATAGCTCAAAAGAAGTTACCCTGGAACATAGTTTTGCTTCTAGGTGGAGGATTTGCCCTGGCCAAAGGTAGTGAGGTGAGAGTGTTATGCAAATTTCTCCAAACCGTTGTCATGATACCGCAGCCATTTCGCTTGACCAACTTGATCCCTGCAATGCAAAATCTATGTAGGGAAATGTTTTGCCCTCACACAAATTCCTATTGAAATTACAATGATGGCGAACACAAATTTCACCAAGCAACGGTAAATGTGACCTTTAGGTCTCATATTGATATTGTGCATCACATGTCCAAAACCTCATAATTTACTACTAATAATAAAAACTTGACCATAATGATGAATTGATGTAATCATCATTATGATTAAAATAGTGAATAACTATCTCTTCTATCTCTTTTGTATCTCAGGAGTCAGGTCTATCCAGATGGATTGGAAACCAGTTGACTCCCCTACATAGTATCCCTCCCTGGGCCATTGTTATCATCCTGTGCCTCGTGATTGCCGTTTTCACTGAATGCACCAGCAATGTGGCCACAGCAACTCTTTTCCTCCCTGTTCTTGCTACTATGGTAAGAATTGAATGCAACACAGGAGCAAAATTGAAAGCCCTAGGGAGGTTTACTCATACTGATCAGGGAATAGGTGCTGGAAAAAGCCTAAAAGTATGCGTTCATGTACATGTACATGTATATTTATATTTATATGTGCCCAAAAGGCACAGGTGCTCAAATTCTTGAAATAGCATCATCAGCCATGAAGTTGTATTGCTCACCAGCTGTGCAATGCTTCAATAAAAGAAGCCGCTCTGTGCAGACATGACTCACAGTTTGCTCTAATCTCTAAGATTACAGCCCTATTACAGACACTTTATGACGAGCTTAGAAAACAGGCACTTAGATCAGAGACAAATGACTCAGCGCTATCCACAATTAAATCTAATTCAAACATTTCTGATTCTGTTTCACAGTCTCAATCTGTTGGAATCAACCCTCTTTACGTCATGGTGCCATGCACACTCAGCGCATCCTTCGCGTTCATGTTACCTGTGGCTACTCCTCCAAACGCTATAGTCTTTTCCTACGGATACCTCAAAGTTTCAGATATGGTGAGTTTCATGATATGTTTTCGCTTCGGACTCGGACCCAAGAGAATCTTTTCACTCCACAGCCATTTCTGACTCTCTTGATTACGCTAGAGCAGCGTTTGTGGATGACTGACATTCTCCTCGCAGGAACGTGCCCATCAAGTCAATACGGTCGAGACTCAATGATCTCGCTAGAGAGAGAGCCCCCTCATCCACACCCCAATCTAACACTCTCCACATGAGGTGCTACTTCGGCTGGTGGCCGAAGGGTGTGAGTGTGGAACAAACCGACGACTGTATGTCCGTGGACCACGCCCCTCTCTTCAGTGACGCAACCCGCGAGTATTCAGGGGATTCCCCCGGGTCTATTTTCGGATGCCCTGCGGGTTTCCCTTGATGCTCCAGAATCGGATCTGTTGTCCATTGCAGCATCACAGGGCGGGCTAGAATCTTCAGAAAGTGAAGATTCGACAGTGCTGTCACTTTCGGGTGTGCATATGGCATTTGTCGAGTCAGATCCTGAGATGACGGCCATGCTTTCCCAGGCTGCTGCAAGCATCGGACTAGAGTGGAACCTTTTACCCTGTCCTGGGCGCTCGTCAGCACTCCTGTCAGCGTCCACTCCAATATCTTTTTTCCCGGATGTGTATCAGGAGATCTCGATATCCTCGAAGACTCCCATGTCTTCCAGCAATTCCTCGTTGATCTCCTCCGCCCTTCTTTTCCTCGACGGGGCCGCTGCCCATGGGTACACTGGGGTCCCTCCGGTTGAACGCTCTGTCGCGATGCGCGACTGTGTTCTCAGAGTGCTTCTTCTCGGCGCGATCCTAAGCACCCGTCTGAAGCCTGTAGTTTTTCGTCTACACTTGTGGCAAAATTCTATAGCAATACAGGACAGGCAGCCGCTTCAATGCATGCGATGGCCATTCTGCTGGTCTACCAGACCCAGATGCTCACGGACATGCACAAGGGTGGGACTGACCCAGGGCTCTTCAATGAGCTGTGCGCCACCATTGACCTTGCTCTCTGAGTGACGAAAGGGGCCGTACGCTTCCTGGATCAGGTGATGCCTACCAATCTGTGGCTAAACCTGATGTGCAGGATGTCAGGCGGACCCTTCTGCTTGACACCCCCATATCCTTGGTCGGCCTCTTCGGAGGTGCAGTTAAGGGCTTTGTTCTCAACCGCCCACAAGCAGACTGAGGCTTATTCTGCCCCGGCGGCCGCGCCGTCCGTTCAGATACCTCAGTCCACCCACCGCCGAAGGCAGCCTCCTGCAGCTCCCACCCCGCCCGTTCACCCGGGCTGGCTCTGGAAGCAGCAGGGGAACGCCACAGCCCTCTCCAGCAACCTGGTTGGGGTGCCATGTTCAATGGATGTGCTGCCGCGGGCTCCTGGACAGGACCCCAGCGCCTATAGCACGTCAATACGTTGAAGTGGAACCTCTTCGTCAACTGGTGCTCTTCTCACCGAGAAGATCCCCGGAGATGTTTGATCAGTGTTGTGCTTTCCTTTCTTCAAGATGGGTTTGAGCAAAGGCTGTCTCCCTCAAAGTCTATGTTCCCAGTATTGTCACACACTATGACCCAGTCGAAGGTAAGTCTGTGGGGAAGCATGACCTGATCGTTAGGTTCCTGAGTGGAGCGAGGAGACTGAATCCTCCTTGCCCTTCTCTTGTTCCCTCTTTGGACCTCTCAGTGGTTCTAACTGCCCTGCAGAGTGCTCCCCTTAAACCTTTGCAATCAGTGGAGCTTAAGTTCCTGTCAATGAAGACAGTGCTCCTGGTTGCATTGGCCTCCATCAAGAGGGTGGAGGTGCCCAAGGTTTCTACCACTCCCTTCCAGGACCAGGTGGTGAACCTACAAGCGCTGCCCCTGGACGAGGCAGACCCAGCCTTGGCACTGCTTTGTCCAGTACGTGCTCTCCGCGCCTATACTGTAGACAGAACGCAGTGTTTCAGGACCTCAGACCAAGGGAAAGACTCTCTCCAAGCAAAGGCTGTCTCACAGGTTAGTGCAGTGTTTCCCAACCCTGTTCCTGGCGGCACACCAACACTGCGCTGTACCACGGGGATCGCCTGAGTTCAGTCTTGGCTCCTCAGCGAAGAAACATATCTGCATGTTGCCGGCATCCTCCTTCATACCCATGAGGTAAGGCAGAGATATGAAATGCAAATTCCGCAGATCCATGTCATTTCTTTGCCATTGACTTGTTTTGTATACTCGTCAATAAGTCAATAGGCTTTCTAAGCGAAACCCCATTCGTTGTCATCCGACGGAATGTCTCCGTTCCCTACTCAGGGTCGGGGTTACATCCGTAACCGAGACGTTATGTCTGTGAATGTAAAAACAGAGAATTGTTCAAACAAATGTGGCTCCATACATAGACAAACCATAAGTTGTTTTACCACTTCTAAAAGATGTGACTCACTCAGTGACATTTAACTTTTGTTTTTCTCAGGCAAAAACTGGCATGATGATGAATGTCATAGGGATTTTCTGTATCACCTTAGCCATCAACACCTGGGGAAAAGCTATGTTCAAGCTAGATTCTTTCCCTGCATGGGCCAACCAAACAGTAATATGATGGACAGTATGAGGCCGAATGAAAACCAGCAAGCTGCTAGTTTTCTTCCATTATTTTCATAAACTTCATGGATCCAGGCTGTAGTACAGAGAAACTGAAACCTGCCATGTCTTGCAGTACTATTTTGCACATTGATAACCTCTTTCACTTAAGGGTCTGACTAAATAAGCAGCCATATATGCTATGTTCAAATATTTGGGGTCAGTAAGATTTTTTGATTGTTTTTTTTTTTTTTTAGATGGGAAAGCCGAAATTTTAGCATGCAATACCAGTCTTTGTGTCGTTTTTATATAAAAGCATTATTTAAAAAAGAAAAACTGGCTCTTAGTGACCAGAAACTTTGAACAGTATGCAGGATCATCACATTTTGAGTAGACATAAATTAATCTAACAAAAATAAGAAAGCATTTTAAGCAGCAGGTTAGAAAAATTATTTTCAGAAGGCATCCTAATCTGTCAGAATCACAACTAGAGCAATCCTTTCCTCAACTTAATAAGGCAGCATTATTGACATTAACTCCAATTGTAATTGCCGTTTTGAAATTCTTATGACTGAGATATGAAAGCCTCATCCACAACTGCCTTAAATCTCAGGGCATTAAATAGAGAAACACATCGGGCAACTACATAAAATGAAACAAATACCTCATAGTTCATAACAGGTGTACTGAAACTTTTCAACATAGATAGATTTGGGCAATCAGATTATTAAAATATATCTATGTTGTTGTGTTTTAGCAGGTTTTACAGTATGTAAATATGCAACTTCAATACCATGTTTACATCTACGCTTCAAGTTTTTATAATTCCACTGAATCAACCAATCAGTGATTACTGTATAACATCAAAATGACTTGAATGTTCTTAAATGAAATACTGCACAATTGTAAAGCATTTGACATTGGTGTGAATGAGGGACAGTCTTCCAGAGTTTATTGCACCTATACTATATATTCCAGTGTGATGTGTGAGTTCATTGATTCATTGATTTTGTTTGATTGAATGCAATGCTTACTGAATACTTATTTTGGAATTTTGGATAAATTATTAGAATAAATAAATCTGTTTATGAATATAAAGCACTTAAAGTGCATGACTGTAAATGAAATACGCTCTCAAACTGCTGTTATGTTGTGTTAAAGAGATAAAACTGAATAAAACCGTATCTTTCCCTACAACAATGCACATTCTGTTCAATGTTGATTGTGGTTATGTTATGCTTCTGGTAACATGCCCAATGTTAAAAAACTGACACCCGCTGCTGTTTAATATACTTAAACATTGCACACCAAGAAAACACTAAAAGGACTTTATAGTCTTCACTTTCAAGTTTCATTAAGTTCAAAGTGATCCCGCCAGTACAAATTAAATGTGAAGCAAAACTATTTGGGGAAAAGTCATGGCACAGAAATAATGACAGCAATGACAATGTTCTATAAACATTGAGTCCTATAAAATAGCTCAGCTGACTCTCTCATCCAAGCACAACCAGATATGGTTCACTTAAAAATAAAGAGCCAGTCTGTAATATAGAAAGAAAGCTAACAGATTTTCTGCACAAATATATATATGAAGAGTTCAGATGCAAAAGCCTCTAAATGCCATTTGAAATTTTCTTCTTTAATGATGATTTTCATCAAACTTGTATATTTAAGTTCAGTAATTTCACTTAAATAACAATTAATAGGTAATTATCATTGCCATTTAAGTGAAATCACTGAACTTAAATATACAAGCTTGATAAAAATGATCATTCTAGAAAATTTCAAATGGCACTTAGAGGCTTTTGCATCTGAACTCTTCATATATATATATACAAAAAAAGGGGAAAAAAACGTGAGACTGACAATTCAATATATTTAGGTTTCTTCCAAGCAAAACTAATGTTAGCGTATATGATTTCGAATTGGTAACAATTAATGAATTAACAAATCAATAAGTAATTCTTCTAAGAACTTTTTCCGTAGGTTTAACCAAAAACGTACCTTGTTACACCGAGTTATTACTGACAGCCTAAAGAGAACGTTCACAGGACATAGTTATTTGTACATTCACAGAACTAAAAGTTGTTAGCTGGGCCAACCCTGAAAATGTGGAAAAATTCTGGTCTCAAGCAGGAACATGATGTATCCCTAATATCAACAGAAAGCAGGGGGTTCCACACAAAAATAGTGAAAAGCGGTTAAAACAGTGATGACTTTAAAAGTCAATGTTTGGTTGTGACTGTAACTCTCAATGACAATCTGGTCAAGTTAAATCCTAAGGGGCAGACAGTGCTGCACCACTGCAAATCCACCTGATGATTTCACAAACCATCCTTGGCTAGAAGCACTGGATTAATGATAGCCCATGGTCTTGTGGAGACAAAAGACTAGACTTCACAACCATGTGTTTATAGTGTCATGCACAGTGCATAATAATCCTCAATTGCTGAGGTATGACCAGGTTGAAACCTCATGATAATTTCTTGCAATTGCTGCAATAACATGAATGTTGCAATTTTGGTCAGGTTTAGATTATATGCATGCGGCCAAATGGGCTGCAGAATGAAAGAAGTGTGCCAAACAAAGAAATCCTTTTTAAAAATAGCAGTCACATAACACACAAAACTCTTTGGCATAAAACAAAACGAGCAAATTGAATTACAGAAAGTGATTCTCAAAAAAGGTCTGCCTTTCACCACAGAATGCATTTTTTTTCTATTTAAGAAATTTAATTGTTACAGGCCTAACAAGTAAGCAGCTAACAAGTGGTTGGGTGTGCTGTGACACTGTGATCACTGTGATCTTAGATCTTTGAGGGAAGGAACAGATATAATTACAGTGCCCTTTTCTGCTTTTTGGCATCTCCAACACCCACTCATTATCCAACTGAACCAAAAGCGCATATGCCTCAGCCTCCAATTTGGCTGTATTATACATATAAGAACCCCGCAAAAAACAGTAAAGCATAAGTTCATTTTTGCTTGACTTTTTGTTGAACTAGTGAACGTGGTTAACTCTTTACTTTCTGGTAAGTATATGTTGGATAAAAAGGCCAATTCATTTACTAGTAGCCTGTATTAGTGACACAAAAGAAGTATGCTACTTTGGGAGAGAGCGGGGAGAGTTTTGTCAAAGGTTTTGTAGGTTAAAAGCTCTCCAATTAAAAGATTAAAATATTATATTATTAGGCTATATAAATTATCATCGTTAAACTGTCTCTGTGCTTTCATCTAGTTAATTGTTGCGTAATTGTTTTATAGCTTAAATATGCTTATAGAGATCTACTCCCTGAGAAATATTCATTGGAATAAAAAGTGTATCCAAGACGACATTTTAATTTTAGGACAAATAGCTCCACCAAAAGGCGACACAAGTAGTGCACAAACGATCTGTTTCACTAAACATAGCAACCAATTAGAACATCAAATGTCAGTTTTATGAGGATACCGTTAAAAAGTTCATGTTTTTTCCCCCAATACTTTTATGAAAGGTACAGCAAGAAGTTGTGGACTCTCCCATAATAGAGCAGTCTCTTCCAGTAGCGGCTAGCCTATCCAACTGTGACAGCGCGCTGGCTTCTGTATTATGTAGGAAATTCCGAGGGTCACATTTGCTATTATACTGCAAACTATTAATGAAGTACACAAGACGTGTGGATGTTCTCTTTCTCACTACGATTTTAAAGTGGCAAAGTGCTGTTATAGCCTATATATCTATTTACTGCTGCTGTTTTTTCATTATTACTGTGCGTGTTGAAATGAGCAAAATAAGAGATTCCTATCATTAAAAATGTACACTTATTTTTTTTTCCCACTTCAGGCCTTACGAAACGCATAAATTTGGACGATAAACAAATATTAGAGTTTGAAAACTCATTTCCTCTCGACAGTGCAAAGTCTTTGTCCAAAATTAATCCGAAATATTCATATTTCAAGATCGATCGATCCGCCCAACTCACGTGAGCTGGATTGGACTACGATCTGTGACTCATTTATGACCAGGAATGAAAAGTGCGGTTGAACTTAATATTCAGCATACAGATAGGCTAAAAGGGGAGCAATCATCTTAACCAACGGCTATAATTTTTCACGGCTCGTGTTTCAGGTTTATGTGAATCATCCATCAAGCTATTTTTCAAGATGAATGAAGCAGAAAATACACCCACATGTCAAGGATACTCAAGATGTTTTCTAAGTTTTTTACCTGTGGACTTCACAAGAGAAATAGTAAACTTGTGCTATATAGCTCTTCCCGTGGTAAGCCTGTAAAGTATTTTATTTTAACTCTAAATTGCGTTTAACGTCATGGTTTAATCGATTAACTGATTAATATTAGCATTATTTTATCAGTATTCTTTATTAGTTTAACCACTAGCCTTTTATTTTGTACAGTACATCAATTTGACGTCCAAGGTGAAGTGACGTAATTTCTGACCCCAGTGGAAGCAAACGAAATTACAGCGGTTATGTAAACCGCACTTTATTTCTCCTCCCCAAAAAATAGCTAAATAAATAAATAGAAAACCTGCTTTTTTGAAAACCCAAAAGACCCTAAAAACCCTAAATTTCCTGGTTTGGCCCACAAATTGACATCACTTCAAAGCAAAGCCAACAGAAGAAGTGTAATCATCATTTTTGAGAGAGTTATATAAATCATTATATATAATTATCATTCTTTTGAGTTTGGCTAAGATCACAGAAATTACACACTTCACCTTTATTAAAAGCCGTGTTACCCATTAGACTCTCTCTGTGCTTTCTTCTCAGTTTTTGTCTTATCTTTTCGACTATTTAATCATTCTTGTAAGCACTGTGTTTTGTGGACACTTGGGAAAGATAGAGCTTGATGGTGTGACGCTTGCCATAGCTGTGAGTTTTAAATATTTATCTCCTTTTCAAATGTGTAATGTCATTTAAATATAGGTTATTTTAGCCTAGAGAGTAATAATACATTTTACCATGTCCTCACCAGGCTATCAGTGTTATGGGTATTGGTATTGGCTATGGCTTGTCTGCAGCATGCGACACGCTTATTTCTCAGGTAGAGGCTGCCATGCATTACTCCGTTCATTCACACACAAACAAGTACAACTTTATATGTCTCACACTCTTGCTCTATCTTTGCAGGCTTATGGAGCTGGTAACTTTCATCAAGTTGGTGTTATAACTCAGAGAGCAATTTTAATTCTGTTACTCGCATGTTTTCCATGCTGCGCCTTTCTTATCAATACAGAGTCAATATTGCTGGTTGTGGGACAAAGCCCAGAGGTTGCCAGGTGAGAACCACTATTCAGACTGGCGTTATCAAACAGGGACTAGGGGCAAAAATGCAGACCGTCACACACTACAATAGTCCATGCAATGCTAGTAATAGTTTTATGGAACATATTTGGGTACTTCACTGGACTTAGTTATCAAAGAAAGAACAGGCTAAAACATAATTATCATTAACCTTATTCTGTTTCAGAGTATCTCAGCAGTATGTGAACATTTTTTTGCCAGGTCTTCCGGTATGTTTTTCATATACACATTATCTGAAAAGTAACACACTTATTTAGTCACATCTCAAATCTACTGAATGCCTAAAAGGATTTTGCACCACTTATGGTCTAATGGTTGTTATTTCATAAACTCTGTGACTCAGTGTAGTAAAATAATACCTTATTTTTTATCTCATAGGCTGCATTTATGTTCATTATTGAAGCGAAATATCTACAGAATCAGGTAGGAGAAAAATATGAAAATGAACGGTTCCTAGAAAGCATGAATGTGAAACTTAATGAAATCTCTCATTTTAGGGAATAATTTGGCCTCTGGTCATAACTGGAATACTGGCAAATGTCCTAAATGTTTTAATCAACTATATCCTCCTCTTTGTTCTGGACATGGGTGTTCCGTGAGTTTCCATAACATTTGCTCTTAAACTACAGGACAGAAAGGAACATAGAAATCAAAGACATGATAGCTTACTGACCGTGTGTATTTCAACTTCAGAGGATCAGCAGCTGCTAATACCATCTCTCAGTACAGTTTGGCGATCATATTGTTAAGCATCCGATGCAAAGATCTTCATAAGGACACTTGGGCTGGTCAGTTCAAAATCTGTATATATTATTATGTGCATGTGAAAGCCAATGAAAGTTGACGGATATAATTTCTTTGTGGCCGTATAGGTTGGTCGATAGACAGTTTGCAGGAGTGGGGCTCATTCATTCATCTGGCCATTCCAAGTATGCTCATGTTGTGTGCAGAGTGGTGGACGTACGAGATTGGAGGGCTGTTGTCAGGTTAGAGCGCATGCTTCTCAAACATTTACAGGTACAGCAAATAATATTTTTAAGAACATGTCTAGTCATTTAAGTATTATTAGAGTTGATATAAGAGTTCAATAGGCCACAACCCACAGGATGGTGAATTGGAATTATAGAAAGAAGAATGAACTATAATCTTTGGCTATTTGAACGTAGCCTAGTGTAAATAGTAGTTAGATGCTATTTGCATAAATTTTATTGTAGTAGATTATAAAACAGTATACTGTAATAACAACATATTCAGTGTATATGATTACTGAAAAATACTTCAAAACAACTGCAAAACGGTCTTTAACCAAGATAAAGTTTGGTTTTGAAAGGCTTTAAGGATACAGTTCTGGAAAATCAATTCCACTTTGTTATATTCTAAATTAAATTACAATTCTGCATTGCTTCTCAATTCAAATTCAGGAAATGATTTGAAATTTAAAAGGGGGTTTCAATCCAGTTCTGAATTTCACAGAACCCTGTTCCTGACCTTTGATTTATTTATTTATTTATTTTTATGGCAGGTCTGATAAGTGAAGTGGAGCTTGGAGCTCAGTCAGTTCTGTATGGACTGGCAAATATTGCTTACATGGTATATTTTCATTCGTGTGAAAGTGTTTTATTTCAAGTATGTGTGAACACTATAAGTGAGTGGCCTGTGTTCAGTTCCCTATAGGTTTCAGTGTGGCTGGCAGTGTGAGAGTGGGGAATGCCGTGGGAGCAGGAGATGTTGCTCAAGCCAAGCTCTCTGCTAGACTCTCTATAATTTGTGCAGGTAATTCTAAGGAACAAATGACCTGCTGTATTGGATATGTTCTTTGCAAATAGGTTGCTTATCCATTTTTCATATTATTTATTATCCATTTATTCTTATTCTTAAGAAATATGTGTAAATTATGATTTTGTATTTTATTTACAGTTTCTGTTGCAGTGGTTTTGGCAACTGTCGTTGGTTCCTCAAAGAATGTAATTGCTTATATCTTCACAAATGACAAGTGAGAGTTCTTCCTTTAGTTAAAAAACATTTCAGTCATGATAACATTTTAGTCTCAGAGTGGATTATTTCAACCAGCATTTACTGGCATGGGGCATGAGCTTAATTTTGGCGGAAGAGATCTGCTACACTACTGCTGCACAAATGCAAGAATCAGCTTAGTCAAAAGGACAGACTGCTGCAAGAAAATGGTAGAACCACTTTAACCACTTTAGGTGATGCTGGGGAGGAGGAGGCATAGACAGTAGTTTTCATAATCATGCAGGAGGGCAATCGCAGTCTAAGGTATGAGACATATGGTTACATGGATTAGGAAGTACTTCTGATTGGCTGATGCCACTGCATTGGAAGAACCAATCAGCGCTAGGTTAGAGTTTCATGCCCGAACTATGTGTTTGCAACTTTTCCCGTAATTATCTTCTGTGTAATTTTCTCCTGGAGAAAATTGGAAAAATCTCTTAAATTGGAACTCCAGAATGAACTTTGCTCAGGTGATGCTTTATTAACTTTATATTTTTATATATTTAAGTAGTTTTAGATGAACATTTTTCCAGATACAAAAACAAGTTATGTATGCAGTATACAAGGGATTTAAAATATACATTTTATAATTAAAAGGTTTCTTTTTAAATAATTTTATATATTTTTTAATAATAATTAGTTTTCTTTATAATAATTCTAGATTTTACATCTGGAAATAACAACTTTAACCTGTGTTTAAAAATAACATACAAAGCCCCAAACTCATACAATAGCTATGTTTCTTGAAAAAAGCATTTTGACCAAAATAATAAATGTCCTTCTTCTCACAGAGACATCAGAGCAAGGGTTGCCACGGTAATGGTTTTATACGCTCCTTTCCATCTACTTGATGCCACAGCGGTAAGTCATTAGCCGAGTTGTGTTAGAGCATTCACAGCCCTCATTAGTGTTAATAACAAAACTGACAACAACACAATGATTATGAAAGTTGAGTTCAAACCTTAATTGCATTGGATGTTGTCCTTCATGCATAAATAAATCGGAGGCTGCACTGGAATGGGTCATCTGGGGAGATGATGTTAATTATTGTTTCTTCCTTTAATCCAATCAGGCAGCAGGTGGCAGTATAGTGAAAGGCCTGGGAAAACAGAAAATGGGGGCAATCTGCAACCTTGTAGGATATTATGGTGTTGGCTGTCCAATTGGAATATCCTTGATGTTTGCTGCTAAAATGGGAATTTTTGGTGAGATATGTGATAATACATTTTCTAATTTTCTATTATATATATACTGTATATTGTGTATATGTATATATATAAATATGTATATATTTATATAAAAACATATATATATATATATATATATATATACAATTTATATTACATATAATATAAACATATAAATATAAATAAAAATAAATTGTATTTAAAATGTTAAACATTTTTATATTTAACAATCTATGTAATTTGTTTTCACTGTCTTACATTTTATGTAAATCATTCATTTATACAGTTACACATGAGATAAGAGAAATATTAATTATAATATATATTATAATTAATATTTCTCTTATCTCATATGTGGGGGAAATATATTATTTCTATATCTATATCATGCATTTTTTGTAAATCATTGCTTTAATCTCCTCAAGGTCTGTGGACTGGCCTGTTGATTTCAGTCTTCCTTCAGTCAGTGTTCCTTATTGTCCTTCTTTTCAAACTGAACTGGAAAAAAGTAACTGAAGAGGTGATATCGGATTTCATTTTATTAAAAGCTTTATACCTTTAAACTGCTTTAGTTCTTTTACAGTGCATTTGAGCTTGATCTAAATATGAACTTTTCAGGCACAGATCAGGGCTGGTGTACTGCCAAGAAGGACGGATGATGGTACTATGTTTGTTTAGATGCTAATAATTAAAAAGTCTGATTATATATAATGAGGCATGCAAATAAGAGTCATTTTCTTGACAGGTGCACAAGAGGATGGCAGACATATTGAGGACTGTGCTGTGAATAATGCTACCGATGTGGATGGGCTACTGGATGATCAGACCGATGTGATAGTCGCTACAGTGAGGACGCAGCTGCCACTGAGGGTGTTAGTGCTGCGCCGTGGCCTGGCTCTGGTAGCTATGCTTTTGCTCCTCGCTGCTGGATTCACTGTTAAATTCTTTCTTAACAGATGACAGCCTAATAACAGTCGAAGGACTGGTATTGGGGAAATGTCTTAAAGCAGACAGACAGACAGTCCACCCACATTATGGATGGTAGGGCGCCACCCAAAAAGGTGCGCACCTGTGCAACATGTCCACTTTGTATCTGAAAAGCAGGTACAAAGCGGGGCACCTTTCCGGGATTTCAGATGGTGTCCATGCATTGTTTACAAGTACCAGTGCATTATTTTATTTTTACATCACATGGGGTGAATCATTTTGTACTTGCTCATATTGTGTTAATGTTTATATTTATTTCTATAAATATATTTTATTAATCTGACTCTGTGAAACAAAAACAACCTGTACAATCTCAAGTCCTACAATAACGCTATTACCACTTGCTCTCGCATCTTTATCATTAAATTAATTTATGTTTAAAAGAGCAAATGTGTTGCAGCAAACACAAATGTGAAGAATGGAAAGATGTGGAAAAATATACTTTATGCACGCTTATGCAAAAATATACACACACATTGGTTGTCATTAAAGTCAACATGCGAGGCGAGAGAGCGAGACAATAATTCCTTTCCTCTAGCAGCCTGTCACTCACATGGGATTGCAGCAATTAGTAAACAGCAGTGATCCAATTAATTATCAATAGACAAAATCAAGCCCCGTACCAAATGTACCTCATTCGAAAAGTCATTTCACTATATGCCACAATAAAGAATCAAAATTTCAGTTTTATGCTAACTATAATTGCTGAGACCATACCACATTGCTAAGATTTTTACATAGACTTTGTTCGATCAACACACAAGGATCAAGGGATGAGAATTTTGTTAGAAAACGTATTTTTCGTTTTCATTTGACCTGGCTCTAAATATAGCTCTGATGAAAAACCAGTGTTCGATTTTGCTGTATTTGTCGCCAATTTATTAGATCTCTCTTATCCATAAAATAAGTAAGCATGACCAGAGTTCTTGTGAGAAGAATTTATTGAAGGTAGTACTGTAGTTCTTCAGTAGCGATGTTAACATGTCAATCAAAGAATCTAAACCCTTCTAAGAATCTTAACTTCTCCCAAAGTTCTGTCTGTGGGACAGGACTTTATACCTGAAGACAAAAGGGCTACTAACAATAAATACTGTTAGGACTTCTGACTGAAGATGCAATCTACAATAAATTCCTGAGGAATGCTGTTCTTTGGTTATTCTAACTGTATGAACCACTTGGTTCACACCTTTACAGACACAGTTTCAGTGAAATTGCATCTGAGACACAGTCACAATGTAAATGACTAAAGATCTGACTAAAGATCACTGAAATACATGAAAACTGCTCTGAATCAAATGTGCAGTTTTACAGCGGTTTTAAATTACAGACTAAGTTAATTATAGATTATCTTTTTACAAAAAACAATTTTAAAGATGGGGTGAGTACTAAAGACCGCCCACAACAGGGCATAAATAATGTGCTTAACCAGCAATATTATTATAATATGTTAATCCTGATGCAACAAACACAATGACAGGAAAGCTCTGGATGGACATATCAGCATGGATATATTTGAATATGTGTAAGCTTAGACAAGAGGCAACATTTGGATCCAGAAAATTAAAGATAAAAGTAGATTAAAAATAGTATATATAAATGGGCCATCCTGTTTATGTGCACACAAAGGCACTTTAATTTAAGATATATAGTCATATGTCAATAGAAGAAAGCTTACAATCTTGATTGATAGCCTTAATAGAAAATAAAAAGATATAAAGTATAATGGATGTATAATGGATGTCCAACCATAGATGACCTTAACCAGATGGAGCTAGTACATTTGATGGTTCACCAGTTGTCTGTGGATATTTACTGTAACCTTTAAAAACTCATATGTATGAAAGCTTGTTTCCGCCACTAAATAAAAAAAAAATTAAATAAAAATAATTGAAACTTTTATCTCACAATTGTGAGATATGAAGTCGCAATTCTGAGAAATAAAGTCGCAATTACAAGATATGTTAAAATAAAACTTTTTATAAACATCAAGCATAGTGTCAGTTCTGGCAGGTCAGGTTAGTGAAACTAGCATCAGCTGACTCTCAGCTGATTCACGTCTACCTATAGGAATACGACGCCTATCACTGTATACATATATAAGCTCCTTGAGTATTATCAGCAGCTATCGCGTTTCTCAGGAGCTAATTACCCTCCTCCATCCCCAGCTCCTCCTCTCGTCATTCAGGATTTGCCATTCAGATTCCCCTTGAATCAGAAAAAAATTCTCAAATCATGTTGTACTATAAAATCTTGAATTAATGATATCTGCAATATATTCATGTTGGTTCGCCATGTTTAATAATACTGCTTTCTGTATGTGACAGCGTGGCTTTGTAGAATATCTTCTTTTTAGCAGTATTTCTCCAGCAGACGCCTGACTACAAATGTCAACTGAAGAGATTATATGACTGTGTCACTGGGGAACAGACCTTTTTTCTGCTAAGCTGGTCGATTTTCTCACCATTCGGCCTAATGATGTGGACAAAGCAAATGCACTGAGGATAAAATACATGATCATCTGTCTAGGTCACAATATAGAGGCTGAGACGACTGTAAAAATGTGTCTATTTTTCTAATTCAATAAAAAATGTTGTTGCTTCTCACAGCATACAGATACATACAGATAATGTTCACACACATTGAATCTACCTACTGTAAGGTCCTATTTTCATACAATACTTGTTGAATAAATAGGAGCGGCTGTGGTAAAGTTTGAGAGCAAAGTAAAATTTGCACCGGCACCATAAGACACCTCAGGTAAAGGCACAATGAGATGGATGGCTATCCCTACAGCTAGGATGAGAAGAGCAGCGAGGGTAGTCAGACCCCTCCTGAGGATCAGCTGAGAGGTAGAGAGCAGAGCTTTGGGCTTTTCCTCCACGCGAGTCACGTTTGGCTCCTCATGTACCACAGTACTGTTGAGCCCCTCCTCCTGATCGTGAGAGCTCACAACCATGTATCCATTCCCATTCTGATACAGTGAGACACAATTTCACTATTATAAAGGTTTTAACTGTGCCATGGGTGACACATTTTTAAAAAGGATTTCTTAAAGGGATAGTTCACATTGAAATTAATTTTTGGTATGTTTCAGTTTACCTCAAGGGCATCCAAGATGTAGGTGTCCTTGTTTCGACAGTAGTTTCAATTTTGATATTTTTAGGTCAAACCGTTCTTGCCTGTCAGTCATACAATGCAGGTCTATGGTCACCACCTCAAAGAGCATGCACAGAGTAGTCCAAATTAAACATGATTTAATGACTCGTAAATGTAAGTATACATATTGATGGCCTAAGACACAAAACAAGTGGTTTGGGTAAATATGTTTAGATCTTCACTGTGAAGGGTAAGACTTCTGAAATCTCTGTGTAAACAATGAGTGAAATACACACGCGAGAGATCACTTTCCGGCGCTTGTGTAGACCTAAGCGCCCAAGGCCTCAGATCACTTGGACGTTGCTGTGGTTACAAGAGGAAAAACCGCTAAAATATAGTGTTCGTTTTCTCATACAAACCGCTCGTTTCGTGTCTTAGGCCATCAATGTGTACTTACATTTACGAGTCATTAAATCATGTTTAATTTTGACTTCTCTGTGCATGCTCTTTAAGGTGGTGACCATAGACCTGCATTATATGACTGACAGACAAGAACGGTTTGACCAAAAAATATCAAAATTGAAACTACTGCGGAAACAAAGACACCTACCTGTACATCTTGGATGCCCTTGAGGTAAGCTAAAACATACCAAAAATTATAGTTCAGCCAAAAATAATTTTACTCACCCTCATGTCATTCAAAACCTGTATGACTTTATGAAAATGGTTTCAGTGTTTTTTGTCGATACAATCAAAATGAATGAGGTCCAATTATGTTTTGGACCCCATTGACATTCATTATCTGGACAAAAAACTGTTGCACCTTCACTTGTGTTTCACAGAAGAAGTAAAATCATTGTTATCATAAAAACAACATGAGGATGATAAAATGACAAATTAAATTTTTGGTGAACTATTCCTTTAAAAATACATTAAAGAATTATCTGACTGCATTCATTTTAGCATGTTATTTTTTGAATTAATTGTGGTAAAATAATGCATACTTTTTATCAATAGATTTTACTGATAAAACAACAACATACCTCTGTATTCAGGACCACCTGGTAGAAGCTGTTGCGATGATTTGAATCAAACTCAGGGGTCACTCCTCCATTTGCACTCTTTCCTGTACGCTCAATTGCCTTGCAAAGAGAAAAAGTTACAGAACTCAACTATAATCACATGATCATGAGCAGTATAATTAGAAGAAAGGTCCAGTTTTAATAGGTATAACATGCCTACCTCTTTGGTCATTTTCTTCCAGTCTAATTTGAAAATGGCCACAACAAAAAAAATTGCAAGCAAAAAGACTGCAATAAGGAGGCCCAGCCAAAAGCCTGAAAGAGCGGGAGAGAAATCATTGTATATATTAAAAGGTTCCCTGATCATTTGTGTACTTAAACATCAATAATTGTGACAGGAGTCAATATCATGCATTTAGTTGTAACAAGGCGAACCAGCAACTTGTAACTTGGCCGTGAACATCAGAACAATGCACGATGGGAGTCCAATGCAGTAGTAGCCAAAGAGGTTAGCAATAGCAGCTATCTTCTGCTGCCCGGTGCCAATGAGAATGCCCATGCCAACACACTGAAAACAATGATGAAATAAATAAAATATAAATACTTCAAAATACTCAACTTGATTTAAAACAATGCATTTGACAAGATAGCTAGCCTATATATAAAATATAAATACACATAATTATATATATATATATATATAAGATATATATATAAGATAAACATGACTGATATGGTGAATGTAAACATGGTTTGTGCAACATTAGCAACACATTATTAGCTGTTTGATAATGTAAATGCTAATCATATTAATTACCAATATGTGTCCGACATTGTAAAGAGCGTTAACATGCAGCGTTTACTACAGTAACTTGACTGAGTGGATCTCTATCCGCATACTAAATGAAGCAAGGGTGTAGAGTTAAATTCAAGCTATTTTAAGGCTTTTTTTTCACATGAAAAACATTTATTAAAAAATTATTAAAAGGGATAAAATTATTGACTACAGGGGGACTTTAAATCATCAATATAATCTGATTATTATCGTTAACTTTTTTTGTTTCTTCGAAGCAAAACAAACTTTAACTAAACTAAACTAAAATATTTTAAAAATTCAACTATTTTACCTTTGCATTAAGGGCAACATTTCTCATTTTTGTTTAGTACAAAAATGGCTAAAATTCTAATTTCATAAATAAACATGATTTAATAACGTTAAATAAACAGTCTCTGGGAAAATTGAGGAATAAAAGTTTGTGCAGAACTCACCACTACTCCATTAAAGAACTGAAGAGGGCAGTAGATGTTAAGTAGCTGAGACACAAGCTCTGCTATAGTCCTAAACAAACATCACAATGGAAAACACAGCTGTTGTTGACATTATTTCTGTTAAATCTTAATTTTTAATGTTTAGACAAGAGCGTTTACAGATTTGTTCAAGTGTACTCATGACAACAAACATTTTGTTTTACATGCTTGAAATAATAAGGAAAGCGGCTTACTCATCTGAAGTGAATATGAAGCCAATGACCGTTTTTGTTGAGCCCAGGACTAAACCTTGAATGATTGCTATAACAGCTGGGGAAAAAAATTAACATTTACAAGACATCAATTGGTGCTTCATATGACTAAGTGTCATGAAAAATTTAGGAATGATTGATATCAAATTAAATGAGTTTTACCTGAGCTGATGAGAGAAACCTTGCAGGTGACAATGGCAGCAGCTGTTTCCCCAGCGCCAAGTGCATTTCCCACACGAACACATGCTGCTCCTTGCATTCCTAATGGGATCTGGAATATCAAGATGGATATGATAAAAACCACACAATCATGAAAAGGATAAAGGTCAATTTTATATGATAATATGAATATTCTCAGATAATCCAAACACACCATGAAGTTGATGTACGCCAGCATTATAACCACGTGTTGAGCAGCCAGGTCAACCTCACTCAGCATTCCTGATGGGATGAGAAGAGTCAGTGGGAATGGGATAATTCAGTGGAAAAGCAATAGTAAAATCAAACTGGTTAAATATACAAACAAACATTTATTTTCTGTTCTGTGAGTGTAACTGTGATGATTTTTGCATCATCGAGATTTTAGTAATTTTGTTGTTTTTGTCATTTTTTTTAGTACATCTAGTTAAACTAAATACACTGAGCGCAACACTTTTGTTTTTGCTCCCATTTTTCATGAGCTGAACTCAAAGATCTAAGACTTTTGTACACAAAAGACCTATTTCTCTCAAATACTGGTCACAAATCTGTCTAAATCAGTGTTAGTGAGCACTTCTCCTTTGCTGAGATTATCCATCCACCTCTCAGGTGTGGCATATTAAGATGCTGATTAGACAGCATTATTTATTCCACAGGTGTGCCTTAGGCTGGCCATTCTAAAAGTCTAATGGAATTTTTTTTACTGTATTGGGGGGTCCAAAAACCAGTCAGCATCTGGTGTGACCACCCTTTGCCTCACGCATCTCCTTCGCATAGAGTTGATCAGGTTGTTGATTGTGGCCTGTGGGATGTTGGTCCACTCCTCTCCAATGGCTGTGCGAAGTTGTTGTATATTAGCAGGAACTGGAACACGCTGTCATATACATCGATCCAGAGCATCCCAAACATGCTCAATGGGTGACACATCAGGTGAGTATGCTGGCCATGAAAGAACTGGGATGTTTTCAGCTTCCAGGAATTGTGAATAAATTCATGGTCAACAGCTCTGGTGGATATTCTTGCCGTCAGCATGCCAATTGCACACTCCCTCACAACAATGACATCTGAGGCATTGAGCTGTATGATAAAACTTCACATTTTATAGTGGCTAGCCTAAGGCACACCTGTGCAATAATCATACTGTCTAATCAGCATCTTGATATGCAACACCTGAAAGGTGGATGGATTATCTCGGCAAAGGAGAAGTGCTCTCTAACATAGATTTAGACAGACATGTGAACAATATTTCAGAGAAATAGGCCTTTTGTGTAAATAGAAAAAGTCTTAGATCTTTGAGATGAAAAATGGGGGCAAAAACAAAAGTGTTGCATTTATAATTTTGTTCAGTGTAAGAAAGAAATGTTGCCTTGATAACTTGCAGAAGTAAAATAAAAATGATTTATTTATTTCAGCTAAGTTATATTGCATTTTGAGCAACAAAGTTATGGTTTAGTTAACTAAAAAAAAAAACTTGAATGTACCTGCCAGGAAGCCTCCAACTTCATAGATCCACCATTCAAAACAGGTCATCAGGGTACTGGGGATGGCCAGCTTCATATAGGAACCCCATTCCTGCAGGGCCTCAGAAGACCACCCTGTTGGACGAAAACAGTAAGGCCCTGTTACACCTGGTATTTACGTTTTGGTCGATTGGATCTAGACGAGGGACACACATTCCCGTTTACATCTGGTGCTTTAAAACTTCTCTTTTGTACAATTTCAAGCACGTCTGCGCTGATTTCTTCGAGGGGAGGGTCTTTGCACAGATAAATACATAGGTTTTTTCAGATCTTTCGATCTAATGGATAAAATAACGTCACGCAATTTACGGTAGCAATTTTCCCCATGTACATACTACAGTAATTGCAATAACTGGGTAAACTAGATAACGCTAACCCTATAATCCTATAACCTTAACTCATGTAGTTACCTTATATTACCCAGTACTTTCTTAGGTGAGTACACTGTAAAATAAAGTGCCACCCAATTTACATACGAACGCACACAGAGACGACGACAAAACATATGGAGAAAGGCAGTTCTTGTTTCTGCACTGACAGCTGTAAGATCACGCCGAACGCTCTGAGTGCTGTTAAAAACCAGGAATGGTGGAGAATATTGTGCTTGGTATGCTTTATTGTCTTTAAACCAAACTTGGGTCTTCAGCCAACAAAGTCTAAATCCTATCTGACTAGTGCGCTTCCCATAATGTTTACACATTAAGTCAGTAGGTGGCCTTTTGTGGTTGTTTGAACACATTCTACCACATGAGTGTCTACACCACGAAAGCAATCAGGTCAAATGTATTTTCGACTTCCTCTGGAAGTGATCAAAAGTTGATTAGCTGAAAACGTTTTAGAGCCCATTTAAACCTGTATTTAGTGTAGTTCACATGTAAATAATTCACACTTCTTACGCACATGACAAATAGCACTGATGCACCGATTCCATTAAAATTAACCGGACTTGTCAGGCAAATGAACAGATAGCCTAAAAAACTATTTGTGACCATCACCATGGATTCGAGTATTATAGGCTTTTTTAACAGAATAATTTTGCTGCTTATTGCTACGTTTTACTCTATATACTAAGGATGCACTGATATAAAAAAATTGATAATAACCGATAATTCTTTATATTTGATAACTGATAACTGAAATTTTGGCCGATAATATAATTTTTAAGAGCCTGATGGCAGAAAAAGTCTCATCAATAAAAGCCATATCCCAAGCACACAATTATAATTATAACACACTTATTATAATTAGATGTAGTATGACAGATGCTGTACCCTGTATATGTTGCTGTCAACTGTATTTTCTTTTTTCAAAACCATCATGGTGAACACTGTGCATCTGAAGTGTCTCAGCTGAAAGAAATAATCCACTATGTGCTTTAATATATTGATCAACTTTTTTTACCGATAATGATAACATTAAAAATAAACATATCTTGGACTATACCGATATAGTGGCCGATATATTGTGCGTCTCTACTATATACTCTTATTTAATTCATGACATTGTCTGTTTATTGTTTTGTGTAAATGTATCAAGTTTGAAGCTGATTGAGACTGTGTATTTGTTTATTCAAAATCAAACCAATGTTGTTTCAAAAGACTAAGATACAAATCTGAAACTTAAACATTCAAGAAAATAGTGTCCCTTATGGAGTTTTATTTTGTTAGTATCTTGAGGTGTTTTTATTTAGTCTTTTTCCCTTCAAAAGTGCTTGACTAGATTAATAATACGTTTTAAATATGAGTTGGTAGTTTGGCAAACTTATGTTTCAGAGTAACTTCCCTAATATTCATAGACACTCACCTCCCCAAGTTTTCTCATGGAGCTTCTGCCAGCGAATGAAACAAAACAGGGCAAAACAATTAAAGACCTGACCAAAGGTGTTTGCAGCAGCAGACCCACTGAAAATGCACAGAAAACAAATCTTATCATCAAAATACTGAAAAAAACCCCACTAAATATGAAAAACATATTTATACTCACTAAACTCCAAAATCCCACCAGTACAGCAGAAAGTAGTTCACTATCACATTGGCAACATTGGCAACTGCAGATGCATACATCTGAGGCATGATCACTCCCTATACAGATGGTTCATGAGTATTACAACGACAACATACAGGAACCGAATGCAGTTATTAAGTTGTTGATTTCCTTAAAAGATCTGTACCTGGTTCTGAAGGTATGACAGTTGCAGCTGATATAGAAACATGGCCTGTAATATATAGATTCAAAGAATTATTGGATTTGAGTTCAACAGTACTGGAAATGCAATCCATAATCATCCATTAGTGGACCTTACTGGAATTGCTGGCAAATATGCAACCACATAGAGCTGTGCAATCCTGAGAGAGAGAGAAACTGTTAGTTTTCAGTCTGACACCATATTTTGAACTAGTACAGTCAATGTCAATACAAATGTGTTCAGTCAGTGGCACTTACCTGGCCACCTCTGGGTCCTGTCCCAGATAGAGAAGGAGCGGTTGGGTGTTCACAAGCAAAGCACAACAGGGCAAACTGAAGAGCATCAGAATTACGATGCCTCTCTGCAGTATTATGCCCACACGGAGAAGGTTCTTACTCCCAAATGTCTGAGGGCAAGATGTTAGACTGCCATAAGATATCAGTTATTTTACCATACATGCGAGAATGGTCTGAGGGATATCCAGTGTTGTGGGAAAGTTACTTTGAAAAGTAATGCCTTGCAATATTGCGTTACTCCCTTAAAAAGTAAATAATTGCCATACTTAGTTACTTTTTTAGAAAAGTAATGTGTTACGTTACTTTTGCTTTACTTTATCTCACCTGGGCAGGGCTTGTTTGTTTTTGCTTATGCCAAAAAAAGTTCTATTTTGGAGCAAATGTAAAACTACAAACAACAAAATGCAATTTCACACGTGTACAGTAGAGGGCACAGAATAAACCACGAATAAAAACGGAAAAATCGGAAGCCATTTTTATTTACGGTTTCATTGAATATCAGCAGCAAGTACATTGGTCAATAATGTGTGATTAAACGAGTTTTATTTATTGCAGGTTTGCGTATTTTGATTTTGCATTTCACTGTTTTTATTCATTTTGAGGAATACGGATAATTTTTTTGGTGCAAGTGAGATCTCTGCACTTGCAATTTTTTTTCAACATGATGACAGGAGAGCTTTCAGTCAATAAATAGGAAAGCAAAGTGACATGCATTACTTATTTGAGAAAGTTATTTCTCAAAATATTTTGCTGTAAATTTAAAAGTAACGCGTTACTTTAAAAAAAAAGGATTCTGATTACGTAACTCGAGTTACTTGTACTGAGGTTTTAAAAATAAAACATAGTAAACATTAAGTGAATCTTAGTAGGCCTTTCATTGTCCATGCTTTTGGTTTATTATTTTATTACACAGTTGGAGTGCTATTTGTATGGAAAACACACCTGTGATACCAAAGTGTCACATGGCAAAGCAAGTCCAAACCCCGTCGCTGCAGCTGTTACATTGATAGTCTGAAAAATAAATGCATTGGACAAATTGTGTGGGCTTGTGAATCATTGCTCATATTGTATATCTAAAAAAAATGTGGTACATAACACATATTTGCCGGCAGAAGTTTTGATTGAAGCAGACGTACAGCTGAGGCCATGGCGTAGCCCGCTAGCACAGTGTTCCCCATACGTCCACAAAACATTGTCACCACAAAGAAAAGGAGGAAATTCAGGAACCGACACACAAGCTAAGAATACAAACAAAGAAATATTTAGCACAAAATGGAGATGAAAGTCCTGGAGTCACATGGACTGCGGTTATTAAAGTCCACAGTCACATGGATGAAAAAAAAGCACCTATTTATCTGAATTTTTTTCTAATTATATTTTAACAGATCTAGTCTGGAAATATACTGTAAAATCTGCTTTAACATAATTTCCAATTTTTTTACACAGCTTATTTTATACAGGATGCAAGAATTAACAATCGAGAATCAACTCTTCTAGGATTAATTTGTGTTCAAATGGACATGCATGGAGACATGATACAAAATGTAACCAAAACAGATCATGGTCTATTCAGGAATGGATACACTCTAAACAATGCTGGGTTGTTTTAACCCAAATTTGGTTCAAAAAATGTAATTAAAAATTTTAACCCAACTTCAACTTTTTTTATTGCATTTTTAACTGCCAACATTTGGGTTTGTCCATATTAGACCCAAATTTGGGTTAAAACAACCCAACATTTTTTAGAGTGTAATTTCTATGTAAGCCACTGCATTTCTTTGCCAGCTCTTTCACTATTAATACAGAACAAGTATAGCACATTATCATGATGTGTATGTGACAGAATCCTCACCAGGGGTCCAGTCATGCGCAGGATGTGGTAGAGCTCTTCTCTGTATACCAGAGGGATGCAGCGCCTTAAAAAACCACAGCAAAACAGCTTGGCACTGGGCTCCATAGACAAAGTGTCAGTTCTGGGACTCGAGACGTCCATGATCTTTTCAGATGTGATCCTCGAAGCCACTGTAAGGGGTCTGACTGCTAGTTCATAGTCTGTTAGGGGCCCTTAGAGCTGTTCATTCTTCAGGTCCACATTCACAACCTTTGAAGGCTTACAGATTAACTGAGGTGAAGACAATGTGACGCTTTGATTTAATCCACAGGATGGGAGGAGAACGTTTGCAGTCCTGGCAAAGAGTTGCATTGTTTTGCAAGATCAATCGGTTATTTTAAAAAATCCAATTACAAGCTGATTAACAGCTATATTTACAGCACATTAATCAGCATAATGATATTGAATATATCCAGTGCTGCTTTGAATACTCATGGTGTACTTACGGTAACTGTGTAACAGCAGAAGACTCCCAGCTCTAACATGCCACAATTATACAGTCCAGCTCTAGCTCTACCTCAACAAAGAAGTTACAACGCTCTTTTCTGGAAAGTGTTACGCATTACTTATTGTTACTTAAAGGGTTAGTTCACCCAAAAATGAAAATTCTGTCAGTATTTACTCCCCCTCATGTTGTTCCAAACCTCTATGTGTTTATTTGTTCTGCTGAACACAAAGGAAGATATTTGGAAGAATGTTTTAATCTAACAGATCTCATTCCCCATTGACTACCATAGTAGGAAAAAATACTGTACATACTATGGTAGTCAATGGGGAATGAGATCTGTTTGATTAAAACATTCTTCCAAATATCTTCCTTTGTGTTCAGCAGAACAAATTAACACATAGAGGTTTGGAAAAACATGAGGGGGAGTAAATACTGATCAGAATTTTTATTTTTTGGTGAATTAACCCTTTAACTTAGCTTGGTGGAACATTTACTAGAGTAGTGTATTCTGGAGTATATGAAAACTGCACACATGCAGGACACTCTGACAGGATGCCCATATCCCTGATTGAAAGAAACATGACCTATATAGTTGTTTGAGGCTTGCAACGGCAATATATTGAGCTTTTTCAGTATCATGTTTATCAGTTTCAGTTTATTATGATAATGCGCCATGTAGTACTCTAACAGTCACCAGATTTCAATCCAGATGCAATAGAGCACATTGGTATGTGGTGAAACGGGAGATTCACATAATGGATGTGCAGCTAACAAATCTGAAACTGTGTGATGCTATCATGTCAATAGGGACCAAAATCTCTGCCGAATGTTTCCAACCCGGTAATAGCAAGGTTTACCTAAAAAAGCAGTTGTGTGTGTGTGTGTCTCCCTGCATGTGTGTCACCTACATCATGGGGACAAAATGTCCCCACAAAGACGGCAATATTCAAAATACTTAAGGGGACTTTTTTATCCCCATGAGGAAAACAGCTTATAAATCATACTAAAATGTTTTTTTTGAAAATGTAAAAATGTAGAAAGTTTCGTGTGATGGGTAGGGTTAGTGTAAGGGGATAGAATATACAGTTTGTACAGTATAAAAATCATTGTGTGTATGGAAAGTCCCCATAAAACATGCAAACACAACATTTGTGTGAACTTTGCATACAACTTTTTTATTTGCCTTGTGCATGTCATACACATTTTTTCATGCTAGCTCTCTTTTTTCTTTTTTCACATCCCCCTCCATTAACCCATTTAAAATGATTCATTCAACTGCTCTTTCAGTTTTCAAATTAAAACCACAAATATGACTTTAACATTTCAAAACCCCAGAATTGTTTATCATTACAACTGTCCTTTGCCGGTAATGTCAATTTTGATCTATTTTGGCTAGTTTCTGCATACATCTCACAGCCGCATGATCATTTACAAACAAATCAGTGAATCATCAATCAGGTTCCAAAAATTAATTAATATCTAAACGTGTGTTATAATATGTTGCATCATCATAGATACAGTATGTTATTTAAGGAAAAATGGTTACTTTTTTAAAGGACAGAAATAAACATTAACATCCTCCTCACACCAACCTTTGAACCACTGGGATGTTTAAAAAGCTGAACGATCTGGCAAGATTTCAAGAGAAAGAATAAGAAAGAAGAGAAATAAAATACAAAAATGTGTTGTATACAGCTGCACTGAATTTCTACAGAACTGAGCACATGAATTTTAATATTGTAAACGTGATAAATATTAAATTATACATGTACATGTGTGAGTGAAATCTAGCTGTCCTGCTTTCCGGAGCAATCTGAACCGAGAGCTTAATACTTATTATAATTCTTAAACATGCGTCATTTAAGTCATAAATTGAACGTTTAATACAATGTTTCCTATCATCTGTCAAATAAATCTTGCTCATACACCAACCGGTCTCCTTTTATTTCTTTTAAGTTAATTTTGTATTAAATTAAGGATGTATGCGAGAGATTAATAAATATCAGGATATCGGATTAATCATTTTCAACATTAATTATTTTAAAATATCAAATCAAGAATGCCGAAATCTACAAAATACTATTCAGAGACTGCTTTTGATTGAACATTAAGCTCTCGCATTAAGTTAAACGTGTTCTACTTTATATTTAATTTTTTTTTCAGAAATGCTAATGTAGTCATGCTAAAGACTTAATGTGGCAGAGGACAGGTACAAATCCCAGATTTTTACTAGGGATTGTAGCATTTTCCTTTCTCATTACTGATGAACATGGCCATGCAGGGCTTGTTTCATTCAAAGTGACTGTTAAAATGAGTTTCTGACCCATGAATGCCTGGGGAAAAGTTGGATTATGTCTTTCTTGTCACTCCCGAACAAAGACATTAGTATTCGCTGCAACAGCCAGCTGGGAATAATAAAATGTGAATAAAATACATTTTAAATAATGATCTTCAATTTCTACAAATAAAAAAATCTGCATGTTTTTAAATTGATATTTCAAAATAAAATTTTCTTATTCAGTGTTTGTCTTTGCAATTAAAAATATATATAATTTAATACACAATATAATATAATATAATATAATATAATATACATTTGTTATGTATGTAATGCTCCAACAATTGTTTGTAGCTCTATACTCTTGTTTTCAGATTTAGATTGAAGTTGAATGGATGAGAGTTGACGGTGTGGTAAAGTTTGATTCCAAAGTAGTATTTGACCTTAGAGCATAAGACACCTCAGGTAAAGGCATAATGAGATGGATGGCTATCCCTGCAGCTAGGATGAGAAGAGCAGCGAGGGTAGTCAGACCCCTCCTGAGGATCAGCTGAGAGGTAGAGAGCAGAGCTGTGGGCTTTTCCTCCACGCGAGTCACACCTGGCTCTCCATCCTGATCATTTGAGTTCACAGTCATATACTCTTCCCCATTCTGAGAGCAGACAAGACACAAGCTGAGTTTTCCGAGATGGTTTTTTGTAACAGATATAGTAAAAGTCAACAGACATACCTCTCTGTGCCTCACAGTGAGACTATCAGGGTACACTGTAGAGATTTGACTCTTTCCAGCTCGTTCCACTGCCTGAAATGTTATGTATATAACTTTATATCTAGTTATATAATTCAGATGAGAACAGAAATTAATTAAAGTCAGCATGAAGTCAGTGTTTTTCTTTCATAATGTGCTATCTGAGTGAAACGGAAACAAGGAAATCGTCATTTTGCGTCATTGGAGGATTTTTTGGCCAGAGGCTACAGACCACAGTAAGTAGAAGGGGCTGTCCCACATGTTTTCAACCCGACCATAGAGGGTGGGATCTCACTCACAGCATGTATACATAGTGTCAGTCATCTTTTTTTGGAAGGCTCTTGTTCGGTGGAGAAAGCTGAGTAGTAGGGGTTACCATCCTCTTTTTCCCGGACATGTCAAGATCGTAAAATGTCCTGGATTCAACTTTTGCTTTCTGCAGTCGCCACTCATTGTTTACATGTACACCTTTTGTTTCAATCTAAATGAATTCATTTCGATTGGTGAATCTGAATGTAGTGTTTACATGAACGCTAAAAATGTGATCCGCTCCTCCGTGAGAGATACGAGACTGGTGCGTCTCACAGGTCTCGCTCATCAGTAATCACGATACCGGCCTTGCTCGGTTCTCTCACGGCCCTCAGTCTCGTCCTGCTTGCCACAGTAAACATAACGAATGGCGACTGTAGAACGCAAAAGCCAAATCCTGGACATTTTGGGCGATCTCAAAATTCCGGACAGACCCAGTAGCCTAGATTTGTTGTTTAACCACTGCGCTCTATTGCGCTGGCAGCAAAGCAAGTGCATTTTGGGAGTTGTTGTCTTTCATCTACATAAGCCAAAAATACATTTTCTGTCTTTTCTCAGTCTAGAAAGCTCCAAATTCAAAAATTATTTCACATTTCTTGAATATACACATTCATCTTTCCAGACGTGAAGTATCCCTTTAAAGACGCATCTCTTTAGCCCAGATAATGCAAACTCAGTGTGTTCACTACAGTACCTACAGCTCCTAATGTGTGTGCACTAACTTGGATAGGGTTAAATGAAGAGGACAAATTCTGAGTATGGGTTACTATACTTGGCCTTAATGTCACTTTTAGTCATTGTTTTAGCAATGCAGTCTGGCTCCATTTTGATAAATAAAAAGCCACTTTTCATAATCCGATCTAATCCTAATGACAAAATCAAGTCCCATATCAAGTGTCATATTAAATGGACTGTGAAAGGCTTACAAAAACCGAAAATAGAAAGCACACCTAAGATTGAAATATGCAGTATACAAAGAGTTTAAATGGAGTCTGCTAAATTAGCCAAAGTAGAAGGAGAAGAATTGAAAAAAAGAGTCCTATTACGAGAGTGCTACCTTGCAAGAGCTGTAATTAAGATGGCCTACCTCTTTGGTCACTCTCTTCCAGTTGAGTCTAAAAATGACTACAATGAAAAAACTGGACTGCACACATACACAAATTAGAAGTCCCAGCCAAAAGCCTGTGAAAGCAAGAGAGGACATTGCTCTAGGACAGCTGTTATCTCATTACAGAAATGTTTTAATGAATGCTGTGCTCGAGACATATTAATGCAATTCTGCAGGGACCCGTGCTGGGTCCACTCATGTTCTCTACGTGCTTCAACCCGATGAAATTATGATTTATAAAGCACATGTTAACATGGTGACTAGAGAAGATGACAAGTTCACAGAATATCAACGAGTAAGTGACAATTTAAACTGTTAATAAGATCACAGAATAAAAAAATGAAGGAAAACAAACCAACAACTTGTAATTGTGCAGCAAACATGAGAGAGGTGCCAAGTGGAAGTCCAATGCAGTAATACCCGAAGAAATTAGCTACGGCTGCAATCTTCTGCTGCCCTGATCCTAACAGAATACCCATGCAGACACACTTGAAGAGAGAGTAAAACAATACATTTAGACATTTTTACAGACTTTTTAAGTGACTCTGCATTTAAAGCTGCAGTCTGTAGCTTTTTTGAGTTAAAAATTAATATTGCATATATATTGCAAAATATATATTGCAGGTCATTTGGAAAACACAGCCATCTAAAACGAGAAATAAAATAAATTCCTCAGAAAAAGTAAGAGCAATGCGAAGTACTCACAACAAGACCGTCAAAGAACTGAAGCACACAGTAGACGTTAAAAATTTTGGAGACAAGCGCCACAATACGCCTACAAAATAAGACACAATCTTTAGTACAGTACTGTCTAAAGAACATCTTTCTCTGATGTGGAAAACAATACTTACTCGTCTGAGGTAAATAAGAAACCAATTATGTTTTTTGTTGAAGCTAGCACAAGACCTTGCAAAACAGCCAAGACAGCTGCATCCAGATGATAAAGGAAAAGAAAAAAAGACATGTCAACCTTGAGCAGACGCTGAAAGATGAATGTGTCAAAGGAATATGGCTGTTTGTAAACCTGTGCAGGTCAGCGAGACCTTGCTGGTGATGATCGCTCCGGCCATATCTCCAGCTCCAAGTGCATTGCCAACACGTACACATGCGGCACCTTGAATCCCTAATGGAAACTGAGATCCCAGTAAAACTTGTTAAGAAAATAAACTACCGTTCCAAAGTTTGGTGTCAGGACGTTGCCTTTCGAGAACGGCTGACTCGTATAGTGTAGCTCTACACTATGGGAAAACACATTTTCTCGAGAATATTGAAGCCTTTAGTTTAAAAACGCAGTGCACCTGCACAGCAAGCATAGTGCAGGCTGTCTAAGCGCGCTAATTGGCTGGGCTGTAGCAACTGCACAAACCTATGGCGAAGCAGCAAGGACACGCAAACTTGTCAGGGTGTTTCCCGCTTTGCATGTGCCGAAACATGCCGGAATGGACGTGGCTGCTGACTATATAAATGGCCCATTTCGCCATAGGAATCAGATTTAATCTCCTTCGGTGAGCCTAGATTAGCATTTTAATTAGTCTCGCATCTCTTCGCTGACTTTTCTGGACAAAGAAGCCTCTATCGCCGTTGGCCCAGCAACGGAACGCAGTGACCTGCAGCAGCTCAGCGACTGGCGACCTCGGGCTCAGCTTCCTGAATTCGCTCTTCACGAGCTCTCTTTATGTCAGAGAGCGACCCCGCCCCTCGGGTCAGAGGATGAACGAGCTAGATCACGCTGGGTCAGTCCCCATGTGCCTCACTCACTCCAGAGAGCGAGTCACCAGGTCTATTCACAAAGACGGACCAGTGCCCCTCCCTCGAAGCGGCCGGCCCCATCTCAACTGTTGACCCCGCCCCCCGTCTCAGCCAGACAAAGACACCTGGCCCGCGAAGAGCTGGGTCTCGACTGGTCTACACTGGAACAGCCTGCTAGAAACCGCCTCGATGAGTGGTTCCTGCCGAGGTGCCAACAGGCCCCTCGCCAGCAGCCACCTCTCTTTTTCCCTGAGGTCCACGAGGAGATCACAAAGTTGTGGCATGTGCCCTACTCGGCTCGCCTGTGTACTTCAACCTTAGCGAAGCTCTCAACACTTGATGGTGCAGGGGAAAGGAATATGACAAACTGCCCCCCCCTGGAGTAGGCGGTGGCTGCACATCTTTATCCTCCCACCGCTGTTGGATGGAGGTCTAAGGCAGCACATTCTTCTAAGTCAGGGTTCACCAGTCTCGGTCCTGGAGGGCCACTGTCCCTGCAGAGTTTAGCTCCAACCCTGATCAAAAATGCCTACCTGTGAGTTTCTACTGATCCTGAAGATATTGATTAGCTTGCTCAGGTGTGTTTGACCAGGGTTGGAGCTAAACTTTGCGGGGACAGTGGCCCTCCAGGACCGAGATTGGTGAACCAAGTTCTAAGTCATGCAGAACAACTTCAGCTCTCACAGGCCAAGCTTAGGGATGTTGGTGGTGGAACCTGACCTTATTAATTCAGTATTTTCATCCTTTTATAAATCTTTGTATAGTTTTGAATTTCCATCGAACTTGACTGTGTTTTTACAAGACCAAGACTTTCCGGATATGAGCACAGATGCAATTGATCAGTTGAACTGTCCACTGACTAAGCAAGAACTTACATTGGCTCTACAAAATATGCAAAATAATAAGGCACCTGGGACAGATGGGTTCCCGGTTGAATCTTTCAAGGCATTCCACAATCAACTCATTCTGCTGTTACATGATGTTTATGTAGAATCTCAGTCAAATGGCTCTTATCCTTTCACTTTGAGAGAGGCTTCTATTAGCCTTCTTCTGAAAAAGTGCAAGGATCCCGAACTTTGTACTTCTTTTAGACCTATCTCTTTGATGAATGTCGGTACCAAGGTTAACAGTTATTGACTCTGTTCAGATGAGAGCTTGGCTCAAGCCAGACCGCACTCTATTCAACAGCTAGCTGCTTCGTTCAAAGCGGGCTCCCTCACGCCCCTCAGAACGTTTCAAAGGGCACTGGGCGTTAAGGTGTCTGCAACGTAAGTACTTCAGCTCGGTCTACTGTTTATGCTGTCTACTGCAGCCCCCTTCAACATTGGCTGAAACCCCTAGATCCATATTCGTATGAAGCACCACCCAGACTTTCCTTTCTCTAAGATCTGCTGGACGCGAGCCGGACCCCCGAGTTCAAAGTGCATGCGGCTACCATAGCAGCCCTCCATGCTGCTGTGGCCGGCCAATCTTTAGGGTTAACCAGCATGACCTCACCCTCTATCCCTGCCTGGGACCAATCTACGTTCCTCAAGGACCCCCTTTTGAGACCCTTCAGTCGGTTGACTTAAAGCCACTTTCGCTCAAGACCGCACTCCTGCTAGCCCTAGCATCGGTCAAGCGAGTAGACGATTTACAAGCACTCCTCCTGCCTTCAGTTTAGGCCCTACGACTCCATAGTTGTCCTCAAACCAAGACATGGTTATGTACCCAAGTTTCTCTTGTTCAGAGCCCAGGTTATTTCACTATCGGCTCTTCCCCTGTAGGAAGACAATAGAGACTTGAATCTACACTGCCCTGTCAGGGCTCTCAGAGTCTATTTAGGAGCATTCTGCCTGTTCAGGCAGTTGGAATAGCTTTTTGTATGCTTCGGTGGCCGCACAAAAGGGTCCCCGGTCACGAAGCAGAGATTTTCACAATGGATAGTAGATGCTATCTCTTTAGCCTACACTTCAATGGGCCTTCATTGCCCCATAGACGTCAGTCAGGGCTCATTCCACAAGGGGCATGGCCTCTTGATGGGCATGGTCCAGTGGTGTACCAATTGAAGACATTTGTGCTGCAGCCGGCTTGTCTTCGCTGTCCACATTTGTAAGATTTTACAACTTGGAAGTGCCGACCCTGCAGGCACGGGTCCTTTCTATATAGGAGGTCTTGGTCCCTGTTGGGCCCAAACCTTTACATATCCCTTCGAGGGCCCCATCTCCCCGTTGGATTTTGACTTTAGGTCTAGTAAAAGTCTCAGGCTTGTCCGCTCTAGGCGGTAGTCAGAGCGAAGTCATCAGCTAATAGCTCAGCTTTTTAAAATAGTTTCCCATAGCGTATAACTACGCAATACGAGTGAACAGTTCTCGAAAGGGAACGTACTTGGTTACTAACGGTTACCTACAGGTATGCAGTTATGTTTTTTTAATGAATAGAAAGTTTTAAAAACTTAATTTATTTGAAACCGAAATCTTTTGTAACATTATAAATATTTTTACTGTCACTTTTGATCAGTTTAATGTAAAAGGGCAATTAAGAAAATAATTTTGAACAATAGTATATGTGTGTAGCTAGTTCATAATTTATTAGTTCTCTATTCTCTATGATTCTTTATAGCCTATACTTTTTTGTCTGGTTATGTGAAACAAAGTAAATCATTGTTTGATAAGTAGTGGGAGAAGAGAAGCATGTGCCATGTTCCTTAACTTAATAATTGGTGGAATATTGAGGCTTAAATTACCATGTAGTTGATAAAAGCCAGCATAATGACTGCATGTTGAGCTGCAAGATCCAACTCTCCCAGCATCCCTGAAAGAGACAGATATTTGGAAATGTGTTTCATTTGCAAATAGCCGCTGCCAAACTAACCTGAAACCACATTAAGCACTTCATCCAAACAAACATTGTAATTAGAGGATGTTCTTCATGACAATAGGCCAAATAAAATGCATAGTACTATCACATTTTACAGGCTTTTTTCTGTATATAAACACAAAGAAATTGTTTATGACTTTAGTCCTTTAGAAATTACCTGCTAAGAACCCTCCAGCCTCATAAATCCACCACTCGAAGCAGAGCATCATGGTACTGGGGATGGCCAGTTTCATATATCCATCCCACTCCTGTAGTGAGTCACATGACCAGCCTGTGGTGGGCAGAGAAAGATACTGCAGACACAGATGGAGTGGTATTTTATGGACTTATTAAAAGATTATTCACCATTAAGTTTATCTAGTTTGCTCACCTCCCCATGTTTGAATGTGGAGCTTCTTCCAGCGGATATATAAATATAGGAAAACACAAATATAGATCTGAGATATGGTATTGCCTGCTGCAGATCCACTGAAATACAAATACCAGAAAAACGCATGACTTTAAAACTAGTACGGTAGTTCAATATCATTGTATGGATGGACATATAAGCAATATTAAATGAAAAACTGTCAAGGCACGAATATGAGTGTCTTGTGGTTTATGGAAGGATTATGTTTGATAGTTTTTATACATTTTTATTTGACACTTTAAACACATTATAGTGAGTTACTGCATGTGTTTTTAAAAAATCCAAATAAAATAATCCCAAACAAAGCCACAGCAGAATCAGATCATGCGTATCCAAACAACACACAATGGCATTTCAATTAATTCGTCGTTTCACTACCATGCAAATCCTCCCCAAGGCCTCAGGGGATAAAGTGCCCATTAGATAGGCACTTCAGAATCTCATCCAGATACTTTTCGCCTACTGTTTTATGAATACTGTAAATTTTAACATTTTACTGTTTTTCACCTACTATATATAATAGAAAAGTATGCGATTTCAGATTCAGACAGTCACTTGATTCGTTGCTGAAGGAATCCGTTTGTTTGAATGAATCGGTTGAATGAATCACTAATAAACATATAAACAGTGAAAAATCCCTGTAGCCTACAGGACAAAATATTAGGAAACAGCGCTTAAACAATCAATTTCACCGACTGTAACTATAATGAATATCTAACACAATACATATTGTATGTAAATGAGATGACAGCACATCGACTTACTATAACCCAAGGTTCAACCAGTTGAGAAGGATGTAGTTTGTCGCCACATTTGCAATGTTGGCTGCAATGGCTGCATACATCTGAGGAAGAATCACACCCTACAGACCCAAAACAGCTACTGTTAAAGCTTCCTTTGGATTTATAGTCACTGCTGTGACATTATATTGAGTGACGCATACTGTATGAAGCTACATTTACAAATCATACAGCAAGAAGATCTTTGCCAGTAAAGATCACAGTTGAAGGCTGGATTTGATAGGATACTCTGCAGGTTCTAAGATCTTGCATGCAACATTACTTTGAAGAGCTCAGCTAAGGTGCTTATCTACACTTACAACTAGCCAAAAGAAGATTGCATACCTGGTTCTGGAGATAGGCTACTTGCAGCTGATGCAAAAACATAGCCTGTGTGAAGAAAGAGAGAAAGGGAAACACTGGAGCTGGGTGAATATGTGTATGATTTTTCAGGATATAGAATGTAGATTATATGGCAAGAGGAAAATTATGCTATTTTTTATGACTCACTGGGACTGCTGGCAGGTAACAGACCACATAGAGTTGAGCTATCCTGAAAAGGAACACATTTGTAACTGATATAGAGGACAAGGCACCATGAATAATTTTAAATAGAATGCTGCGAGTTATCACAGAGCAGAATAAATCTGCTGCACTGTCATTTCCATCCTGGCCTGCATCTAAATTGTTTATTAGTGCATGTGTCTTTGCACATTAAAACGCCTCATTTAATATTTATTTAGGAAAGGAAGTCACAAAATATGTTTGTAGAGATAGGGAGAATTGTCATTCTAAGACGCTCTCTTGTTTGCTCAAAACCTTGGGGACATATAATTTTACACTAAAACGCATAAATATTGTTTGTTTTTTTGGCTCTAGTCAAAATGATTTATTCATTCTAAATGGTAAACAATAAGTCATTCAGCACATACTTTTATTAACCTGGTTTAGTTGCAGTTTAAGCCACCACACCATAACATTTTACAGTTTTAACAGTTTTTTTTTCTTATCCAGTAAAAATATCGAAATATCTATACATTTTCTGCAAAATTTCATAAAACATGTTTTCGTAAAATATAGATTTTTCCTTGTTTTTAGCATAAACATCAAAAGATTTTGTTAGGGTTAAGAAAAAGCACTATATGTATACAATTATTAATGTATTATACTTTCGGTAGGGTTAGTTGAATAAGTTGACATATAGGCTTGCAAAGATAGTTAGTATAATGTCTGTTGGTGGATGATCAAAATAAAGTGAAGCAGATATTAAGCAGACTGTCTGCTTGACATGTACATGTAGGTGCAACGTTACTTATAGTAAACACAGTGTCTAAAAGGGACCATCGAAATAAAGTGTTACCGATTTATTTGTTTATTGACTCACCTGGCCACCTCTGGGTCTTGACCCAGCAGAAGAAGGATGGGTTGTGTGTTTATGAGCAGAGCCCAACAGGGCAAACAAAAGAGCAGGAGGATCAGGACACTTCTCTGCAAGATGATGCCAACACGGTACAGGTTCTTCCCACCAAAGGTCTGAGGGGAACATAAGACCAAATCTCAGGCACGGCACTTTAAACTGATACTGTATTCCTGAAATGTCTCATCTGGTACCAAATTCAGAATTTCAGTATTCTGTATTTAACTGCAAGAGTCCCAGTAGGGTACAAAAATTGCTTATTTAGCATTTTCCTAATTTAATACACATCTGACTTTCTGTACAAAATATTAATTTAATACATTTGCAAGGGGTTTTGAATCGTTTCCAGTGTGGTATGAGACTTTTGGACCCCACTGCATCCACATGCACTGTAAAAATGGATATGCTTTATTGAATCAAAAAAAAAAAAAAGTGAAAACAGATTACAAGCAATATTATTAATTTAATTTAACAAATTTGAATTGAGTAATAATTAATCAAATTGATTCCTTAATAGTTAACCATTTAATGAGTAAAACAAAAAACAAAAAGACAGAAATTGAAGTCACCATTATGGTGATCAGTGTTTTTCTCCTTCAGTGATTCTGCTTGTTAACATCAGGTGTCTTCAATGTTGGCAACATAAAATAAAGAGTTCTTAATTAATCTTTGACGTCTGTCTGTTCATGAGATATTTTTGTAAACTCATTTTAAATGGTTAACGTTTAAGGAATAATTTGATTATTTATTACTCATTTCTAATTTGTTAAATTTAATTAATAATATTGCTTGTAATCTGTTGCCAAAATTCTATTGATTAGATAAAGCATATTCATTTTTACAGTGCAAATTTTCATACCTGAGAGATAAGTGTGTCAGCAGCCAGCGCAAGACCTCCACCTGTAGCCGCAGTTGTTATGTTTATCGTCTGATAAATCAGAATAACACGTATCAGTTACTTCTCAGCCATGCTCTGAACTACTTCAGTACACTAGCTTCAAAACCAAGGGCTTATGATATGTCAAACCTCTGATGGCTGAACTTTACGACACTGTGCATTTCATACACCATTGTTTATTTTACAACAAAGCAAACAGGTTGCAACACTCAAGAGGAATAATAAGCAGACTGAAACAAACTCACAGCTGAAGCCATTCCATAACCAGCCAGCTCACTGTTTCCCAGGCGACCACAAAACATTGTTATGACAAACGGCAGGAGATAATTCAGAATGCGCGATGCAACCTGGAATGACAACCTGAGAATTGTCAGTAAATGAGAAGTGTGTGAGAGCACTAAGCCATTTGAGGAAATAATGACAGTCCTTCGCAGATTCATTCCTTACCACATGAGGTGAAAGTTATGTTATGTTAATATGAATTACCACATGAGGTGAAAGTCTATTATGTTAATATGAATATGTGAATATTTCATCCTTATGTTATGTGCATAATATTAGTGTATAGGTAAGAGAAGTAAGAGTTCATACCAGGGGTCCGGTCATGCGCAGGATGTTGTAGAGCTCCTGTCTATATACCAGAGGGATACATCGTCTCACGGATCTACTGCAAAAAAGCTTGGAACTAGGCTCCATTGACGAAGCTTCAGTCCTGGGACCTGAAACCTCCATGAGCTTCTTCGACCTGATCTGCAGTGAGGCCAGAGACACAACAGGGAACGATCCTGCTGCTCCAGCAGTGTTGCTCACAGGTCAATGTTGCAAAGTTTCACCATCTTAAAAGCTTACTGATTAGATGAAGCTGATGTGTTTAACTTTGCATTTAGATGAGCTAAAGACAATTCGCATTTCTTGAGAATTTGAGAAATGTGTTCAGCATGTGCCATTACAGTCAGAACTTTTATTAGATGACATAGATTTAGATATGATTAACAACATATTTGTGCCATTTTAATGCTAACCTTTAAAGGTGCAAAACTATTTGTTAAATGGAATCATAAGCAACTGGAATGGTTCCAGATTTCTATCCCTATTATGTCAATGTGATTCCATATAACCTAACATGTGGCCAATGATTGGAGTTCACTGCATGAACTACATACAAGAGGGGGAAACTGTGCTTTAATTATAGGCCTATATGGAAAATGCAGATGTTGGAATTGAGAATTTATTCACCTGCAGGTGATAGGTGCGTGAAAAAAAAAGACCAAATAAGTAGGTCATAAAATCTACAAAAAAAACAAGGAAAAGCGTATCTTTTTCGACAGCACTTGATTCAGTAGTACTAACACTTTCTCTTCTCTTCTATTTAAAAAAAAATTGCACTAAAAGTAAACTGAGAGGGGTTGTAGCACTTACGTATTGTTGTCCTACTGTTAGTTTAACTGCTTCTATTTTTCGCTTTGGATAAAAGCATCTGCTAAATGAATAAAAGTAAATGTAAATCACCAAACTAATTGATTTAGAGACGATAAATGATGGGGCTAATGAAATTCTGCCAATTATGTTGAATCTTTGCAACTGGCTATTTAGTTAGCTGGTAGTCCAAATAAATACAGCTTGATTTTGCCACATGCATCAATTTGGTGCTTGTTTATTCATGTTCCTCACCAGAAGTAGGCTCTCAAAACACTCTCAGCCCACTTTTGGCTATTTCTGTCAGGTATAATGTATTGTCCACTGCGTTTAGCTTTGGCAGTCTGAAATGAAAATAACCCAAATGTGAAGAGCCTTTCACCTCCTGTACTTTCTATTTTAGCCGGTTGCAGGTATAGGGAAATAACAGTATAATTTATCCTGCACAAACTTTTTGACACATTTGTAGCAATAACGAGATGGCGAATGTGATTTTTATCAACTTTACCATTATAATTCAGCAAGGTTTTAAGTTTATGCAGCAGTTGGCAGTGAGGCAACTGCCGCTTACTTTCGTTTTGCCAATTATGTTTATTTTGTTATTAAAGTTTTGCTTGCCGGTTCCTACCTTGCTCTTCCCAGAGTCTTTAACTTTGTTAGTATTTTTAGCCAATCAGTTGAATTATAAATGCCAATTAACAAATCACTTTATCCTCACCTAAAAAAATCATATCAAAAAAGAAGCTATGTGTATAAAGTTCATAATAATTTACAGAACATCTATGAAATAAAATTATAAAATAACTTAGCCATAATGCAAGTATATGTCAGACAGAATAAACTCATCACCATTCCAACATAAAAAAAAAAAAACAATCTCAGGTGTGGCATATCAAGATGGATTATTAGGTTGATTAGGTTGAGTCCATTGTGGTGTCAGTGGACAAAAAGAGAAAATGTGTTCTAGATCTAGACTACAATACCATGAAATTAGTAATAGAAAAGTTGAGACGAAATGAAACAAGAAAAAAATAAAAAATAAAACAAAAAGCACAAATTTAAACCCTAGGACAAAATAACAATAAAAAACAAACCAAAGACTAAACAAGAAAAAAAAAAAAAAATAAAACCCTAAAAAAGCTAAAAAAAACAACAAAACAGATAAAAAGAACAGCAAAAAAAAAAAAAAAAATAGAAAACCAAACTAGGAATGAAACAAGTTTCTCAGTACGCACAAAAAAATAAATAAATAAAAAACACATAAAGAACTAAAGTAGAAAACAAAAGAACACTGAACCCCCCAAAAAAGGCCTTTTCACATTTATAAGGTCAACATGCAAATCATACAAATTCTAATTGTATATTCTTGCATTGTAAATATTTTCTGCTATTTCACAAACGTTAAAGGAGTAGTTCACTTTAAAAAACAACAACAACAAAAAAAACTTTGCTGATAATTTACACACCCCCATGTCATATAACACATCCATGTCATTCTTTCTTCAGTCGAAAAGAAATTAAGGTTTTTGATGAAAACATTCCAGGATTTTTCTCCATGTAATGCACTTTACGGTTCAAGGTAAAGACAGTTTCAGAGCAAACTGCAATCTGTTCAAAGGACTTTAAACGATTCCAGACGATGAAGGGTCTTATCAAGCGAAACGTTCGCTCATTTAAAAAAAATAACAAAGTTTAAGTTTTATAAGCTCAAATGGTCGCCTTGCTCTGTTCTGTGATGCGCGTTCGTGACTCTCCTGTTCAAACTCGTTTATCAAAATGAACGAATTTTTTTCGTGTCATTTGGTTCATTCAACGAACAAAATGAACAAATTGACTCGGGAAAAGATTCGTTCATTTTGATGAACGAGTTCGAACAGGAGAGTTGGATCTTGGATGACATGGGCTGAGTAAATTATCAGCAAAAGTGAACTACTCCTTTAAGGCCGTAATGATGATTCTGGACGTATCAACTGTACCTTTAACAGGAACTTGCTCGAGACACTGCTGGATGCTACACGACTTTCTCATGAACAACAGTGAGTTGAAAACTAGTCCCCGGGGGCTCATGGGCTTGACCCTGCAGCTGAAGAATGTTCTGTAGCAGGATATGAATTTTCACAGACTAGCTGCTGTATGTAGTTAGTGAAAGTGTACGCTATAGTGCTTATTTATGGTTATTTTGCAGAAGGTTTTTGCTTGTCAGGTCAAAACAAGTCCTTGTCCAGGAAGTCATTTGATACTAAACTGCAGTCTCAGAAAGCTCTGGATCATCAAATATGCATCATAATGAACACTGAAAGTGTTCTACTGTAGTGGAACTACTGATCTTAAAGGCCCCCTTTACAGGAATCATATCTACTATGAGTTTGATTTGCTTCCATTAAAAGGCTGGAGGAAAAAAAACCCTCAATGATATTGCTGTGCTGGGACCAATGTTCATAATGATATAAAAGGCTCTAATGTGTAGGCTGAATATTCATTTTTAAAGCCATCAAGTTAAATTTACAGAATTATATCAGATTGAAATAGGCTCTACGTTGTGAGGTTTCAAAATATGGTCCCTGCCTTTGAAAAACGTTTGTAGTATTTCTATAAAAGGAATAGAGTTCAGATCAGATCAAATGAAATTGCAAGGTAAAAACAAGATGGGACATTTTCTAATTAAAGCAACCCAAATGACAGGAAAATATAAACATGAATTTGCAGAGAAGATGATTAATAGTAATGCTCATTTTGGTGATAAATTAAGTGATTATCAGCAATATTTGAAAAGAGGAATTACCACGCAAATATGATAAAGATGCACTCAATCAAAATTGTGCAACAATGCAGGCACGTCAAGATCAATAATCCAAGCGATAAATTCACACAATTTGAACCTGCTGACCTCTCCAGTACATATCTGGAGCATTAATATAATATGCTAAAGTGTGTGAATTGTGATTAAAGGAATTCCATAGCATGCAAAAGAATGAACGGGATACATTTATTAAAGGCTTAGTTCACCCAAAAATGAATGTAATTAATTACTCACTCTCATATCATTCCAAACCCGCAAGACTTTCGTTCATGTTCGAACACAAATGAAGATCTTTTCGATGAAATCTGAGAGCTTTCTGTCCTTCCATGACATCTACGCAACTGAAACTTTGACGCTTCAAAAAGTTCATAAAGAGATCGTAAAGCGGATCCATATGATTTGAGCAGTTTAGTCCGAATTTAAACAGAAACATAAGATTAATCTCTATGAAATAAAAAATCTTTGGAGACTTTTGGGATATTGTAAATGCACAACTGCAGGAGAATATGTTCACCTCCTGACTTTAAAAGACCTGCGACAATATCTTAAAAACTGTCCCTTGAGAGGGAAAGAAAAAGTTAATTTCACTAGAAACCTTGTCTGCACATTTGTCACTTTCAAGGATATATGTTATTTGAGCTCGGTTTAAACTACTCAGAGTGGCTGACACAATTGAGTGATGAAGACAAAACTGACTGGTATGTTTTGGATCACTCACTCCTTTGCTCAGGGATAATTTACACCAGCGCAAAAGCGATTTGCATACTTATTAAAGAATAGGTCCGTCCATCTAAAGCGTTGTGACTCTTGACAGAGTAATTAGTATAATATCACTGAGCTGCTTCCTGTATGTGTGTGTGAATTGATAGAGCTGTAGGCTACTCATCTTTCAGGCTGGTCAGAAAAAAAAAGTTCAGACTTCACAGTACTGACAGAGCCACAATCTGAATTGATATAACAAGCAGGTTTTACAATGGTTTATTTAGTTAGTACACAGCTCGGTATAGGCCCAACAGAAGCACATCCACTGAAATAGACTGACTTGACCAAATATCACAATAATACATGTTGTCAAGAAACCTATTATGGGAGGCCACTGACACAGTTGTGTATTGAATATGTCTTTTACTTGTTTTAAAATACAAATATACTTTTTCACACACCATCCAAGAATATAGATATTAGACAAATAAATATACCTCTTGATAAGGCTGAAAACAAGTCCATATACAGTATATTGACAATTCAGCAATGTTGTTTCAATGATCACACACACAAATGAATTAAAAAGTCTGCCTATAAAAACTACTTAAATTACAGGCTCGGTTTAAAACTGGAACTATCAGAGGATTAAAAGGCCACTGGCACAATCTCTGATTAAAAATGTATACAATAAATACAAAAATCTCCAAACTAACACTCACACAAGACTTGCATACATGTAATGTACATACACATATACGTAGATACAGATCCACACAGACCAAAACACTCATGCCTAGTACCCACTTTCACACAGTTTCTAGGGCGATATAAAGAATTACAGTTAAATATACAAGAAAATAAAATAATAAATACTTTAGTTGTGAAATTGCAATTTTCAATAGACAGCCCCATACAAAATACCAAAAAAATCAGTAATTGCAATAGGAAAAAATGTAACATTACAAGAACTACCGACTATGGACACCCTCTGGCAGAGTCATCGTGACACCATCATTATAACGGCCTGATAGTGCCTTTTGTTCAAACACAGTAGTTTATTTACATTTATTTATTGTGACACCAAGTTTATCCTCAAGTATAGCATAAAATACTAATATAGTATGTTCTTCAACAAGACCATCATACTCGGTGAGATGGATTTACATGTAAACAATATCAATGTCTGTTTGCGCAAGTCGTTGTACCAATAAGACTGATTAATGTGACAATTAGAGCCCAACCGATAAAGGATTTTGAAGGCCGATACCGATACAAATATTTTTTGGTTTTAAAATCCGATATTCCGATATATCGGCCGATATATACATTTGTTTTTCAAAAACGTGCAACAAAACATTAACAGATTTCCCTAACATTAGTTATTTGTAGTTATTTATGAGTTTTAACTAAAATAATATGACAATGCATTTTAAAAAGAAATATTTTATTTTTGAAATATTAATTTATCAGCCATTATAACTGCCGATACCGATAGTTTGGAAAATGCCTAATATCGGCCGATAATATCGGCCTGCCGATATATTGGTCTGGCTCTAGTGACAATGACATCTTGACAAGCAAAATCACGTTACAATACAAATTTAAAATATTAATTTGGCCAGTGCACTACAAAAAATATTTTCACAATCAGATTTTGTATTTTTGGTTTTCAGTCAAACTTTATAAGTATTCTTAACACGATGCATTTGCTTAAGAAAAAAAAAACATTCAGAGAATACACACTACCGTTCAAAAGTAAGATATTTGAATGTTTTTGGAAGTCTCTTATGCTCACCAATGCATTTATTTGATTAAAAAAAAAATACATATCAATTTTTTAAATTTAAAAATAACTTTTTTCTAAAGTCATTTATTCCTGTAATGGCAAAGCTGAATTTTCAGCAGTCATTACTCCAGTCTTCTGGGTCACATGGTTTTTAATAAAAAATCTTTATTAGATTCTTTAATGAAGACGGGGAGGTCATGTCTTTCAAAAATAATAAAAAACCCTTAAGAACGGTAGTGTATGTTCTTTAATAAAAAGTTTGTATATATTTTTATTACATGATTATAATTACTTTTCATACCCTACTGGAATTTTCATTGAAATCTAACAATTTTTCTTTTATACATCTATTCCCAAGATATATTCAAGTAAATGTATCTTGTTTTCAGGATGTTTAAATATTTTGACAAAATACTGATTAAGAAAATGCTTTATTGCAGTGTGAGCACTGCTGCAGTCAACTATTGACACGCTCGTAAACATCAAACATACTGCAGTACGTTTGTCTCAGTGCCACCACTTATATTTACAACATGGGTAAGAGACAGGCACAAAAAACCATCATTGGTTATAAAATGCTTCTGCAGTGTACCAGAGAGCTGCGAGCTGTGGCGTGACCCGTCAGAGGAGTGGGCGGAGTTCAGCATCGCTGTCAGACTCTGTTCTGGCTGAGTGGCTGTACAGAGACGGGGCAACAAGAGGCCGCCACACTGGCACAAAAGGTTAATGTACAGTTTTGCAAGTCCATCTGGCCACAAGCGGGCCGTAGGCAGCCGCCCAGAGAGCAGACAAATGCCTGCAATATTAAAACAGGGATTATTGCAAGAGTCAGCGCTGCCACCTGTCCGAGCAGCGGGATGCTCGCACTCCCTTTTCCTCCATATTGCTTAGGCAAAAATAAATTTGATGTTTTCCCTTATCAGATATCCTCTTTCTTCCTGACAGGTGATGAGAGGAATCCTTCAGAGGATGCTAAATAAATCCAGAAGCTCCTGACGTACAACTCCGAAGCATCACGGACGGATGAAACATGGATGAAGTGGGATCTGTCTTATATGGTGTGTGATATCTGCAGAAGTAGTAAAGATGCTGTGAAGTTGAGGGAGGAGAGAGATTGTGAATTAAGGAATGCTTCGCACAGCAGTCACGCTCCAATAAGCATCTATTCCATGATGAATATCATCAGAGAAAATTACAAATGGCCATGGATGACATCTATCTAATCATTATTTGGCAAAAGGGAAGAGTGCTGGAGTCAGGGCATGTCTAGGCACTCTATTTGCAGATCACTGAAGCTTCCCAGTTGCACATTTGCATTCAGATTTGCGCAGTGTGATGGGATATGAGGTGGTGGGAGACCGAGAATCTATTAATAATCCTGCAGCCTTTTCTACAGTCCTGATTATGAATGAGGTGGAGCTGGAGGAGGGGTACCCTCTGATTAAATGTAGATGTTTGGAAGGATGTTGAGGTACTTGTACTGTCCCTAATCACTTTTTCCCAATTTGAAAGGATAAAGTCGCTAAATTATTCAAGGAGAAAACCGATACCGTGGGGGGTGAGGGCTTACTGGGGTCTGAATACAAAATTTGGGTTATTAATTCAACGAAGCTGAAATTGAATTTAGGAATATTTTACAGCGCAATTGCGATGAGATGAGAATATTAGATTTATTAGAATATTAGATGCTCATTTGAAATTTGAATTTAAATAAATGAACATGCACCATCTTCAATATAAATCTATTTAAACTGTTTTCTTTTACAAAAACTAGGAGAGGCAACATATTAAAATATTTACAGTAAATAATTATAAATATTTTAATTCTGTAAATATAGTTTACACTTTTTTATTATCAATGAATTTACATGACCTTTACATTGTTTGATTACAGGATTTTCCAATTTAATATTTTTCCATTATACAATATACATTATACATTTTTTTTTATAAATTTTATTGTCTATTCATTTGTCAATTTGTATTACCAATAAAGTTACATGACTTTTCTATTTTGTGATTACAGGATTATTCAATCTGTATTGTGAAAAGCGCTATATAAATAAATAAATGTGAAAAACATCTACTCACAAAAAGCTATTTTTACCCAATAAAAAAATTAATATACATTTTAATGTATATACATTTGGTTGTACTGTATATATAAAACTTCTATTTAGTATTAAAAATATATATTGAATGACTTTTATTAATTGAAGTTAATTGAAATTAATTGAAGATTTTAATTTCCATGACTTTTCTTTCCGGGAAAAGAGTTCAGATTATATTTTGTTTAATAGTTTTTTTTTGGTTGTAGTTTATTTTAAATCTTTTTTTTATTAATAAAAATAATAAAGTCTTATTTTAAATAATTTTAAGTGATCTTGTGGCCCCCTTGGAAGTGTTCTGAGGCCCCCTAGTGGGTCCCAATCCCCTGATTGAGAGCCACTGGTCTAGATCATGTTTACATTCAAATGGACGTGTGAATGGCTTACCTAGGCTGTCCACCGAGAGATCATTCCCATGTGTCCTTTTCCATCCCTGCTATGTTTCTCGTGGGTCAGGGAGTGGTGTCACCACGGTGCATGGACCCCCGTGCCCACATGGCATTGCCTGGACCCCCTCCACCTCCATGGTCCTTGTCCGACTCGGGTTGGCTCTGTGCTCGTTCTGGCTTAGGGTTGGGTGTCATGGGCGGCTCAGGCTGCTGCACCGACATCGTGCGACGAAGGTGTGTGCGTTTACACAAGAAGTCCGGTTTGGCCGAAAGACCAAATGAGCCCTTTCGAAGCACCATTCGCACTGAAGAGGTCTTCTTGGGCCGGGCTCTGTGACTGAACTGCAGGGAGGAGAGATGCACCGCGTAGCCCTCGCTCAGGAACTGTGATGGATCACAAGACATGAGAAAATATTAGAGAAAACTTGATCATTTTTTTCCAGTAATGGTGGAAATTGAATGGAAGACAAGGAAGAATCAAAGTTAACCTGGCACTGATTCTGGTACTTCTTGGAGGGCCGTCCCACTATATATATCTGGTTGGGGCTGAGGTCCAGCAGGCTGTAGACGGATATGTCCTTCATGGAGCCGTAGGCACAGTTGATTTTAATGTGACACTGCCAACATGAGAAAAGGTCAAAGTGTGATAGACGGCCTGAGGGTACACTAAGAAAACACCTCAGTTCCTGTATGACTACTCATGCGTGAGACAGGGGAAGTGAGCGTGAGAGAACGAGGCCAAGAGATAAAAAGGAATAAAAAAAAGTGATGTTCAATCCTACTATGTGGTATGGTATACTTTTATGTCCCCATCATATATGTCTACTATACACAGTTGTTCAAAACTTTGGTGTCAGTAGTCTCTCTTGCTCTGTCACATGATCCTTCAGAAATCATTCTAATAGGCTGTTTTGATGCTCAAGAAACATTTCTTTACTATTTTTCCAATGAGCAATTTAAACAATTGAGGTGTTTCTTACTTTTTTCTGAAATTACAACATTTAAAATCAATGCATGTTTTTTGAAGAAATAATTCATTGGTAATTATATATATATACTGTATATAGGTCCTCAACTTCTCTTTCTTTCATGTTATTTTACCAAAAGCAAGTTCCTCAATGACATCATCATCAAACAGTTACTTAAACTACAATGCAGCCATATTCATATATAGTTCAAAAAAGTACTGCAGAATAGGAATGACCTATGTATGTGTGGACACGGTAGCAGACAGATTTACCTCTTGGACCAGGTTCCTGAGGAAGATGGTTTTCTGGCGAAGTGGGTCGTGCACCAACCCCTCTGAAAAGAAGATCATTCCCTGGGGGAAGTTGTGTTGAGACAGCCAGGACACAACCCTTTGCTTCTGCATGTCTGGACGGCCAGTGATGTAAATGATCAGGTAGCCCAGGTCCTGCCAATGCCTGCAATCAATATATTATCATTAAACCTCTGCACCATCCCATGATTTGGGGACTGATTTGGGGATAGTCATAGTGCCTGGTCCTCCAACAACAGATTGCATTTGACAAAGCAGTAAATTTGCCCAAGGACAGTCTGGGAAACAACCCAAGATTGTCCATTTGTGAATCCCAAACCCCATCTGATATCTGGTATCAGCACTTCCCTATCTGTCTATTAAATGAAATCCAATTGTGTTGCACCGGCAGGCCAGTTCTTTTCAATATTGCTATGGCATGAAATGAAAGCATCGATTGTCTCTCACACACATTTACACACAAAGCCACTCAGTGAATTTGTTACCTGACCACATCCACAGCTCCGGGCCGTACTTTAGGGTCGCTGCCCATTATAGAGACGCTAGCGGCAAATGAACCGTCGATGCTAAAGACGACACACTCCATCCCCCGTGGCAACACCGTCAGGAAGGCCTCTGCACTTGTCTGGTCACCCCTGCGAGGAAAGAGGGACATGAGGTGCGAGGAGAACAAAGATCCGGCTCTTGATCAAACCCGAGATCAATTTAACAACGAGGAGTTGTTCTCCTTCAGCCCTCAGAGTGAGAGTTTTACGAGTGCCAATTGAACGCTTCTTAGTATTCTCACAAATTATCCCTGCTCTGACAACCTTGAGATAAAGCACTTTTGGGTACATTACAAGTAATCTTCAGGGTCCCATTGACTTACTTAACAACCATTTTAATGGGGTAGACTCCCACGGCCAGATTTTTGCTTTTGGGAATGGTGTAGGTTACTCTGCCACTGCTGTTGGTCACCTCGGTGTCTAAGTGCACCCAGCGACCAGATTGTGGCTGGGTCATCACGTACACATCGACCTGAGAGACAAAACAAAAAATGAAGAGGTCAATGAAAAATACTAAAATAAAGGTCACTTTATCCCATAAAATTCTTAATCTTAATTTAAAATGCATTTTTCTAAACCTAACTTGGGGATTAATGGTCGACAGGGGAAGCATGTCTTCTACAATGAACCCTGCAACAATCCTGTTCATTTCGTTTTGTGTTATCCAAGAGTTCCGAGCCTTGTTTATTCTCGACGCGTCCGCACGAGCGCAAAGGTGCGCGCGGCAAAAATTATGTCATTGTGGTGTGGGCGGTCGCGCAAGACCCCATTTTACTTGAAGTGCACGGCTTTTTTGCGGTATTGCCACTTGCCGAAACCCCGTCTCCATCTCCACTTCCTTCTCTCCTTCGCACCGGCAGCTATGTCACTCAAATCGGTCTCTATGGCAACGCACCACTAGACGGAACTTTCCACACAGGCAAACACGGCTTGGGTAACGCAGGAAAGCGCGTTCCTATAGTATAGTAAAGTAGTGTAGTTACCAATATTTTTAGTGTAAAGCTTTACTTTATTTCGTTACCCAAAAAAGTAATATTGTTACTGTAATTTGTTACTTTGTAACTCGTTACCCCTAACACTGATACTAGGGTTGCCACGACACCAAAATGTCAATTTTGATACCACTGAAAACACTATTTTGCTATTCAAAGTACTCATTATTTGGCAAGTGGCAGCGGTGTTGCAAAAATCTATAGAAATATTTTAAATTTTACTCAGAAAACAGGTAACAGGTTTAATTCGTTTGAAGTACTTATGCTAAATGTTAAGCTCTTAGATGTAAGAAAGAAATCCCTATAGTCTCTAGCCTTGGCTACTGTATATTAGACCTCCAGGGCCCTATGCTGATTTCCTCTCAGATCTATTGGTCAAGGTCGATAAAGCAATAATTGTTTAACATACACGTAGATGGTGCGTTAGGGGCTGCGTTCACAGATTTATTAAACTCCTTTGGGGTCAAGCAAAACGTCAGGGGCCCCACTCATTATCTAAATCATACACTAGATTTAATTATATCATGTGGAACCAATCCAACCGATATAGATATTATACCGCAAAGTGATGATGTCACAGACCATTACATGGCAACTTGCATACTACGTACTGTTGAAATAAGTCATGTTGCACCATGTTATCGACCAGGGAGAACAATCCTTCCAACCACAACCACATTTTTTTTTTCTCATGTTCCATGTCTGTTTGTCATGTGATCCAGCCATGTGTCTTGTCATTGGTTAATCGTCTGTCCATTGTTCACAGGTGTCCCTTGTCTTGTCATTAGTCTCTGTATTTAAGCCCTCATGGTTGCCATGTGTCTTGGTCAAGGATTGTTTCCTCTAACCTTTTTGCATGAGTCCATGTCCAGTTTTGTTTCATGCTACGTCATGCTTTTGTTTTATGTTTTGATCTTCTTGTACGTTACTTTTGAATAAATACTACACTTGGGTTCTCACTACAACTTGCCTCCAGTGCGTCCTCACAAATAGATTCTCAAATTGCTTACCTGATCTATCTCAGTTGCTCAGTGAACCCAAACAAACAGATGAACTAGAGGAAATGACTAACAGTTTGAGCACCATTTTCTCTAGTACCTTAGAAATTGTTGCAGCAATTACATTAAAAAAGGTTATAGAGAAAACTAAAGCACCACGGTACAACAGTGCTACGCATGTTATCAAGAGAGAAACTCGTAACTTACAGCGTAAATGGAAACAAACTAATTTAGAGGTCTTTAGAATTTGCGATATGAATATTAATAAAACAAAACAACAACAACAACTACCCCCCCCAATTTATGCATGTAAATAGCGTATTTGAATGTATATTGACAGATAGTGGACCACTGCTTTCTAACCTTTTCACCGGTCAGGGTTACCATATCCAGAGGACCGTACATGAAACGACCAACCAGGGTCTGGTGCCAGTCCTCGGTCGCAATGACATCATTGACTCGGTGGTTGGCAGTGACATTCTGCAGACAGAAAGTGGAGATTTTAGGTTGTCTCTGCTTTTAATTTTTTTTTGTAATAATTTACCACAATAAGAGTAAATGACACTGATAATACGCCATTACTGCCTTGCACCATTATTGACAGATGGGGGGAAAAGAGAAAGGGGCAGTTTCATTTGTATGCAGTACAAAGTCCTTCCAAAAGAGGGTGTCACACTCTAATCCTTCCCTTCTTCAATAAATTTCATTTTAATGATAACGCTGTTCACACAGAGCCCAGTGAAGATAAATCCGACAGCCCCTGCTGAGTGTGAAATGTGAAATTAAAGCAAGCAAAAGATAGAACTATGCAAATCCTGAGAATAACTGTCCACAGTCACCTTGATGCCAGCAGAGGAAGCAGACAAACATAGAGAGGAAGATAAACACAAGAAGCGTTTACTCTGACGCTTTATAGAGCAAAGGCAAGACTTTGAGACAGCGTCTGAATTCACAAAAGCTTCCCCCATAAGCACGGCTTAAACGTCCCACTCACATACTTTACCAGCTATTATAGTAAAACTAATACTCTATGCATGAGACATCGTCTTGATACTTGAATTAGCAAGCCCAACTAAAAACTATCAGTTTAAGTTAACATGTCGTGTAAACATTGACAACCATAAATCGCCAACTCTCATTGAAAATTAATAACTTAAGGTCATTTGGTCATGTAAGTGTGAATTACACTTAAAAAAACAAACAAACTACTTAGCAGCATGGTCACTTTAGGATGATAAGCTAATTACAGTGACTTTTTAAATATTATGCTATCATGTTAGCATGGCATGAGCCCACACAGAGCCAGTAAATAACTAGACCACACAAGCTAATGAGACTGATTGTGCAGATTTGTCATTTAATGAAGCGGTTAAACATTTCCCAGCTTGCAAGCATTTGCATATTGATCAAGTCAGTCAATAAATCATCTTGGCATGGGCCTATACATGATTGCCATTTGATGGGCTATCCAAACAGACACGTACTGGGTGCACACACTCCCAATAAGCAACACACCGCTGCTGGTGACACACCTGAGTGGATCTTCAGACACGCGACTGATCCAACATTGAAGCATGTTGCTATTGACTGTTGTCGGGTAGGTGTCGACTTTATGCCTCGCAGGTCGTTCACTGAGCCAAAATTATGCTGCATACAGTATATACACAAATGCACAAGTGGATAAAGACATTCTCAAAACAGAATCAGGAGAGTCTATCGAAAACAACACGACTGCATTGAAACACCTTTGAAAGGCAAGCAAGAGCTCTGATCAAACTCTATTGAGGCCATCAGCGCATTGAGAAGGGCTCAGCGGGCGGAAGAAATACATGCAATTTCAGATCAAGGTCCTGAGTGATCAAAACACCTTTCCCGGTGAAAAGAAAAGGTAGCTGTGATAACACACAGAAGTGATTCTGTGAGCTATACTTAATTTCAGTGAAGGACTCGGAAGAACTGGTCTTTGTTATGGGGGTTTGAAGCCTAACACATAGCCTAGTAAGCCTGCACAAGCACTAGTTTAGAAACACACTATTAGGTAATTGTGTTGATGTGCCTCCGAGCCCTAAATCTAGGTCGACTGTGATGCTTATTTTTGTAAAGCACAGATTTCTGCCCACACACACTGAGCTATTGTGCCGCATTTGAGAATCTCAAAGCATTGGCAGAGAGGGGATATATTTACTCCTTCTATCATGTCAGGACTCCACATTTTTACTTGAGTGATATGAGTGTGTGTGTATGACCAGAGCTTGAAATTAGTCAGGGCTTGGGGTGGTGTTGGATGCCATTGAAAGGGACATACTGTAAACGCTCTGAATATTCAAAGGTAGGGGCCAAAAAATGTCCCCAATCGAAACACCAATCTATTACACCAAATCTACATTGACAGCAGACGTATACCTTACAATTTGACATTGAAACAAGCCAATTATTTTAAATTAAGCACTGACCTTAACTCTTTCTCCGCCAAACACGGAATTTTCCGTGTTTAATGAAAAAACGCATCTGCGCCAAACACGGAATTTTCCGGGTATCCGTGTTTTAGGTGGTATACGGTAAGGAAGACCCGCGCGCATGTCCTGAATGAGTGCGCAACTCTTTGATCAGAGAAACAGATTGCAATCGTCTCAAACAGTGGAGTAGTGAGAATGTATCAGACAGACAATGCAGAGGTATATGGCTGAAGTACTGGAGGTTAATGGACTCGGAGTCCGATCACTCTTTATTTGATAATTCTGAATCTGATCGGGACGAAGTAGTCAGTGAGAGAGATGCACATGTTGTCACAGAAAGTTCTAGCCATGGACGTGCCGCAGATAGATCGTATAATATTATGACACTATAATATTTATGTGTGTGTGCAGGCATTTATGTGTGGCTGTCTAAATATGAAGGTGTAATTGTCAAATTATTTCTCTCTTTGTGTACATTTACCACATTGTAATATGTATTTGTGTGTGTGTGTGTGTGTGTGTGTGTGTGTGTGTGTGTGTGTCTTGGCCTGTTTATTGTAATTCCAATTATTCATTATTCACAGGTAGAACACAGAGAGGCAGAGGCAGAAGTTTTATTGCAAAAGTTACATTTCCCTTACATCCTGGGAAATTTGATATATTTTACATTTATTTTATGTTTTTAATTTATTTTGGAAAGTTTTATATATGAAGGAAACAACATCTGAATGTATTCTGCTTTTAAATGCACTTGTTTGATAAAAATACCTTTTTCTCAGTTTTTTGTCCAAAATGTTGTGTTTTTGACAAAACCTACCTCTGTTCAAATAAAAAAAGAACAGATGAAGATAAAATAAAAACGTTTTTTTTGCCTAAAAGCAGAGGCTCAGATCTTTATTTTTATATATATCATCTTCATATATTCATGGAAGAAAATATTCAGCGGGGCATTCAAATTTAGCGAAAATCGTCAAAAACCCTGGCGGTGGCTGGCAACTTTTTTTTAAAACGCTGGCGGGGAAAGAGTTAAAATTCTGCCGCATCGATAAGATGATATATATTTTAATGTAGGGCTGTCAAACGATTAATCGCGATTAATCGTATCCAAAATAAATGTTTGTGTTTACATACTATATGTGGGTGCACTGTGTATAATTATTTTATATACATATATAAATACACACACATGCCTGTATATATTTAACAAAATATTTTTATGTATATACTGTATATAGATTTATATTATATATAAATCTAAATATTTTTTATATAAATAATCTTTTTTTTCTTAAATATAGATGCATGTGTGTGTATTTATATATATATACAAAATAATTATACACATCGCACCCACATATACTATGTAAACACAAAACTTTTATTTTTGATACGATTAATCGCGATTAATCGTTTGACAGCCCTGTTTTTATGTTATTATGGCTGATAATATTCTAAAAATAAAATATTAAATATAAAGTATATATTGGCAAGAAATGGAAATTTATCCTCTCTATTTTCTAAATGCATTTTGTGAATTGCAATAAGGATCCAAAATTTATAGCTACAATAAAAAAAACCTATCAGCCGATAAGCAATATAGTACCAATATCATGTAGTGCAATTTATAAGGCTATAAAAAAAATATTTCCACATATTAGCTTCTGAAAATCAATTCTAAGGGTAAAATTTTACCTCTAAAGATATGACACTGCTGCAAACAGATACTTCAATCACATTGACATCTAACGGATGGCTAGCCTTACTTAGCAGATTCTACAATTAATCAAAACAGACACTTATAATAAAGTCATCGTCTTCAGCAGGCCTGGTCTGAAGAACAAAGCCTAATGGTGATTGGAGATCTTCCAATGCATGTGAGGGTGCGTTTTTGTCAGCATGGCCGTGTTTGTCCTTACCCTAAGTTTGACGTGTGTGCGTCTGCGTAGCCACTTCTCTCTTGGGCTTGAAGGGGAGAAGGGGGCGGAGTCAGAGTTGTCTGTCTCTTGGGCTTTCGCATAGTCACAGTGCATCACCTGTCAATCAATCACAAAGTTATTAGCAACCAACCATTACTGTCATCAAGAGGCTGTTCAACCTCTAAGGAAGATTAAAGGTGAAATAGGAAATTTCTGCGGCACTAGAAACCCCACAGAGCAATTGCATTTGTTTTTCAATAGGTAATACGTTCCCCGCTTGCCCTTGGTTGGACAAACATATAATCCCACCCTAAATGTACGCCACTGGTTAAGCCAGATGCAGTAGCAGTTTTAAACATTATACTTGGATAGAAATTATTCAAAATGGACAATAAAATGTCAAATCATCTATTGTTATAGACAGTGCTTTATACAAAGCAGCTTCACAATTATAAGGAAAACAACAGAATCAATGATGCAAACCTCATCAAATATGAATTTAAAGCAGCTCTAAAAGTATAATATTGCAATTATTCAACTCAAGTCAGGTCAGTGTTGGTTCAGTTCAAAAATGTGTAATGTATTAAATCCAACTATGAGTCAGCAATATTGTCCTTTTTTCTTAAGGAATGACGAGTCAAGCTGTAATCCTTTTCCATCCAAGCGCAGATAATAAGAAATGCTATTTTCCTCAAGGATAAACAGCAAAACGTTATTTAAATGCTGCAACTGAACAGGTCTGATTGAATCAAAGGGCAGGAATAAAAACGTCAAATGAAATACAGGTCTCAAATTTTGTATTTTTTTCGGTTTCCTGCAGCAACATGACTTGCTTCTATAAGAAATACACCAACAATCAAAAGCGTTTTTATGACCTCTGGTATTTCACGAAAAACTTCACCCAGTGGATTCGGGTGTAGATGAAACGTCTTTGTTGCTGCAACATTTGAACCATATCAAGAGGATCATGTTTACCAGTCTTTCGTGTTACTCTTAAGGCTTGACGATTTGCTGAATGTAAGAAAAAAGCTGCATTTGAGGACATCAATTATGTCAATCTTTGACTTTGATGAAGTTGTTTACATGCAGACTGTCAGGGAATGCGCTAACTGAATACAGGTGACAATGAATCCTAAACCAGATTCATCATAAGACAAGATGCAAATGATAATTTTTGTGTTCAAATGACAGTCACAGCCAATCAGAATGTAATTTATTTGTTTAATATACAGCTATGTGGAGAAGGTGGTAGGAACAATGAGATTTTAGTGATGCTGCATAGAAATCACATCACGTCAAACTTGCAAGTTACATGTCAACATGTTTTATTTTGAACTAAATTACCATTATTTTTTTTCTCTGACTTAAATAAACCTTAATAAATATTAGATTCAAAACTTAAATTTGGAATTGTTGCCTTGCCAACTAACTGAAAATACGTCATTGTGCCACGTAGCTTGAAGTGACCCTAAATGGATAAAAAAAAAAATAATTTTCATACTAAACGATCTAATCTGGCGCGTGACACCTAAAACGAACACTGCAGCTGGAACTCTTGTCAGCTCTTTCATGCAGGCAAAGACAATTATGAAGGGACTGCATTCAGAAAGATAGATTGGTCTATGATTTGCCTAAATTGACTACTTCCTCTTCACCTATGCCGAGACATCTTCTTAAGAATGAATTTAATAAGAGGTGCCATTTGCATTTGACACTCTGAAATGAAGCCTGCAATGCGAAGTACATTGGTGATTTGATCTTCAAAAGTCTGAAAGTGAAGGATGTGCTACATTTATTTGTCTTTCAGCCAGAGGTTTGACTGATAAAAATAAAAAAGGCATATTAGAATCAGATACAGCCTGTTGGGTGAATTGAAATATCCAGCACAAAAGACCAAGAGGAAGTAAGGGGACAGACAGAAACTCTGAGAACAGAGTATCTAAAATCTTTCTTACTTCAATCTTGTAATGTTGTACTAATTTGATTTCTCTGGCATGAGGAGAGCAAGTCAGGGACTTTGACCTTAAAGACGCACAATAAAACAAAAAGGGGCTTGGCTGTAAATTGCTGTGAATGTACCTGTCGCAGAATAAAGGCGACCACATCGGTTGATTCCCAGTAGGAAGCGTGGAACAGGTGAGGAAGAGCCACTGTGGGAAACGCTGTCAGGACGTCCGGGCAGTACAGAGAATAATCCAACCGCTTAGACCCCCACCATGTGCTGGAGACTATCACACACACACATTTACACAGTTTAGTTCAAAATGTTGGGGTCAGTAAGGTTTATTTATTGTTTCCCCACTCTTAAGTCTGTTTTTAGTAATAATGCTCAACAGGCACACTCGCCTCTATTGGATTGTTAAAGGAGCCGTATGTAAGATTGTGGCCAAAAATGGTACTGCAATCACTTTCAAATTACTATAGAGTAGTGTATCCCCTCCTGTATCCCCTGACTCGAGGTTGCCAGATAGGCTTCAAGATCCAACATTTTTGTAACTGCAGCTGTGGTAACTAGAGCAGAGCTGGCAACCCGGATGCTGCAACACTACTGACTTTGTGATTGGTAGATCGGTGGAGGGTGGAGCATCAGACCATAACACAACATGACAACATCAACATCAGTTGAGGGCTGCAACTTCACTTTTTAAGTGACAAAATCCTGGCTGTTGTCAGTGATATAAGTATTTGAAATGAACATGATTTCTTAATGTCTAGTGACATATCACGGCCATTTTATGATTATTTGAAATACATTTCTTACATACAGCTCCTTTAAATACTTCTCATAATAGTGAACCAGGTCTTGTCAGTATAAAGCGGTGTACAGTAAATAAAACTTCCATGTATTGGACTAATAACTGCCACTATGTCCTTTCTCTGCAGCTGAGATACTTCAACTTAAACAGGGTTAAACACACTGCGGCAGGTCTTTTGGCAGCATAGCGAGCTCTAAACACTGCATTGCTTGGCTGGAGAGCAAAAAGCATCTCTAATTATTTTAGGTTTGTGAAGTATAAGGTAAAGAGTAGGTCTGATGAAAAGATAAAAGAGCTTTAGATAAACTTAGAGTTTAATTTTGTACCCGAAGCTCGCCCACCCACGGCCCACTCACTGTTGGCGATGATGGTGCTCAGCCTGCTCTCCAAGCAGCCTGATAACTGGCTGTCCATGCTGGTCAAACTGGACCTGCGGACCTCAACGCCCACCCGCCCACCTGTGCCGTGTTCCGTCTGGAGAGAGGAGGATTGCGAAGTGCCCACTGGAACTGTACTACCGGGAAGGAACACGTCAGGGTAGCTGTTGATGTCGTTGACTGGAGGGAAAACAGATCATGATAGTGAAAGTTCGAAATGTAGACAGATTAGGGTTGGAACGATATAACCATTTTGGCTTCGGTACAATATCAGCCTCTGATACTAATATCAAATCAATACCTCAGGCAGAACAAACAGCCTAGGGTGACTGATGGAGTGAAACAAAATTAAACCACAAATTAAACAAACCTCCATATTACTTTTCATATACACACATTCACACACACACGTAAATGCATACATACATTGTATATATATATATTTATAAATAAATATATACACATACTCATACTGTATATATATATATATATATATATATATATATATATAATTTATTTATTATTATTATTTTTTAAATAATTATATAAAATTGGAAACACTAAATGAGAATCAGAATGATTCATCAGTTGGGCAAACATTCTTAGAGATTTTCTTTGATTTAAAGGAAAGACTGTAAATTTGAATTCACATAAATGTGTGTTTGCATTTGTGTGTGAGAAAGACAGAAATAAAGAGAATTGGATTGATTATAGACAACACCACATCATGACCCCAGAAGAGCCTGTTTAAATTGAATTTATAAAACCCTCAGCCACTGCACAACCAAACAACAAAAGCCTCCTTTCACTCTCAATATAACTCACCATAACGTCAAACTATGTTTGTGCAAGGGATCTAAATTCCTCCTGACAGCGATCTTTTTTCTCCCCCTTTGACAATACAGAATGACATTCTTTAAGTAACCGTCCTGGCTAATCTGTCCTTTTACATGCCTGCTGCCTCATGCACACATGGCCTGTTATTTCTCACAGGGGCAAATTGAATCTGTTTTCATTAGTGCAGCAGCCTGTGCAGAAAACATCCCATTATGGCCCCCATTAATGGCACAACCACATGCATATGTGTGAGCTTGAATATCTGTGTGTGACCTTGGCAGCTGTGTACCACTGACCACTACAGGTAGTAAAGATCACCTCTCTTATGTCATTCTAGCAACTGGCTTCTCTCTCATTTGCCATTGGCTCACAAATGGCCAGGGCTTCAATTATAATGAAAGTCACTGAAATGTGGGGGGTGGGGATGGTTGGATGACAGGAGCGTAGGAACAATCCGAAAAGTGAGGGGGAGGACACATTATACATTATATCAGCCTCTTTTCACAAGCATGACATGGTTGCCACGGACACACTACAATCTTGTCCACCTCTTTGGACAAGACATAATTCTGCTCGCGAAATTCTGTCATTGCCACTGTAGCGATTTTCTTTAGCCTTATAACAGGCATTATGAGGTTGACGACGTTTCCTTTTGTTTCCATCCAAAGTTGCGAATTTAAAGGGACACTCCATCCATTTGCATTAAGCTTTCTATTGTTAGAAACCCAGTTATACTATTGAATGGTTGTGCAACACTCTCTCATTTTCCCCTGAGACGAGAGAAATCTGCGTTGTGACGCGTCATTTTACGTCATTGTAGGAGGAAGTGTAAGAGGGGGGGATTTCTGTAAAGACTACAAGCACTATTTCCCACCCTTTCAAACCTGCCCATAGGGGGTTGGACCTAATACGCTAACAGACCCATCACAGATGCGTTTGATTTCACCGGCAGAAACTTTTTGAAAATATGGACGAAGGTACTGAATACGCAGACGGATGCATTATGGAGGATTGGGATTACACATAGTGTCAGCCATCTTTTTGGAAGCTAAGCTAGCAGGCTCTTATTCTGTGGAGAAAGCCGAGTAGTAACTTTAGGGGTTACCGTCCTCTTTTTCCCGGACATGTCCGGCCGTCGATGTCCGGGATTCAGCTTTTGCTTTCTGCAGTTGCCATGCATTGTTTACATGACTGTACAGCTTTTGTTTCAATCTAACTGAATTCATTCTGATTGGTGAATCTGAATGTAGTGTTTACATGAACGCTAAAAAAAGTGATCGGTTGATATGCATTTTAACATTGCTAAGAAAATTCCCACTCCTCCGTGAGAACGAGACCGGTAACTTACGTCTCACAGGTGTCGCTCATCAGTAATCACACAACCAGCCTCGCGTCGTTCTCCAAACGGCCCTCACTCGTCCTGCTCGCCACAGTAAACATAATGAATGGCGACTGTAGAACGCAAAAGCCGAATTCCGGACATTTTGGCCGATCTTGAAACATTTTCGGACAAACTCATCACGGAGACTTTTAGCGGCTTTTGCATCTGAAGTAGTATATATAATATCATGGCACGGCACTAATATTATTTTTTATTATGGTCGAGTAAACTGATTTTCTGAAAGGCTGAAAATATTGATATATTAAAGGTGCATTGCGCAAGTCTCTGAGTTTATGCAGAACTATGCCCCCTCTGGCGACAAGCGAAACTGCAACAAAAGATATGCATGCTCATGGATCAGCGTGCTTGTACGAGCTGTTCATAACCAAAGGAGCATCAGCCGTACAAATCTTTTGTTGCAATCATAATGTCTTCAGAGGTAATAAAGTTATAAATCTGCAAATAATTTTAAATATATGAAAGGAAAGACATTTGAGTAAATTACACACTTATGTGTAAGGGGAACACGGGGGTAGTAGAAAACTTCCATCTATCTCCATGTTGAACTGTTTTATGTGCTTACTGTATCCACTTATGATTGTATTATTATGAAAACACGTTCATGAACAATATAAGTTATTACTTTGTATAGGATCCTGTTTGAGCCATAGAGCAGACCAGAGATCTCTCCATTTGTTGAAAGCCTTCCAGATGTTGACTTTGGAACTAGACAAAAGCTTTATTTTTCTTAGATTTTCTTGGTCTTACGTGGAGTTTTCGCTGGTATTTGGAATGAACTACAAGCTGGTCTCTTTGAATCCATCTTCTACTTTTGTCGATAGTTGACAAGAAGTTTTGTCGCTCGTGTTGTCTTCACGCTGATGGCGGCGAATACACAAACCTGCCAGACACAGCCAGGAGCGTGAAGGCGCATGATGTCACGCCCAGTCTCAAATTTCACCTGTACAGGACTATATAGAGGCTCTATTCAACCCAATTCAAGTCAATTGTTTAAGCATGTATGGTTTCGAAAAAAGGGTATTTTTAACTTGAAATGTTGCGCAATGCACCTTTAATATAAATATATAATATTTTTCTGCTGGTGGAAATCTTACAAAAAAGGAGATGGGACGAGTTATAATGATTGCAACAACCCTGGTAACATGGGTCAGGAAAAGGGGAAACAGAGGGCTAGGAGATGAGCCGGATGGAGAACTGGTGGACAGGGAGCACAATCCTGAGGCTGTGTGTGAATTCTAAACAGGGGCAGCCCTATCAGTGCTGGTCATCAGAACAAGCTCCTACCATTTTATTGCTTTCCAGTTATGCTGACATCTCTGAGAGGTGGGCTAAGGCGTGTTCAGAATGTGCTTATGCCCGCTCCAACCATAGCCACAAATCTGCAAAGCTCCAGAGAGCCAAGCGCTCTGCTCTTCTATCCTATCTACAGTAGGTATGTTTTTGTAGAGTTAACCCCTACAGTCATTCAGCTTGACCTTTTCCAAGGAGTTTTTGTAGGGCGCAGGTTGCATGGCTGCTCTGCTTAATTTCTCATGTCACTAAAGGCCCCAGAGCCAGACGCAGAATACAAATTCACAGGAGCTCTCTCTTCAGAAAGCGTGGACTGGAATCAGACAGCACCATTACACCAATCCAGGATGAATACAGGAAACAAGACTGCTCTTTATGCAGACAGGAGGAACGGACAAGGAGACTGATCGCATTTACGATACAGTTCATTAGCGTTACCAAAGCCATCTATGTATGTGAGCGATGGGCTTTTTACAACAATCCTACTCAGCCTTACCAAGATGAAGCATGCATATAGCAAACATATTCTGTTGTGATAAAGACACTGTTGAAAACATTTAAGTGAGAGATTAGTTTGACAAATGAACAAACACTTGACTTGTGTGCAGCAAGAGTACACAAATGCAGTGCTAATACATCAAAGGGGATAACCAAAAATATATAATTAAATAGCCACTTCAATGTTCATGAGTCATCCATTCGATTATAATTGACAAGTGAGACATGAGCAACAGAGAGAGTACGAGATAGGGGATAAATGTAGGGAACAGAGAGTGAAACTGAGTCTGTGAAAGTGACAGTGTTCCAGAATGTGAACAAAATGGTTGCAAGTGCAAAACTAAATATAAATGCTATTCAAAATTACAGGTACATTTTACTACCATCAAGGGCAATTACGCTTAAATTGATCAAAAGTGACAGTAAAAGTGACTTTTACAGCATTGCAAAAAATATATATATTTCAAATATATTCTACTCTTTAGAACCCCTTTCTACCCAAAGAATCCTGAAATTTATGTTTCTATACAATGTGACACATTTTCACTGATTCATGTTAATGAGGAGGTGTTCTGTATGTGAATTTTCCTATTCTGCATCATTCTGTTCTATATGGCTTAAATGAACAAACATAGTGGACCCGAGATATCCGAATTGCAGTTTTTTTTAAATGAATCAACAACAGATGATACAGAGACCTACATTTACCAACATGTAACTTAAAGGGTTAGTTCACCCAAAAATGAAAATTCTGTCAGTATTTACTCACCCTCATGTTGTTCCAACCCCGTAAGACCTTCGTTCATCTTCGCAACACAAATTAAGATATTTAAGATATTAAGATTGCTCCTGCATACTAGTCCATAGGCTTCTTGAGGGAATGACTTGCTGTCCTCGAAAAGTCATTAAAGACATCGTTTAAAATAGTCCAAGTGACTACAGGGGCTCAATCTTAAGTTTATCAAACGACGAGAACACTTTTGTGCGCAAAAAAACAACAAAAATAACAACTTTATTTCTGTTATTGTACGTCACACACATCACACACATGACCAGCGTCGGCCAATAGTGAGCCTACGTGTGACGTAGCTTTACGCAATCACACTACGTTAACTGACTACAGGCCCATAGAGAAGGAAGTGAATAGTTGAAATAAAGTCGTTATTTTTGTTTGTTTTTGCGCACAAAAAGTGTTCTCGTCATTTGATAAAGTTAAAATTGAGCCACTGTAGTCACTTGGACTATTTTAACGATGTCTTTAATGACTTTTCAATGCCAGCAAGAGCCAGTCCCTCAAGAAGCCTATGGACTAGTATGCAGGAGCGATCTTAATATCTTAAATATCTTAATTTGTGTTGCGAAGATGAACGAAGGTCTTACGGGGTTGGAACAACATGAGGGCGAGTAAATACTGACAGAAATTTCATTTTTAGGTGAACTAACCCTTTAAAGATAGACAATTGTATTATTTTGAATTAAAATGGCAAGCATATGTTTGGTACAATCTTTCTCATAAAACATGTCAGTGATTTCAGGTTAAACAGCAATACACTATACACCAGATGTACACAACTCATCCCTTCCATCTCTTTTGTATTTTCAAATATGCCTTAAGGACTTGATTAGCTAGTGCGTTTAATTAGGGTTTAAACTAAACTCTGCAAGGCTGTGGCTCTCATGAACTGAGTTTTCACCCCTTGGTATTCACTTGAAGAACACTAACACACACTATACATTTAATGAACTGCAGTGCGTAAAAAGGAATTGAAGAGTTCAGATGCAAAAGCCTCTAAATGCCATTTGAAATTTTCTTCTTTACTCATGATTTTTATCAAACTTGTATATTTAAGTTCAGTAATTTCACTTAAATAACAATTAATAGGTAATTATCATTGCCATTTAAGTGAAATCACTGAACTTAAATATACAAGCTTGATAAAAATGATCATTCTAGAAGAAAATTTCAATTGGCACTTAGAGGCTTTTGCATCTGAACTCTTCAATTGTATATGCACTTCAGTCAGAGCAAGACCGCACTTCCGAATATCCATCTATATTGAGTGATTATATAATATTTAAAACACTTTAGGAGATAGTTTTAGTCTGGAACCTTGGCTGAAGGTCAGACAGAGACATGATGGTAGGGATGCATCACTTAACTTTTAGACAGGAAAAACATTCAAACATACACTAGAGCGCAATAAGAAAGGTCAATTGAGCTCAAAATACAGGCTTATTGGACTTGAAAGTAATCGGGACGACTCAGAGAAGATTGAAGACTAAGACACGGCAGGATAGAGCATTTACTGTGCTGTAGAATAACACAAGAGAGACCTTTGAGATGAGGCCGAGGTGGTGTATGAGCTTTGGGCATGAGGGGCTGAAGGCAATATGGAGAGGAATACAGAGTTCAGTGGAAAGAATCATGTTGCTCTTCAGCGTAATGAGAAAAAGAACTCTGTGATGTTGCTCCACATACGGCTTTAGAATCTCACTCCCCAGTTTTCAACTACTTGAAATGAATGAATGGCTCCGGATTTTCCGGACGCCAAATGAAATAAATCAATCCGAATGCACAGGAACAGCATAAACAGGAAAACAGATTGATATAAGATACATTTCTTACATTAAAGGCCCACAGAGTAAATCTGTTATGATTCATAATGAAAAAACCTTACACATGGGAGGCCGTTCCAGAGATACTCCATTAGCAATTATTAACCACTGCATTAAAACAGAGCATGTGTGAGTGGTGTGTGAGTGCATGCATTAAATTAGACACATCCACGCCTCAGTATCTAACAAATATTGTGACATTCTTCGTCTATGATCAGCAGAGTGAGACTTGATATAATTAAAAGTCAGTGTCACATTTCCTGTGAGAAACAGACTCTTCCCTCTAAATGGCTGATGCCTCTCTCTGTTGCATTGTGCTGATGAGAGTTATAATCCCTTTTTTTCAGGAAGATTGCACAGCTAACACCGTATATATTTGCTTTCCTGTCAAATGATCTTTAAAACGGCTTATTTACACAGAATATTAGGAGTTGATTTTTTTGTTTCTCGTGGAAATCTTCAAGATTTTCAGATGTTTACTTTTCATTATTTCAGTTCATTATGTTAAATCAATGTTCTCATCTAAGTATGTTTATTTTTGTTGATTGTATTTGTTTCAGTTCGTTTCGCTTCTCCGTTTACTTCGTTACTTCTAGTTCTAGGCCTAGTCTAGAATATAGGATGAGCCTAAAATGGATGACATACACCAATTAAATATGTCTGCAAAGCAGGATAAAATATGCTCTAAATAAATCAGGACCTCATTACAGGGCGAGACACCAGCCTGCAGAACTTGGTAAAGCTCCAGGGAATCTGACACAGAGTAAAATTATGTAAGGCACAGCTTTTCTCAGGTTAGCGGTTATCTGTCACCGGAAAAATCCAGAAAGAAAGACTGTAGTTTCTTCCCAAGAAAACATTGTGAACGACCGAACAAGAATCGTTCCTCAAAATAGCACATAATGTGGCAGCCCAAGATAAGCGCATTACTGTGACAAAGTAATTATGAAACATAATAAAAGGAACAAATGAGTGAATATTGTGCTTTATTTGTGCATGTGGTTTATCGGTGAACAGTTTAATTGATTCTCAACAGGATATCTCACTAACCGATAAGGGTGGAGCGGCCGTCTCCCAGAGGGTAGCGCTGGTAGCGAGGCACAGGGAACGGAGGCAGTTTGTGGAATTCGGAGTGTAGCAAGGGCTCCAGTCTAGAGGCCGACGGGTCAGAGGGATAAAACAGGTTGAAGATCTGTGAACATGCAGGCCGGAGCTGAGACACTGCAGGATAAAAAGAAAGGATAGAAATGACTAACTTAATTGTAAATATGACTGAGGAGGAGGACAATCTAATGGGTATGCCTGCCATTGTATCAGGAGGACAATGTGTTCTGGTCAGTAATAGGAGAATTTCTACACCAACCCTGGACAGTGGGAAGCACAGTGCGTCTCATGGCTAGCACCAATCCAAGAGGACAGCCCAGAAGAAAACAATCCGACACCTCAAAGTCAAAGCGACCTGGATTCAACATTATACTGGTTCTGCTGCTTGGTCTCAGGTCTGTTCCATCCTGTATCAAACTGAATACACATATACAAATACATAGATGAGATTTACTTCAAAAAGGTACACCACAGAGTTTTTGCCTTTGGACGACTCTGGGAGTTGTTTAACTCGCCCAGACAAAACAAATCTCAATACACAGTTGTGCTCACGGATAGTTTACTTGCTATTAAGGGCTGTTGTCTGTTGTCTAAACCTGGTTCTGGCTTCGGCAAATCCACCAATTATTTCTTAATCAAAATGTCTGAACCAGTTTTCTTTGAAAAATGAAAAGAAAATAAATGCAAGTATCTAACCCTAATGAATTACAGAAAGAATCTTTCTGTTAGACCATCAACAAGTATTTCCTCACTGCCTTTCAAACCTTCCCCTCTTTTTGCACATTATTTGTCTTTATTATCATCACTCTAAAATTGATGACAGAAAACCTCTTAAAGACTTTGACTGGCTATCTCACCTCAGACTGAGTGTGAAAAGAAAGGGGTGTACATGGCCCCGGGGACAGAAGATTGTGAGTGAAATGAAGTAGAGCTGAGGGGTGTGAATGAGCTAAGTGATAAGTCTCCCTCAGGTCCAGTGCTATCAGTCCTGGGTGAGACCTTTATTTCTCTAGGCGGCCCTATAGTGACTACACAAAGCCCAAGATATAAAAACTATGGCAAGATAACTTGCAATTCAAGGGCTAGTAGTGAGAAGGTCGGTAGATCAATCATCAGTATCAATCACTAGGCCAGCCAGCACCATGATGCCCTAAAGCAACATTTTTATTGTAAAAAAAACAAAAAACAAAAACAACCTAATTTATTTGTTTATTTTTGCATATCAATATGTATTTTTTTATCAAAATATTTAAACATACATACAAATATGCAAAAATAGGTTGCACATACAGTATAGCATGTTACATTTGACAAAAGATTAAGCATGGATTATCAAATGAAGCACTTTTACCAAAATGACACCTGTGGGGTAAAGTGTGCGAGATGCTTCCGCATAAGTTTTGCTTAAGTTGCTTAACTAATTGTGATAGAAAGCTTTGCATCCAGGAAATATGAAGTAAAAAACATGTTGAAACATGTTCTTAATTTATTCTTCAGTGACTTAATTTATCCCTCGACATGACAAACAGCTTAACCCTAACTCAAATCTGCAGAAGTAGACTACTTTATTGATATATGTATGCACAATGACATTACAAGTTGCTAGCTCAAATTGAGGGTAAAAAAAACGGACAGCTACTGTTTTAGGAACTATTTTAATAAAAAAGCTGTACTGAAGGTTTGTGACAACAACAGTGCTGAGAAATCTCTCTTGACACATCAATACCCTAAATAGGATCATTTAGAAGATAAACAGTTGGATGTTTGGACCTTTGCCGCCGTGCCATTGAGCAACTTCTATTGAAAAGGCATCTTTCAGTCTGCGCCTCATTCTCTCATACAGTACAAGCACACTGACTGCAGCTGTGACTATTAATAGCACTGCAGCACGCAACATGCCATCGAGCAGCCAATATTGATAAACAGAAATGGGAAAAAGAGAAACACATTTATGGACGGCTTGGCCAGGGGGGCACATCTGGGTAATCTTGTTCCGATTTACCAGAAAATAAGTACATTCATTGATAATCCAAAAAATAGAGAATGACTAATCTAATCTTTCCTTCTCTTCAGCCATTGTTTGAACAAAAACATAGTCCCACCGGAAACTCGCTATTGGTTAGATCAATGTTAACATGTCAGACTACTCCAAAAAAAAAAAAAAAAATGGTGAAAATGCCTCTTCAGGGATTGTCTCTGCATGGAGAAAATATTGTAACAGAAACACTCACTTACAGCCTCATGAAACAGCCTTTGGTCTCTGTTCTTGTATGCTGTACCTGCTGAGGAATGAGTGGTGCTGGCTGCCAGAAGAGTCTCCATCAAATGAGTCGCTCTGTTTGCGGCTGAGTGGAGTTTTCCGGTTGCGGGTCTCACTGGGGGCAGATAGGTCGATGTTGCTCCTGCTAAGACGTTTGCTGGAGCTCAGGCTCGGACTGACCTCAGGGTTATCCTGAATGTGTGGAAAAAGTGAGACAGCAGCTTGAATAGAGTCATTGTTTATATATTTGTGAAAATAATATAAGTGAGTGCGTAAGTAGAGTGTCAAATAAAGTCTGCCTGGTGTGACAGTTGGTCTATGCTCCCTGAAGATCACAGAAATGTGATTGAAAAACCCACAGGAATTTGCTCAGAAGTTGCTCCTTCATAGCTCAGAGAACTAAAGTGAGCTCTTGGTGACTTTGTCTCAGAGCGCTCAGAGATAGAAATAGACACTAATGAGACAACTGTCGACATTCAGAGTTAAAGCTATCAAATAAATGTGGACAAAATAGCTCAGATTATTTTGCTATGAATTTTAATGAGACATTTTGGATATTGAGATATTAAAAATTCAGGCTTTGACATCTTGGCATATCTGAACAGAGTATGCAACATTGTTGAGATCTCATCTACAACCTTAAAGAAAAAAGATGTGGGAAAAAACAGAAGCAGAAGACTTAAAGGGTTAGTTCACCCAAAAATTACTCACCAAGACTTTCGTTCATCTTCGGAACACAAATAACGATATTTTTGATTAAATCTGAGAGCTAGATCAACTCCTTCATAGGCTGCTAGGTAATTGAAACCTACCTGCTGTCCCAGAAAAGTTGGTAAAGGCATTGATAAAATAGTCTAAGTGACTACAGTGGCTCAACCTTAGTTTACCAAGCGACGAGAATACTTTTTGTACGAACCACCCCCAAAAATAACAACTTTATTCAACTATTCATTTTCTTCTGTTTGGGCCTTATTTTAGGGGGTTTTTTTGCACACAAATAGTATTCTAGTCGCTTGATAAACTAAGATTTGATCTAGTCGCTTGATTAACAATGTCTTTAATAACTCTGGACTGGCAGATATCAATAACCGAGCAGCCTATGAAGGAGTGAGCCAACACTCCGATTTCATCAAAAATATCTTAATTTGTGTTCTGAAGATGAACGGAAGTCTTACGGGGTTGGAACAACATGAAGGTGAGTAATTACTATACGAATTTTCCTTTTTGGGTGAACTAACACTTTTAAGCAAATGACTCCAGTTATTGTCCAATAACATCTCTTTGCAGTCTAAGGCCGGATTCACATATAGCGCCTAAAAACGCGTAGAAAACGCTGGGCGCGCCGCATTCTCCATTTTCCAAAGCGCCAGGGCGGTTGCGCTTCAGTTGGTTCTTGTCACATGACCTATTGTGTGCGTATGGTGCGCTTGCGGTATTCTGAAAAGTTGAGATGTTTTTATCTCGACGCGGCGCGGACGCGCATGGAAAAACGAGCGCGTCGCACCGCGACCGCACCGCTTCCATTATGAGAGCGCATACCGCGCGCCTACATTTGAAATAACGAACTTGAGTGCGCAAAAGACGCGATATGTGAACCGGCCCTAAGAGATCTCAATTTTAGGGATGCAAAATATATCAGTATACAAGATTTGTACGTTTTCGGTATCAGTCAATACTGGACATTTTCATAGAGTGTGTATATATATATATATATATGCATTGCCACTAAAAGTGATTTTTTACTAGAACCACAATAAGACAAGAAAGAACAGAATGAAAGAAGTTACAGATGTGTTTGAAAATGGAATGAGTCAGTGTTTAAACCTGCAGTACAGTTTTTCCTCTTTGGAAAAACTTTGCAGAATTATCAACTTTACGCGAGTTGTACCTCGGCACGGCACAGCGCGGATGAATACAATGCTTTGAGGAGAATGTCAGTCACCGCGCCGGTGTGGATACTGACATTCAGAATCACAGATTATACTTTTTGGAAGTATGAACAACGTAAGAATTTTCACCCTAAAATGTCACCTGAACAAGTAAGTAACATCCACTTCTGTTCTGTTCTGATCAACTAACTGAAAATGTTCTCAAATTGATAATTGGTAACAACATCAGCATTGCGTGACTACAAAGTTTTCACATGGGCCTTGGAGTCTCTTTTTACAAACTCTCAATCCAAAGTCTTTTGCATTTTACAACGGGTGAATCTCTAGTTGTCACTGGTGATTGTCGTTTGAACCTTTCTGGATCCGCCATCAAATTAATAAGTTTAATTATATCAAGTGCGGTGAGAAAAGGCTATAAATCTCCACCTCCAACATCCTCACTCGCAATATAGCTTATACTAGCTGAGACTCCTTCCTTATGTGTACAAATTTGACGTAATGACACAAAGACATGCTCGAATTTCCCGCGGAAATCTACCAGTATCGCTGGAATCAAAAACATTATTAGCCTACAAGCTTTTCAACCCCCAAAAAGTTATGGATTGGAGCTTTAAGAACATACCTTTAAGCTCTCTGTGCTGTTATGTCGGCTGCTGTGTCGTGGGCTGTTGCTGAAACAGAGAGCGTCGAAACACAGCACACCTCCCACACAGTCACCCAGCAAACACACCTGTATAAAACACACACAAATTAATTCAGCCAGAATCAGGGCAGCGTTATTGTATGCAATCAACACCGTCAGGCAAATCTCAGGATTGCATAATGACAGCTCAATCTACAGTGCAGCCTGACAGTAAATAACACGTTTAATTAATTGCACAGAAATAACACAGCAGCAACTCTAGCGCTTTCCTATTTGATGTTGATGAGCACAAATAATGTATAGATGCTCCAAAAACAAACAAATCCACAGGTCTAATTATCAGTGTCGGCAACAGATAAGTTTGCGTCACACTGTAAATGAACTACACGGCAAATGGCTATGTCAAAAAGCACATCAATTTTTCAGCAAAACATGAGAGCTAATGCTATTTGAGTAGTCCGGCTCCCTAGAGAGTCAACACATGACACACAGATCATAAACTGCGGTCACCACTTTAGGAAATCATTGTGCCTCCTAAATTGACAGGAGTGTGTTATTGTATTAATCATGTGAGATTATGGAGTAAGATGAGTGGAAAGACCCCCTCCTTTTTGTCGGTTTTGAATGACTCATCACTGATGAGTCACTATCCCTGCCACAGACCCACACACCCTTCCCACTGCTGCTCCAGACAGCATTTGCCTTCCTAATCCTGATCTGGGACTGCCTTCATCTGCCTGTTTGGCCCAATCTCGATTGTCATGGAAAAACAGTCAAAAATGGTTTCATGGTTGAGATGCGATCACATACAGTCACTTTTACCATTGCCTTGGTTCCAGAAGTATTATTTACATGAATTTTTCTTATAGGTTATTTAACAGGTTTAATGAGGGAAATAATTAATTTAAAGTGGTTGATTATATGAATAATAAACAATACATTTTAGGTTTATAGAACAATATGCATATACAAACCATTAAGCATTTTGAGAGAGTAGCTGTTGACATTGGGTTTTGCATGAGGATGTAAAAGTTTTCACTCATGAATGTTTCACTCATGTTCAATTTATGACACAAATTTGCCACCTTGACCAACAGAAAGCTGCTTGGTTTGAAAGGGACTTCTGTATGAAAGATACTTTATGCATGGACCTTTTGCCCATGCCTAATAAGACCGCAACTTAATATTGTTGGGCGCTCCTGAACTCACCTGCCCTGTGAACCCCATTCCCTCTGGAGACTGCAGAAAGCTGTGGTACACCTGGTTGGCCCGGGAAATCACCGTCGCGACGGCATCTTGGTATTGTGGAGCAGCTATGGCGAGCAATGGTAAAGCGGCCAGAGGTAGATGGTCTACACTGCTAGACACGCAACTCTCATCGTAGCTATAAGGGTTCAGACTGTGGAAGAGAAAAGAATGTTAGAGTTCATACCGATGGCCATGTGACAAAGCAACTGACACAAAACATTTTTGTTTTGCTACTTTTCCAAACTTTAAAAGATTTAGTTCCCAAAACACTACAGCAGCAAGTTTAAAGATGGCAAAAATCCATCTTAAAGGGATACTTTTTTTTTGGAAATAGGCTCATTTTACAACTCCCCCAGAGTTAAACTTTCTGATATTTAGAAGAATAACAGTAACCAGACAGTTTCTGGTCTCACTGACTTCCATAGTAGGAAAAATATATACTATGGAAGTCAATGAGACCAGAAACTGTCTGGTTACTGATATTCTTATAAAAATCAGAAAATCAGCTGAATGGATTCGAAAATGGTAAAACTCGACTGTTTAACTGTGGGGGAGAGGTAAAATGAGCCTATTTCCAAAAAAAGTGGAGTATCCCTTTAACATAGTAGCCAGATTCTAGTTGGCCTAAACTAGACATTAGCTAATCCAAGCTGGTCATAAGTTGGTGCAAGTTGGACATTAGATAATAGCCAGCTACTATGTTACAAAAAAACTGTTTAAGTTATAGTAGTAAGATCAGCTTATAACTCGTTTGTTGTTTGTCCAAGATGTATACCAGCTAAAAACTAGCTCAGACGAGCTAATAACCAACTCGGAGGAGATAATGACAAGCTCAGACTAGTTGATGACCAGTTTTGACTAGCTAATGACCATCTAAGACAAGCTGGAATAGCTCATACTACCTAATTACCAGCTTAGACCCGCTGAAGACCAGTTTCCTACAAACGGATTACCATGTTTCAATATACTGCTAACTGCAGAGAAGTTGGATTTTTCAGTACAGATGATTAAAAGCTTGACTCAGATCAGAGAGATGACGATGATGCAACTCGACAAGAGGAATTACAGTGCTTGTCCAAGTACCACTGAGCAAGCCGAGGTACTTTATCATGCTGCACTGCATGCGTCTGCATGAGCCCACAGTATAAAAAAGAGAAAAGTGAAAGATCGGCCTGACCCAACGTTGTCGCCTTGAACAGCTGTGCTAACCCCAGAGCCATTGATCATGCACAGCGATTAGTGACCCGAAGGCTCTGACAGAGAGACACAGCAGTGCTGAGGCAAGAGCTCCAAAATACCTGCATCTATTTGAGGAGAAACACCAATCAGCGGTCTAAGTGGTCAAAACGTGCAAATATGGCTATATCTGGTTTGACAAACTGCCCTTAGTTAAAACAATTATAGTTAGAAGTTTAAATCTTTTAATTCAAATTTGAATTGCAATTCTGGATTCTGTTTGCTACCTCAATTCAAAATCTATTTACATTCAAGTACTGATTTGAAATTTAATTAACATGCATTCTCAATTCTAATCTGACTGGTGCCAAACCCTGGCAACAAAATGGCAGTGATGTGCAGAGCGAATATGAAACTTCCCAAGTGTGTAGTTGTGATAGGCTGTTGCTTGGCCAAGTGTGGCACAGGCTATTTGTGATAAATGACTGTTGAAGGTGATGCCTCCAAGTGGAAATGAACAAGTCCCAAATGGATCTGTCTGCTCGAGACCTGAAATAGTAGTCAAGCTCATTTTATCATCCTGTTGTCTGGGGCAAACTATGTAGCTGAAGAAAGACACAGAGGAGTCACTTCTCTGATTATAATGATAACCCATAAAGCATTTTAATCAGTCTTCGGGTGACATTGCCCAATGTTTCAGAAAAGCAGGTCTATTTACAGAGAAAGTCTGCTTTTCCTTTGTCCCTCTCTTATGATCTTGTAGCATTCTTCGGTTAACATGCAGAAATTTCCTCCAAACTGTGCTCTGGCCACTGATTTTTACCCTGACTCCTTACAAGGTTAGGCTAATGCGCTATGACCCAGTGTGAACAGAAGTTCCTGTCATGTTTACATGAACTCGCCTAGCTGAAGAAGGACACAGCCATTACAGTAACAAGGCTGCAGACCAGGGGCCAGCCCTATTAGACATGCTCCACAGCAGGAGAGGAGCACCTCCAAACCACTCAGTATGCCCCCTAACCAAATGTATTATTTATTTACACAGTCTGAATTCCGGCACAAAATGAACCTTTGGTCTAATTACACATTGTTATCTAGTCAACCGTTATCTAAGATTTGTTTTCATGACTGCCGAATGTAAATAGTTTTATCTCTAAAAACAGTTTAGCCTATAACGCTAGTATAACGCTAGTATATAGGGCATAGACTAATGACAAATAAAAATCGCTTGTTATTACCACTAACAAGGCTCAAAATTGCCCCACACCAACACGGTAGCATAATAAGGGTCCCTACATTCAAAGCGAAGCATTGAGAACTTAGTCAGTGTCCATACAGTACATAATAAGAAGATATTTTATATATACAGTCAACTTCGCGAAAACAGGAAGAAGCCATCTTTGAAAAATAGTCTCTACCAGTCGATCTACGAACGCCAATCCAAGTGCGCTGAACTGTGCAGAATTTGATATGGTCCGTTGTTTCCGGAAGAAACACAAACACAAACCATTTTCTTCTCTTCAATATGTAAACGTAGCCTACTGTTCGCGCTCACCTTATCACCTTATTCACATCTCACCAGCGCACTTGGATCGGCGTTCGTAGATCGACTGGTAGAGACTATTTTTCAAAGATGGCTTCTTCCTGTATTCACGAAGTTGACTATATGTAAATCAATAACACAAGCATTTATCCATCCATCCATCCATCTAACATCTTACTAATCCTAGAACTCCCTCATTAAAGATGTTGGTAAAACTGACACAGGAGACGTGACCCCTGTACTTTCAAAGACAAAACTTTCCAAGCCTACTCAGAACAAATGAAGACCCCTATACTCCCCACTAGCCTGCTCCACAGGCGATGGCTTCTGGGTCTCAAAATAACCCAGCTCCAGCTGAGGAGGGTGAGAGGAAGGAGTTGTGATCAATAACCAACCTTTAGATTGCCAAAAAACCTCTTACAAATGCACAAGTGGGAGCTAAAATCTAACCAGACATTCACAAACACTGCTACAAGTAAGAAAGTGATCTGAAGATCTAATTTGCAGGGGAGTCATAAGTCTCATTTATGTTTCTAAAGCATTCGCTCTCATTAATGTGATCTCTCTTCCGCCCATTAGGGCCTATAGGGCTCAGAAAAAAGATATGCATCTCAAAGCTACTTCTTTCTATCTTTCAAGCAACATAAGATTGTTAAATAGTAAATATTTCCTCTTCCTTTCCATGATGTTAGGGACCTACCAAGATACATCGGACACAAATAAATTCATTAGTAAACACAAATAGCTTTAAATTAGCACCAGTAAACTAAAGTTAATAAGCAATACCAACAACATGCCTGCTTTGTGATGCAGCTTTTTTGCAATAAAGTAAATATAGTTTCTAACATTTTAGACACATTATTGCACTGTACAAAACTTGAAAAAAGTAGGGCTGTGCAAAAGTTAATTGCGATTAATCGCATCCAAAATAAAAGTCTGTGTGTACATAACATATTTGTGTGTGCTGTATATAATTATTTTGTATATATAAATACCTATACATGCATGTATATATTTAAGAATTATTTGCGCTTAAATTCTGTACATATTTATAAATACATAATCTATATTATATAAATATAAATATTTTATATATGAATAACACATTTTCTTAAATATATACATGCATGTGTGTGTATTTATATATAAAACATAATTATATACAGCACACACAAATATATTATGTAAACACAGACTTTTATTTTCGATGCGATTAATCGCAATTAATTTTTGCACAGCCCTAGAAAAAAGTTGAAATGACTGATTTTTACTGTGCTGGTTCAGCAAAAATTCCACCACTGTTAAAATCTCGTACAACAAAAAAAAATCTTGGTACTCATTTCCACAAACTTTTTCTTGTTGACTCAACTTTTGTAAATAGCAGTTATACAAACTGAAAATAAGCTGTCTGTGACATACAAAAAACCCAAACCAAAAAAAAACGTTATCTGTTTTCAAATCTCTCATAGTTGAACCAGTTAAAAAAAATTTGTCTATTAGACACAGAAGTTCTTATTAAGAATAAACAGGTTCAGATAGCTTTTTTATGTTCGGTCACCATTGTGGTGATGAGCATTTCCTTTGACACACACATACATCAAGAATCAGCATATGAATCACAACAATGACATGTTTCAAGCCAATTTATTTTATTAATATTTTACCAGCAAAACTTGCTTGCAGCAGATCAGACATTCTGAATTCATATTTTAAAACGCATTATGGATTTTTGGATGTTTGGAAAACGCACTTGGATTTTTCATAGTATTAAAATCATGGCTCCCAGTCCAGCATGCATTGCGGCATTAAGCATGTCACCATTGTTGAGATTCATATACTGATTCTTGCATATGAATGTGTGTCAAAAAAAATCCAAAATATATTTTCAAATATGAATTCAGAACGTCTGATCTGCTGCAAGCAAGTTTTGCAGGTAAAATATTAATAAAATAAATAACTTATGTTTAGAAATAAGATTAGGGATATATTCTAGTTTAAGAGGTTTATGATCATCTTGGTTTCTTTCTTATAGCAAGTTTTTTTAAAACACAAGACCAAGTGTTTTTTAAGACACAAAGACCACAAACTCACATAAAAAGCCAAACTGACCAACCAAATTAAATGCTCATCACCAAAATGGTGATGACCAAATGATTTTCTATCAAAAAAATGCAAATATACAAAAAGTGTTGAACTGGCTCAACTACAAAAGCTTTGTTACAGAATAGTTGCACCTCTGACGTCTCCAGAAAACAAATAATGTCAAGTTGACCCAACTAAATATTTTGTGTGTGTCAAAGACAGCTTATTTTCAGTTCATATAACTGTTATTTACAAAAGTTGAGTCAACAAGAAAAAGCTAGAGGAAATTAGCACTAAGATTTTTTTTGTTATGCCAGCTTACAATTTTTTTACAGTAGTTACAAAGTAACTGTTTTCACTCTGCCAATGAAAATGTTTCCAAACATATGCACAGCATAAAGTTTTACACGTCATCGAGCAACACACTGTAACTGAATGAATCTGTTTTTCAATGAATTAAGTGAATAATGTAATAACTTGTTCCTGAATGAATCAGTATTTTTTTTTTTACAAAACTAAATAATTAAATAATTCACTCATAAATGAATTTGTTGAGTGAGTAATGACTCACTAATTTCTGAATGAATCAGTGTGTTACAACAAACTGGTTGAGTGAATGATTCAATAATTCACTTGTTGATAAATGTATCAAAGTTTTTGAACTAATCAGTTGAGTGAATAATTCAATGACTCTCTCGTGTCTGAATGAATCAGCATCTTTGAATGAATCTGTTGATCACCGACATTCACTTGTCACCACCTACTGATGCAACCATGTAAAAGCCAATTAAATCTCCACCACTAATGCAGACTGTTCAAAAATCAAGGACCAGATAATAAAATGGATCAATAATAAAATGTTTAAAGTTGCAAAGATTCACGCCTAAGACTAACGAGGAGTTACAGGTTGTAAACCAAAGCAGAATAGGAATACGGAGCAGACTTGCACCTACAAAGCTCAGGTGGTGCTGTCCTCGAGAGACGAATCAGTGTACATCTCCTACCTATCTGAGCTGTGACAGAGCCCCAAATTGTTTTACTCCAGGAATCACGTATTGAATTGACTTGCCCACTGTGCTTTGGTGAGAGAAAATCAATGTGGAAGCTTTTTTACCAGAGTTGCTAATTGGAAATCCTGTGTGTAGACGGCAAACATAAAACTCCATAACATTCCGCCCCTCCTTTGCTAATGCATGTTTGAGTGTTTTCTGTGTGTAAGACGCTGCTTCACAAACACACACACACACACACACACACACACACTGTAAAGCCACATCTGTAAGCAAACCTCATTAGGAGAGGGAACTCATTATCAGCCATGATGGCTTGGCAGGACCATTCCCAAAGCTCTTAAACTGAGAACATACATGCATGGCAGCTCTACTGACAGAAGATGTGTGCGCTATAAAAGGGGCTCTAAACATGGCAGTGAGCCGTTAACGTCTGGACTGTCTGTCAATGGGGAGAAAGCAGTGAGCAGTGGGTGATTCTCACAAAAACATGCCAAGGTCATATTTTACCCTAAAACAAAAAAAATGCATTTTCTAACGTCAATTTATAAAAAATAATTTATAAAATGTATATTTTAGGACCATTATGTTTTTCACACCAATCATCACAAATTATAACCGAAATGTTTTACTTTAGTGTTCCTGTGCAATTCTCAATATTCTGAATGGTGATTCTCAGTAGGTTCTATTGACTATTATACAAAACTTTTTAAAATCCATTACTTATTATAAATGTATTATTACTTTATTATTAAATAAATAATCATTTATTATCATTCATATTTATCAAATAAATTAAATGGAAAAAAAGATATAGTACAATAAACAGAGCAATTCCAAGAGGGTCCTCTCACCATCGGTGCTCGGGCCCTAAATATATGCTAGAAACTATAAATTAGGGCTGAAAATATGCTAGAAAGTATAAATTAGGGCTGAAACAATAAAAAAAAATTATAAAATCAATAATAATCAATAATGAAAATACGATGAAGTAAAAACTTTTCACAGAAAAAAAGAAAAAAATATTATTAAATAAATATACTTTCATATGGGCAAACCATCGGACACCGGTGTGTTTTCAAATATTTTATATTATAAAAGAAGATTAATAGACAAAACTAGCAGATCAAATAGATTAGATATTCATATGTATGTGTGTAATTCACAAACTGCAAGAAAAATGTCAAACTGCAAAGAAAAAAATTGTTTGACAGGTTTTGTTAGATTCATCCCATTGTTTAATCCTCGCTGCTGCCGTCCAACAGACAAGACCCAGCAGGAGATAAAATCAGCCTCATGTCTCTTCCTGGAGCACCAGAGCCTACTGATGTTGTCTTGGCTGATCTCGGGCTAAGTAACAGTGTAAAACTGAACGCCTAATGCCTTCATTAACCATGTAGGAAGGAAAAAGGAAGTCGTGCTGATGAAAAGAAAACCCTATTGTATGATTCTGAAACATGTGTGTTTATGTGTATTCTGTATCCAGGGAACACAATTATGACCAGCAACAATTACTACTGTCTCTCTCTGCAGGCTGTTGTTCTATATTATATCACTTTTATTATTTACCCTGTCTCAGTAATGGACAAATGCAGACAGTATAAAACTGGTTATGCTTTCTGCATCTATCCATTTGTCCTTTGCTCAGGTTGGTTAATACTCCAGCACTGAACCATAAAATCACAAGCATAAGAGCAAATGCAGTTTGTATGTCACTCATGAACAGGGTTTATCATGTTAATCTCCACGGTACCCCAGTGATTGACATTTTTTTTATTAAACTGTGTGCGCCATGGGAGCAGGCAGAGATTGTGATCATGTGATCAAAGATCCTCTTCTGCTCTGTTTGTTCCAACTCTATGGAGCTCCTCCATTTACATTGCTTCACACAGGTGATGACAAAGGCTGACATAAAAGGCCTAAAGCTATAGAAGAAATAACTCAAAAGGGCCCTGAGCCACTCAGGCCTTGAAGCGAAGGATCCACTTTCACGGCTTAAAAGGGACTCCGTTCGTTTTAAAGACTGATTCTCACAGAAAGTATTAGCGTTATATGTTGACTTGGGGCCGTCTTCTAATTCTTATTCGCTTCATCCCTTATAAATGAACAGAGGCAGAGAGGGCCGACAAAAAATCCTTATGTCCCCTCCCAAGCAAACAAAAATCACGCTAAGCCTAAGCTTTGTATCTTATTCTACCTGCATGAGATGAACAGATGCTGAGAAAAAGGCAATGCAAATAAATATGAATTATTATGAATTCTCCCTAACCTCGGGAAGTGTTTTCAGGACTTTTCAGAGGGAAAATTAAAAGTAAAAAATACACTTTATAATTTAAAACACTGCATTCGCTTCTGGAATTTTCAGAGTGAAAATGAACAATAAATAAGAGCATTGGCCATAAGGGTGGAGAATTTACATTGCAATACACTGATCAATTTATTTTTGAAAGATTAGATTTATAATTTTATTCAGCAAGGATGCAATAAAATGCAAATTGTGACAGTACAGACTTTTATAATATTTCAAACTAATGCCGTCCTTTTTGAACGTTCTATTCATCAAGGAATCCTGGAAAAATTGAATCACAGTAAACACAAAAATATTAAAGGGGACATAACACGTACTGTAGTTTCTGCCAATCTCATGTTAATCTTGAGTACCCATAGAGTAGCATTGCATCCTCATGTCTCCGAAGAGTCTTTAGTTTTATCAGATTTATATTAGACAGATACGCTGTACCGAGTCTTTCCAAAAACAAAGTTGTACCAAGTTGTACCGAGTCTTTCCGCACTTGGAGGCGTGCCGTGCAGAATTTGTTTAAACTTTGGCCATGTTTAGCATGATGATCCAACTCTTTAACAGTCTAAATAAGTCAGAATGCACAAAATAGCATTTGACATCCCCTTTAAGCAGCACAATTATTTTTTTAAATGATAATAATAATAAAGAATATTTCTTGAGCACCAAATCAGCATTTTAGAATGATTTCTGATGGATCATGTAACACTGAAGGCTGAAAGGTACAATATGTAGGATTTTTCACCACCAGGGGTCACTAACCTCTTACAATACCAAAAGCATATATCGATAATGCAAAGCATTAAGCGGAATTATGGATCTTGTGGTCAAGCTGATGGATCTTAACATGACTGTGGTATGAAGCAGGGTGTGATTGCTAATGAGAGACGTATACCAGAGTCACCACGGATATTAAGGAATAAGGACATTTAATTCTACCGAACTACACGCAAGAGCTGAATGAATACTCACACAGGTCAGTTTATTAGACGAATTAAAACTTGAGGTGACGCAGCGCTGTTTCACTTGCTCGAACAGTTACACTATCACACAAAATGACATCCAAGTGTGTTGAATGTTCTTAGTTAGGTTGTGTGTTGGCTGTATGAGACTACCAGTAAGCTAAATCAACACTAGAATAACATACAGATCATATTCTAACATTTCATCATATTGAACTAAATAACATTGATTCGTTTTATGTACATTTACTCACCTATCTAAGTACATGGAACACTCGCATCTCTAAGTCAAAATTAGTCGCGGACGTGGAGCTCTCGGCATCTCGAAAGATTTTGATCTTCGTTCTAGTACTCTTTTTCTCTCAAAGTCTGCTTGCCATTGTCCAAAATGTTTGAACAAAACAACAACAGCGTGAGCGTCCTGCTAAGCATAAGCCAGTTGTCCGTGTCTGTCGCCATGGTTACTATGGCAGTACGTTCGGAAACCGAGGGTAACGCAGATATGACGCCATTGACTGCTGACACATCCTGTTTCCTTAGTTAAAATTGCAATTTTCTCACGATTTACAAATAGTTGGAAACATTGGGGATATTCTAAGTAATCAATTAATCAAAATATATAACATTGGCCTAGTGGTTTTTGGATATTTTACTGCAAAAATCCTACATATTGTCCCTTGAAGCAGTTATTTTAAATTGTAATTTGCTATATTAACGTTTTTACTGTAAATGCAGCATTGGTAAGGATAAGATACTCCTTTTCAAAACATTAAGTCTGTAATGCGGCTGCTGTTAGATCCAAGTGCAGTAAAAATGTAATGAAAAAGGACAACTGAAATAACTCTAGACAAGCAACACGCTAGGCACGTGGAGGTACGACAAACGCACACGATACAACCATGTATAGAGAAGTTTAGACAAAGAACAAGAGAAGCACTGGGGTATAAATAGACTTAGGGTGATGAGCAAACAAGACACACCTGGGAAACAATCAACCTAATCAAGGTTACTATGGAAACAAGCAAGGCAGAAGGCAAACAGGAAATGAACACACGACCGGGGGGACAGAAAACACTTCAACATAAAAGTCCTTTAGGAAACAGAGAAACGCAGGCTACACAGTATTCTACACACAGGCTAAACACTATTCATACTAAACACACTATTCACACAGATTTAGGGATCATGACAAAAACAATGGGTGCTTCTCAATTCTTATTTGTGCATCCACCTTTTCTTTCCTCGCGTCTCAGCTCCACCCTGTAGGATGCGAGGGAAGGCTGCTGCAAGGAAAGAAAATGAGGACGGAGGAATCGAATGAACATTTTTTTACATTGGAATACTTGATCACTCGAGTGTCACTTCATTGCATCATCAGCAGAGCTCAAAGGATCTGCCCTTATGTTGTTGAAGTTTGGTTATTTAAGAAATTAGTAATAAATAATAATAAAGCAAGATACCCTGTTGAAATAATTATGTGAGATGTGTGGTTTATATAAACTGCAAAGGTAAAGTCTTAATTAAAATTGAAATGTGCGTCAAGTTTAGTCGATAAAACACTTCGGCAAAGCATAAAACTGTGCATCCTCGCTCATAATTCCTCGATGCTCGCCTCGTCGCTGTGCAATTAGAGAATTGAGATGTCCTTTAAGATGGCAGAGCTCGATTGGTTTCCGGGTCATAGGATGGAGGACGGAGGAGCGAGGAGACGAGGGATATTGAGAAGCACCCAATATTAACAACTTAAACTATTTGAACAGTATAGACATTCTCCACCAGGGGGCCAATGGCAGGCAGTTTTACTTTCTTTTTATTCATGTTTAAACAATTTCTTTATTTGTGAAAAATACTGAAATAGGATTAATGTGAATTATGTGAAGTTGCCATCTAAAGTCTGTTTATATTTAATTCATTGATTTATTCATTCAAATGATTTATTTCTAATTTATTACATATTAAGAAAAATAAATATTATATATATATATATATATATATATATATATATATATATATACTGTATATATACATACACACACAGTGAGTTCAGAAAAACAACTGCCACTGAATCGGTCAGCATTTTCCCATAAAATTAGTTTTGTGCATTCAGCCAGTTTCACCTGAGGGTGTTCCCATGACTTCAGAACAAAACATCTATGTATGTGGGATCTCATTTCGAAAGTGTATTTGCACAACGGATCAAAACCTTCCATGCCAGAAAAGGAAGCCAGTCAGACCAGTTACAAAACAGTATTGTTGAATGGAAATCTTGATGGTTTTAGATGATAGCCTATACACAATGGTATTTACTTCAAAGAATACCATGGCACATTTTCAAAAAAAAAAAACATGTTTTTTTTTTTTTTTTTTTGCTAAAATGCTTTCAGTAACAACTACTTACTTGGACACAAGGCAGAAGGCCTCTGCGCATATAGCTGGGCACGGCACCAACTTGATGACGACATGCTGAGCTGCAGCTTGGAAATGAGCTTGAGATACTTTTTCCAACACTGAGGACAGGGTGTTTACATCTGCAGACTTTGCTCCTGGCTCTCCGCCCACCGTGTCCAGTATGTTCCCCCCATGAACCACCAGCACCAGCAGATGTGTTTGACATTTCTTCTGGTGGACAAGGCACAAGGAAAAGTCACAGCACAGTATTATAGAAAAAAAAAATCTGTAGAATATTCAATATTTAAAAAGGATAATCTTACCTCAGGTTCCTCTCCATCAATGCTAGTCTGAGGGACACATTGCTGCCTTTTTACACGGTACAGACTCTCTGAGCCCATTAAGGAAAGAACATGAGATGGATAGATGGGGATACATATGAAAAAAAAAGAGAAAGAGAGTGATTATAGCCACTTTGCACAGATGCACAGCAAACAAAACCACAAATGATTATCGATCCTTCAAAGCACACTCATCCGCCTCTTATAAATGATTTTACCTTCTGTTTAATTTTCTTCACAGTACAACAGAGAAAATGTAGTGTAAAAACACCATACTGGTACCATCATATTTTAAAACAGGTCAATAACAAACAGACAAAGCTTAAGATCTGTATCAGACAAACTCTTTCATTTTGATGTCAGATGGTGTCATAAAAAATAACAAATTACACACAAGAGGAAGTGTACAGGGCCAACAAAAAGCTTTTCGGTGCCTCTGAATTTCCAAATATGACTGCTGGCCTTTAGCCAGAGTCATTATACCTCACCTTCACCATTGCATGCTCTAATTTTTTTTTCATTGGTAGCTTCCCGCTACGTTCTGCCATCTCATTCTCACACTCTCATGATCTAGCACTCCTGATCTGTCTGGCCTCCAGTCATTCTGACAGCATAGAGTTTGTGCGTCTGCCATCTCAATGTCTTTTATTAGTCTATGTGCTTTTAAGAGGGAAATGTTGGGAACTCACAATCCACGAGGTTAAAATTTTAAGGAATTAAATCCCAAAAGTGATTGTTCAAGGTAACATTACACATATTTACAACATGCCTTCTAAAACCAGTTGGATATTTGTCAATGGCAAACTTATGAATAACAATAATATCTGGTTTTCTTTTCTTTTTCCATATAACTTAGTCCTACTCTCATTATCGTCAAATTCCAGGTGTTTTTTCAGTGATCTAATCTGCAACAGTTATTGAAATCCAATCCCATCATTATGTAATGAGAAAGCATAATCTGTAAAACAGAGCCAGTTAAGAGTTATACAAACAAGCACTGGATTGATTCCATCCTTTCACAGTGTGCGAAACCGCATTTATTTTGACCAGCAAGATGATGACAACTCTGAGCTGCTGTAACATCAAACAGACTGAGCCGATGATAGACCATACTACTTCTCTTAATGGCATATTCATTCACTTCTAAATCACTAGGTCTCCAAGAAGCAATTGTGCTCAGTGAAAAGCTGTACCCGACTGCAGAAAACCCTCCCAATAGTGAGAGCCTGTGCTCATCCCAGCTGCAGGCTTTCATTCACAGTCGCACCATAAGGACACTGTATGCTGCCAATAAGCCGCAGCATTTTCGGCTCCATGCCACTTTCTTCCTATAGCCTGTCTGATTACATCCCCAGATGCATGTAACACACAAACAAATTCAGCTTACGTAATGAGTCATATATATATATGGATAGACAAAGACATACAGACAGACGGATGGTGAGCTTTGTGTGTTAATGACATTCTACAGTAGGAATTTAATGCTCAGCCACAGCGGCCGAGCGGGAAACGCTGAGAACTCCCACAGTTTAGTTTCAATTGGGCTCAAAAGGTGAGAATATGATGGCAAAGAAATGGAGAGAAAAGAAGAATAACAAGCAATAAGGATAGGAGAATGAAATGACAAAGTGGGGGACAAAGCAGTCGCACAATAGGGACATTTTGTTCTTAATTCAATCAGCTCTGGAGTTGCTTTAGCTCACGTCCTACGTTTCCTACAGCTCTACCCCTGCAGATTTATAGCATCCTGAAGAGAAATACAGAATCAATGGACAGGGAGAGAGAGAGCAATTAGAGAAAGAGAGAGATACAGACAGGGAGGGCATGTGAAGAATGCAATGGAGAAAGGAAGAAAGGAAAGGAAGGAAATACTTCCAACATGTTGGACAAGGGTCAAATGTGTATTGACTGAGCTCATTACACATTTTATTTTTGATTACACAATCATATAGTTTAACAAAACGGATCTCTGCCAGGGAAACTGAGCCAGGATAACACTACAGTGAGGACATGCCAAAAGAGTCCCAGCCTGAAAAGCACAGTCTGAATCATGGAACGAATTAGTTATTTTGACTAAAAATGAATTAAAAAACTTCAGTGTGATTTTTGTTATCTTTGCAAGCAGCAACATTAAAACGCACATTTTTTAAGCTTGAAAACTATGAAACTAAAATCAATGTTTACCTACTTACTTTCATATAAAAACATACACATACAGTATACAACAGAATGTCATAGAAATAAATAAGACTGAAATAAAATAATATTATTATTTTGTACATAAATATTCTTATTTAGATGAATATTCAAATGAATAAAGGGGACGGGAATTTTTAAACTAAAATTCCGGATGGAAATTTTTGTATAGGAAGAAAATTTCACTCTCGTGTGTTCACCAATGAGAATATTTACAATATTTTTTGATCAATTCAGTAAAATTTATTGTAAAACTTTTCAAACACAAATTACCTCTAGACAATCTCATTAGGAAAGAGCAAAAGCTGTCTCATACAGCTCTAAACAGCTGCGCTCTATCAGGCAAACTAAAACTCTGGTGATTTCAGTTTGGTTTTGGTTTTTAGATTAGTTTGGGCAGATATTGTGTTTTGCGGTAGGTAGTATGCCATATGGAACTGTTGCCACTGAACCTACTTTAATGATGACAGTGGGGCTCGACAGCCTTAGTCAAACGGGTTGGCGCGTATGGTTGGGTTGCGGAGAGATTGTGAGATTGTGGTTAGGTCACATGTGAACTACAAGGAAGGAGCAAACTCAGCAGCAGGAGGGATGTAAAGGTCAGTAAGCTGGGCTGAGTTGAGTGGGGGACGGAGGGGGGGTGACTCTGGGATGCCAGAATCACAATCGAGCCCTCTTGAGGTGTCGTGGGCTAGTCGATGAAACACTGAGGATGGAGGGTGTCCACTTGAAGACCTCCACTACTCGGCTCAACCCAGACGGTTGTCGTGCTGGTCCACTAGGGAACCGCACTGTAGTTGCAGCCATTGTGTGTGCTGACCCGCCAAGTACACTGCAGCCTTTAACGCCGGACAGAAGGAGATTCCCATCGCCATATGGAAAGAAGCGTAAATGGATAGAGAAGCATAGTTTACTGTAAAGCTACTTCTTAGTTTGTGCTTATCTTGGCGAAAGCCGTGTATAAATCAGCAGGAAGTTTTAACATCTATTCTCGTGTATTGGAAATCAAACACAAATGACCTCTAAAGACTCTCATTAGGAAAGAGCAAAAGCTTAGATAAAAATAAAGTCTCATAATTTGATGGAAGGCAACAGCTTTTCTATAATGTTTTTAAAGCATGATGCGGCTGTCACGGTCACCAGCTCTGTCACCTCTACGGCACTACACTTTAGGGGTGCAACGGTACAGATAGCCCACGGTACGGTCCGTACCTCGGTTTTTGGGCCACGGTCTCGGTTCGGTTTCGGTACGTTTTGTGCAGAAAGAGACTGCTATTTCATCCCAAAAATATGTTTTATTTTTCTTATATGCATTAACATAATGTCACAGTAGGAAGAACATCAATGTGTATGAAATAAATTAACACTCTAGTCTGTACTGAACAGAACTAAGTAATACAACCTCTTCAACTACCACTTATAAAATACAAAATGTAAACAAACACACTTTAGAATATTCAAGTGGATCCCAATTCCAAACTTTGATAACTGGTATATAAAGTGATCAATGTGAAAGAAAAAGTGCACTTTTACCTTTAACAAACATAAATTAGCTTGTGGTTTGAATAAAAAGAGCCGAGCAAAATAATATAATAATAAAAAAACTTCATTCAGGATACAAAGTGCAATGTTATTTACTCATCCACTATTGAGAGATTCTTGTGCAAAAAGATACTGCAGTCAAACGTTTGACTGGGTTTGCGTTATGCATCCACTAGATGTGCTGGGAATGTAGCGAGTGCGCGGAGCCGGAGGTGAGGCGTTTATTTAGTAAGCGTGAGCGCGCTGGGGCGGGCACAACGTACATTCGCAGCCTGACTCATATATTCAATGTGCGGCGGCTCGCTGCAGCAACGGCTCGCTGTTTTGAATGAGACGACCCGGTACTGTGAACGGGGAGCGTTATTTTTTGAACATCTGTAACGCGCGAGCAGCGCCGTGTGACAAAGCGGGCATATGCTGGACACGAGCGCGAGTTCGCGGGCGAATTTAATAACGCGGAGCGTTGTTAACTAATTCCATATATAAGGCGATCCGGATTATAAGGCACACTGTCGTTTTTTGAGAAGATTAAAGGCTTTTAAGTGCACCTTATAGTGCGGAAAATACGGGAAAAGGATCAGCACGAACTCTATGGCAAAACCGAAGTCCCGCGGGACACGAGGGTAGATTGTCCCGTGCAGGGCTGACCGAACGGTCCGGGATTTTACCGTGTACCGTTGCATCTCTACTACACTTCCCAGCATCCCTCATGTTTTTCACTTGGGCACTATCGGACATCACCTGATCACCCATCACAGCTATTTGTCATCGTCTCATCATCATCTTCTGCTTCACCTGTTTTCTGTTAACCAGTGTTCATCTGTGTTTGTATTTAGTTCCTTTCTATTCAGTCAGTCTCTGTCCTACTTTGTTTTAGTATCTTCTGCTTTTCTGTACCTTTAGGATTTATATTATAAGTAAAAATCTGTGTTGGAACTGCTGATTCTTCTTCTGTATCACACCGTGACAGCAGTAGGCAGTCAAGACAGAGAGATATAAAGAGAAAGGGATCAAGGAGAGAGAGAATGACTGAGTAACAAGAGAACAGAAGTGACAAATGAAATAGATCGAGATTAAACGAGATAGAAAGAGGGCTGTTCCGAGTGCAGTTGTGCATGTATAATGGAGATAAACATGAACGTGTTGCCAAAAATATCACGAGGTTGACAATGGCTGCAGGGCAGGCTGCCTTTAACTCAGTGATCGTTTAGCACACACAGAGTCTCAACAGAGAAGTTACGAGTATATCTCAACTGAAGAGAGCTAGAGATGATATCAATGAAATGTTGCTCTGATCACATGCTGTAGTGTAGAGGACCAAAAAGAGACATACCAAAACTGAATTGACAACGGTGCGGAACAAGCAGTAAGTATTTAAAGAAATGCAGAACCTATGCAGATTAGATGCAAAAATACCAATCGCTTAGCTGATAATGCTGGAGTTTATGGTGGATACAGAGCTTAAACCATAATAGATTATTTAATTCAGATTTTAAATGTTATTATTTATTAACATATGCATATTTATTGATAATTTATTATAATTGATTAATTGAATTTATCAATACTCCCAGTTTCTGTTAATGAAAAAAAAAATACTCTGCAAAAGGTTTTGTCATAATTACAGGAGAAATATTTGAAATACTGAAAATATTAAAGTGCTCATATAATATATATATATATATATATATACATACGTATATATATATAATGATAATTTTTATGTTGAATTTTGGTTAAAAACTGTGAATATAAAAAACGTAAAAATATTGTGTTGGATAACAGGGGCCTTTGAAAAACATTCAAAACATTTACAAATACACACCCCAAATCAGTGATGTACTGTGCGTCATTCTGACCACTAATAAAGGGGTCCTCCTATTATGCTTTTTCACTGTTTAACATTAGTTAGTGTGTAATGTTGCTGTTCGAGCATAAAAAAGATCTCCAAGGTTACAAAGTCCACTCTAAAGGGAGATATTTTATCTCCAAAGAGATATATTTAACAGAATCTACCTTCCAAGAACCACAACGAACAACTTGTTTGGCCTTCAACATGTTATTGTAGGCTTTATGAAGTCACAATGTTACTCATTTAAATAATTTCCGCCCATAGAATAGTGTTACAAATGTATTAAATGTTTAATTAGGTTCCAATACAATAATATTGAAACTGCACAGTGTTTTCCATTTTGAGGCATAGATGAAGAGATTTAAAGAGCAATCCTGCTTGCTGACATTAACCTTTTGTCACTTCTCAAAGTACAGCTGGGCCTTTGTCTCTATGATAATGTTAAGGTTTGAATAATCTAATCAGGTTGATTGGATCACCATCTATACATGACACTGTTATGCTGATGAGAACAGGAAATCTCTGCAAATGAGCGGACTCATTTACACGCCCCCTTTATGCAATTGATCCCACCCAGTTGAAATGTATATAAACTGTAATGTAAGATTCCCTTAGTTTAGACTTGACGAATGACTGCAGCTACCAAAAGGGGAGGCTTCATTGAAACATGAACCAACAACTCGTTCAAGACAGATAGGGGAACAATCAAGCATGAAAGCATATCCTGGTACACCCCAAAACAAAATTAAGACTTTGTAAAAGTGCATAATAGGACCCTGTTAAAAGGATTGCTTCTGCATGGTGTGATTGATGTTTTGTTGATGGGAAAAGTGTTGCAATTTCAGGAAGAGCAGAGAGGACATTTCTGACCATCTGGGAACACACCTGGCTGTACCAAATCCCAGGTGCAGAATGATAAATATAACACATTCCAGCTTCTCGTCAAATTTGCTATGGACAGCAATATGGTCAAGTAAAAAAATACATTCAACAATCTGACCCCAGCACTCACCCTCTCAGATAAGAAAATATGAAGGAAAAATACAAACTTATGCGCACACAAATATATCGCCACACATTCACTGTGAGGAGCACAGAAGCTGAATTCCACCCAAATTCAAGTCTGTGTGTGTGAGCATGTGATTGAAGTTACTGCAGCAGAACATCTGTACTCTCTGCTGTGTGTATGTTGGCATTCGTTGAGTAGACAAGTCTGGGCACCCTCGTTGCACAAGTGACGAGTCCTGGTCTAACACCTGTGTCCACCAACATCACACTACAGAAACACATCAACCTGGGAGGACACAACACAACAGGTGTGTAGTGTTAACACTGAACAAGCCCATTCATTTTGGCTGGATGCATCAACAGCATTTATCTCCCATTGTAGATTAGAAATGTGTCAGCCCCTAGAGATTCTGCTGTAACATTTGCACTGAAGTACTAATCTAATTCTTGCAATATTTTTCTGATGATAATATGCTGATAGTTATTGCTTTGACTCTAGAGACTCTGACTCTAGAGACACACCAACAATTCTTGATTTTTAGTTGTTAGACCCCTAGACTGAAGGTATGCAATGCAATCACCTTCTTCATCTTTGTTTCCAAACGCAATGACTTGCATAGCTGTGGTAAGCAATTTGGCTCATTGGGATGTATATGCACAGTACATTGTCTGTATATGCACAGTACATGTTGAACAGGAACGGGGCAAGGACTGAGCCTTGAGGGACTCAGGCCCACTCAGACTTATTGTCTCCTATACTCACATAATAACCTACTCCCTTCTAAGTATGACCTGAACTATTTTAGGTTTATCCCAAAAAAGCCCCACCTAGTTTTCCAGCCTGTCAAGAAGTATGGCTACGTTCACACTGCAGGCTGAAACGACCTAATTCCGATTTTTTTTGCCCCTATGCGACCTGTATCTGATTTTTTCATAACAGTCTAAACGACACAGATCCGATCTTTTCAAATGCGACCCGGCCACTTGGGTATGTGGTCCGTGTCTGATCTTTTGAAATGCGACTTCAATCTGAACGGCCAGATCATATCCGACCCGCACGTCATTGCACGCACATGTAGCTAGCCAATACACGCTAACTCCAACGCGTTTCTGCACTGTTATGGGCCGCTGCAGACGTGTCTCTTCCTCAGTGTTGTGCCAGAACGCGTTCAATGAACGATAGTGCATGAACGCGTTCATATACTGTATTACTGCCTGATGAACATTACTGTGAACACGTTCATTCTGGTGTCTGTCAGTTTAACTTCGTACAGTAGGGTGCCAGATTTCTATAGAGCCTTCCAGGCGAAAACCTGGCTTAAACACATATAAACATGCCTTAAAATGTAGCGAAAAAACATTCATGACGAGGTCGGTGAGGATCGGAAAAATCTTACATTTATGTGCAAACTTTGCCCGTCGATAAAATAATTGTTGTCTGTGTTTGTATATGGGCTGTCGCAATAATAATAATAAAACAAAAGCTCGCAACAAATGGAAAAAAAGAACTAGTATTCCGCAAACAACAAGTGACGTCGTTGACCGTTGATTACTCTTCTGCGCATGCGGGTCACTTCTGGGTCATTTCACGTTCACACAGGAGATCACAAAAGGTCGCATTTAATTGAAAATGTGAACGGCCTTGAAAAAAAATTGAAATTGAGCATTAAGCCCTGCAGTGTGAACGTAGCTATGTCGTGATCGACAGTGTCAAATGCAGCATTGAGGTTGAGTAGTACCACTGTATCAACATTTAAGCGAATATCGTTCATCATCTTTATGAGCGCTGTCTCTGTGCTGCGATGCGATCGGAAACCAGATTGAAAATTGTCAAAGTATCCATTCCAGCTTAAGAATTTGTTAAAGAAAAACAAAGAAAAAGTAATTAAATGGGAATTAGCGTGTTAGGGAGATTGTGCCTACAAGAGGCATATGTTTAAAAAACGACTTGGCCTCAGCTCGCGAGGGGGAGAATACAGATGAGGCATGTTCGAGTGTGTGGCCGCGGTGAGGCACGGAGGGGCTGTGTCTGCCAGCAAACAGAAGTGATGTGAGCCTGTCAGATAAGCTGAGCAGATAACGTGTGTGATTCGATCAGCCAACAGAGGCCAGGGCTGTTATTTTCTGCATTAATTAGTCGTCTTTTCAAATGTATTCAGCCAGAGCTTGAGGTCTAATCAGAACCTGGAGTGCACAGAGTTTGCTCTTGTCGCAATGGCGCCGACTAGGTGATTAACATTTGAGTAAAATGTTAAAGGGGAGAGAAACAGACGATACATTTCTGTTATAGTCCCAGACAAACACTCTGGGACCCTGAGATGCTGGCTGAATCAAGAGTCAAGAAAAGTTGAGATCAATAAGCTCAGATCGGTTCCCCTGGTGGCTATATTATTGGTGGTTATATAGCTATATTATTGTTCCCGGCTTTGGAAGATCTGATTATATATGAGGGAATAATAATAAAAAACTAGCAAAAAATATTATTTTACATTAACAATATTTTGTATTTTAATTACAATAATTAATAATATTATATAATACTTTAACAATCCATTCTCTTTCTGATAAAAAATACATATTCTAGATGGGAACGTGCCAGTAAATAATTGCATTGGTCTAAAATGATCACATGAAACTGCTAATAACAATATGAAATATTGTTTTAAGATCGTTTCTGATGAAATAGATTGAAATTTGAGATTGAAATTTGGACCCATGCTTCTGGCCCGAGAATTTTCGGTTTCTGTGGTAGCACACCCCCCACCTCCACAATGGTTGCATAGGTGCACTGGAACAATCATTTCTAAAATGCATTAAACTTAGTTTACAAAGACATGAAAATCACTCAGTGGTCTGGGGTGTTCACTGATATGCACTGATATGCACAAGTGATGGGACGTGATGTTTTTGTTTTGTTTAGTTTTTTTAACGAAAATTTCGATAAAACCTTTTGGAAGTTTTCTAGGTTTATTTCACACTTTATTACACACCCTCATATTTTCACGTTTTTCAAGACTGTTGGTTTTTCAAAGAAATAAACTGTTGTTAAGGGGTCAAATTAAAATAAGAAATAGAGATTTTTAGTTGTTTTGTATTATTTTAAATAATTTTAGATGGAAGTTTAGTTTGGTGAGGTGGGCCCAAGGTGGGCCTTGGCCCTTGGTTTAGAGCCACTGTAATAGGCACATCTAAGCAAATTACATAGAAGCAGCATAAATGTGCATATGGAATTATAATCATGATAAAAGTGCATAAATGAAGAAAAGGTCAAGCTTTAAATCTCCAGCACTAACCTACTTGAGTACATCATGTACAATGGACAGAAAAGGTATAAAGAGGTACAGGGGGAAAATTAGAGATCCAGAGACAGGAGGTTCTGGCTTCTGTCTGGTGCCTCTCTATGAGGCATCATCAGCCTGTTTCAATGGCTCTGCCAATGGGCACCCAAACCTCTTGGCTCCACAGGGATGATGTGCCAACTTCCATCTGTGCTCACATAAACAATCACTGCTCGCACAACGCCCATGTAATCAAGATGATTAGGCAATGCCACTGACTGAAAAGTAATTACTTGAAAGAGCAAAAAAGCAAAGGCATACCTGGAGGTACCCAAGACGCAAGTTTATAAATTGAGAGAGCGTCACAAAAGTCTCCAAATCCCTAAACTGTCTGGTGTGGCGCCAGCTATCCGTCACAGATGTAATTCCTTCAATAATCAAGTCGTCAATTAGATAGTCAATCAGGTAGCCCTTAGGGAAGGTAATCCAGATCCTCTAGATAAAAGATTGATGAGAATTACCTGTGAGGAACTGCAATTAACTGAAGTGTCTGCTTTAAAAGTCTTAATGAGCCCCCATTAAATTAAAGATTTATAGAATCATTATCATCTCGCAATGAAAAGTAAAAAAATGGTGGCATGGATAATGCATAAGTCAGATTTTTAAAAAGTACCTATAAAGGCAATCCCTCAACCTCTATGAGTTAAGAACCCAGTCAAGTACAGCAGGAAACAAAGCTTGACTCATGTAAAGCCAGACTATATTCAGAAACAAAGAATAAAAGCAACAGGTACTACCAAGAGAGAGAAAAAAGAAACATGCAGTATCACTGATTTTACTAGATTTGACATCAACGGACTTTATATAAAGGACAATCAAAATAGCTCTGAAATGATTTTTGAACACAGAATCAGTATAAATAATATGAATTTGATGTGAAATATATGATATAATTAGAAGTGTGAACCAGATTCAAACAGTCGTTGAAGCCAAAAGTAAAAATATAATTTTTCAACTTCTTCCAACTAAATATATCTGTACAATTTCATCCTACATTTTAATACAATCTCAATGTTTATATGAACCTAAATATATTTTTACTATTCCCCCCACCTACATTTTTACATTTCAATAAATGGAAAAAATAGATTTAATGGAGGATTTGAGTTCTTTGCAAAACTAGTCGACACTATCTTTCAGAAAATGGGCAAATAAACATAAAAAATCATTACAATGTAGCTTAAAGTTGTACACCCAAAAAAAAACAGACACAAATATAGTGAATATTCAATAGACTGAGCATTAACAAACTTATTCTAATATCCTGAAGGCATGAACCTGCATTTAAAATATATATTATATTTTTCGGCATAATGAATGAATTTCTTTTACACTAAGTCATAGTTATTAATCACAGCTCATGGTCTTGAGGGGAGATTTTATGCATGGTGAGCAATTTCACTAAAGGGTCCGCCTAAAGCTAAAATCACTTTCATCTGGCAGGAAGAAGCATTCTGGTACAAGACACTTGAAAACTAAGCTGATAGGGGCTTGGCAGGGTCAACGCCTGCCTCTCACTTAGCTCATTTATCGCTCTGCTGCATCAGCTCAAGTCTCCATCCCCCTGAGAGCCATCCAATAGACTAATCATATTTCACACGGGAGCCAAATAAAAATGTGAGAAAAGGTCACTAGAATTATTGAGGCAAAAAAGGGTGAATTATCTTGATGCACAATCAAGGTAAAAAAAAAAAAAATAGAGGTAATACTGCATTTTCCCTCACCGCCGGTACCAAAAATATGTGGAATACAGGACAACAAACAGCTCAGAAAACTCAATAATATATGGGAATGTCATGGTTTTTATGGAAATTGGCATCTGGATGTGTGTGAGGGGGTTTTATACGGTGGCTTTACATCACTGGTATCCCTCACTATGGGCAAGTAAATCGATATGTAATTGATGTGTAATTGCATATGCCACAGGCAATAAATCACAAGAGAGAGAAATATTTTATACATAAATTCGTTTTAGACCCATCAGCTACTTCACAAGCAATCCCAGCAGAAATGTACACTATCCTCCTTCTACGTTACACTGAACAATGGTAAATGCTAGCAGTTTTCACTCAGAAACTAAATATAACACAAGCAAAACTGAAAACGTCGGCGCAATATTAGCGTGAAATATTAGAAACAGAAAATTCCCACTTGATGATGAGATTGATAAGGCTGAATGTTATAGTTAAATAATGTCAGTGTTATTTATATGAATCAATCTGTCTATCTATTACTGTAGAATACCATTCAAAAGTTTGTGGCCAATAAGATTTATTTTTTAGAATTTGATACTTTTATTCAGCAAGAATGGATTAAATTCATCAAAAATGACAGTAAAGACAGTAATGCAACAAAATATTTCAATCTATTCAAATAAATGCTGTTCTTTTGAGATTTCTTTTTCAAAAAAATTCGGAAAAATGATAAGTTTCCACAAAAAATGTTTAGCAGTATTACCATTTTAACTGGGATGATAAGAAATGTTTTTTGAACACAGAATCAGTATAAATTAATATGAATTTGATGTGAAATATATGATATAATTAGAAGTGTGAACCAGATTCAAACAGTCATTGAAGCCAAAAGTAAAACTATAATTTTTCAACTTCTTCTAATTAAATATATTTGTACAATTTCATCCTACATTTGAATACAATCTCAATGTTTATATATAAGTGTAAGTGAAACTAAGTGTCACGTTGTGGGTTTCTTTGTTCTTGTCTGTCACGTGATTCCATGTCTTGGTTATTAGTCTCCCCCAGGTTTCTCGGATTTACCACGCCCCCTTGTTATCTTGTTTAGCTTGTTTGTCTGTGTATTTAAACCTCTGTGCTGGTTGGTTGGTGGTCGCTGTTGCATGTAGCTGTTTTCTTCTTCCTTGTTCCAAGTTCATGTTCTGTTGTTTTGCCCAGGGTTACCTGTTTGTTTGTTTATTAAATTATTAGTACTTGTATTTGGATTCTCTCCGCTTCATTCCTGCCTAGTCGTTACACTAAGAGCCTCTAAATTTCATATATGCATGGACCTTTACACAAATACGAGATGTTTTACATTATGAAAATCAAAGCCTGAAAGCATCTTCAAAAAGAGATTTCTGAGAAAGTGAAGTATCCCAATGTTTACTTCACTAATGACTCATGCTAGCTAACTCTTATTATTACAAGAATAGGCCAGATAAGGACAAAGAGTCAGAAAAATCAATAGAGACAGCTGAGACATGATGCTTCTTAATGAAGCCTGATGTCTGTTTCCGCTGTTTTCATGGTGAAATGAAAAATTACAGATTTGTTTGGCAAGCAGCTGTTCAACAATTTTTGTGACATGGGTGGTTGATGTAAAGCATAATGAGATGCGTTATAAAATTCCATTTCAAATTATGGTGTCCTTTGTTTTCGAGGATATGAGCTAGTGATGTGCATTCTGCTGGTGGACTCGAGTGAGCCGTAGCTGACGGCTACCCATGTTCAAATGAGTCAGGCTTTGTCTTTGGTCATTGCATCATGTCTCACTGTATTTTTGTCAATGTCTCACCATGAACGATGCATTTTCAAATATATCAAGTTAAGAATTGTTTTAAGTATTATTCAGATGTTTATTCGCCCTGCTTTCATTTTCACTGACCCCACCCCAAATATGATACAGATACTTTTAGCAAGTATTTTTGTAAATATTATTTTTATTCTAGTATTTTTTTTTTCTTTAAAGTGACAGTGCACCCAAAAATGAAAATTCTACTGACCCCATGCTGCTCCAAACATGTATAAAACATGTAAATGTAACATTATGTATAACCTACTAACTTACTTTATTTCTTCCACTTATTAGTTTGCTTAATTTTTGTTTTATTTTAAGGTTGTTTTTAAGTCATTACAGCAGAGTTACCATATATTTGGGGCCATTTGCATGTTGATTTTGACAAGAGGGGGCTTTCTATACCCAAATAAATACCCCAAATACTTCTGCGGGAATCTATGGTATCCGATGCATTGATGCAAAACATGACTGATTTTATACCACATGTCATTGATACTTTCTAGTCGGGTTGGGTATCCATAAGTTTCCTGAATCAACTTTGATTCACAAGTTTTTGATTCAAATTAATATGAAAGAAATTCTCACAGCTGGTGCAGCGATTCATTTGTCAGTTGTAGCGTATAATTTAATACTTTTTGTAGCCAAAAAAGATGGGTTATTAAGAGTCATTAAAGTTATTCATGAATCTGACTATGCAAGTCAAGTCTAGTTTGTTTTTCTTGTATGCAAGGACACCTCGATAGAAACAATATTTGTTTAAAAGTATTAACACAACTCAAAATGGACTTGGGAGTAGTCATGCTTCCACTAAAAATAGAGTAAGGAGTAATAGAGTATAAACGATCCTGGGACTTTAATAATCATTAACAAAGCTCATTTAAATGTTGATTATTCAGAAAATCTGTAGTAACTAGTCATTTCATCTGTGTAAGGCTAAGCAAGCTCAATGTTACCTCTGTGCTATATTTAAATCAGCAGATTGTGCAACAACAATCCTAAATCCATCACAGAAACCCAAATGTTTCAGTTTAAAGCACAAAAACACACATAGAAACAATGCAACAATTTGGTCCAAAACTCATATTATATCCATGCCATCAGTCTCAGATACACGTGAACACAGCAGTCCATGTAAACAACTTTTTAATATCGCAAAACATTTGTATCTTGATGTTTCATATTCATACGATTGCTGATTGGAAGCATAACATTAACATTTATGAGCTCTTACCCTGCGTCTGGTCAATGTGGCCCAGGGTTTCAATCTGTTCAACCAGATCATTAGAGTTCCACTGACTCATCCCCAAAAGCATGGCCGTTTTCCCCTCCAGCACCTCTGAAAGACATCACACACAAACATACACTCAGTTAGACTGGAATTTGTTCAGCATGAGACAATAATTTAGCTCATCATCACAACAATACAGATAATATGATGTTCATTTCAGCTCAGAAAATTCACGGAATGCAGCAGTAAATCAAAGACTATTAGGATTCATCGAATTATCTTTAAATACAGCTCAAGCCATAAAGTGATGTCTGACTAATGAGCAGAGAGTGAGCGATCAGCCACTCTGCTGGTCCTTGTGAGACAGCCCTAGTGTTTGATGGAGGATTCAGCTGCGCGCTTCACAGCGTGTGACAGTGAGCTGCAAGCCCAGTGCCATGTCGGATCTCGCCTGGCGATATTTCAGTGTGGAAGAGAGGTTGTGACAGGCCTCCGTCAGGCCTGCTCGTCTGCATCACCCACTTGAGTCAATCGGTCGCCGTTTGTCGTGTGCTATTTGCCAGATTGTCGACTGAACTGTTTTTTGACTTGGTTCACACAAGGGTAGACAAACAAACATGAGCATGCTCACAGAAACAATGCGAGGGAAGATCAGAGTTGAGAGACGAAGGGTTTTAAATCAAAATCCAAATACTGGCAGTTACTGAGTCGTGTCAAATGGAACGGCGCTTGGAGAGAACAGGAAGAGCATAGATCTTCTGAAGTATGAAATGTGCTTAGCACAAAGAAGAGCAACGACAGCAGCTCGGCTCCTGAAGGAAAGACAACCATCTACTTCAGTGAATAAAAGAAACAAACTGATAACACAAAAGGGTCTGTCGGCAAGCAACACTGCGAAAGAATGACAGCAAAAAGTGTGAGTAAAAAGGAGAAAAAGAGAGAAAATGAACAATGTAAAAATGCTGGAACATGCTCTGAAGAGATCATTTTAAAGCACCATTATGAAAAACACACATGCAATCTATATTGAATTAAGACTGTATATTAGTTTATATGGAAGTCAGGAATGTGCAAAGCTAAATATATATATATTTTTTTTTTGTGACCCACTAGTCAGTGGATTGCCTAAACAAGGGTTCACATACAAATTAAAGGGAAAACAAAGACTTTGCAAAATGTACTTTTAGGGAACTCAAAGTAACATTCACTTAGGCCGTGTGTCCACCAAAGCGTTTTTAGCCAGCTGAAAACGCCAGGCGCTCTGCTGAAGACGCCGTGCTTTGGGCACTTGAGAGCGTTTTGTCAGCGTGGCGTTTTTTCTGTTGAGACGTTTCGTTGCTATGATACAGAATATCTGCAGCACAGTTTACTTGTAACTGATTTCGCATATAATTTGTTTCACACAAAAAATATTTTCTCATCCATTTTGTTGGGTTAGCACACAAAAAGAATGTTGTGACAGTTGGTCAGTGTGGTATTAGTCCCGCCCTCCTCCACTGTGATTCGACGGCTGGGTAAGAAGTGACAGTGATGAGCACTGCGTTTTATCCAAAGGTGAACACTTTTCAACTCTCGGCGACCTGTAAAAAACGCTGGGCGCTCGGTGCTTCATCGTGAAAAAAAAACACTCATGGCGTTTAAAAAATGCGGCGCTCCCATTGAAAACAATTGAAAACATACGCCAGAGGCGTGGAAAAGCGCTTTGGTGGACACACGGCCTTAAAGGTGAAGTATTTAATTTCTGCGACACTAGAGGCATTTCGCGGAATTACACAAATAAAGCATGTTTATCCAACCTTATAAACGCCACTTTCGTGTGTTGCACCTCCCACAACACAGATCACAAATAGAGTGGTGCAGGTCACTTTGTAGACTAACCGGCAGTTCACATTGTAAGACTGGAAAAACTAGAAGAACTGGAAGAGAGAGCTAACCTCAAAGGAAATTAACATTTGAACTCACTCTTGTGAAGTTAACATTACCATTTGAGACGAAAAGTCTCACCTTAGAATTGTAGCATATCTGTACTGTGTCAGGATGACTCATTCCATTTTACATGTGAAAATGCTTTTAACCCCTTTGACTCTTATCCGTAACTCTGGCCTGGCACCAGAAAGTCTGTAGTAGATTGCCTTTTTGGTACCTCTGCATTTCAGAAGACACACACACATATATGGACTTTTACATTAAACTCAGAATATGAGCCATTGCCAACAGAATAGACCATTTTGCAAGATGTAAACAACACTGGTCCAGAAGCACTTCCTGTTTCAGTTTTTTAACACTACATAAAATCTGGGATAAAATACAACCAACAGAACATATAAAACTGAATCGAAAAGTTAAACAAACATCTTTAAGATGTTTTCTTTACATGTAAAATAAAGAAAACAGTTACAATCTGAAACAGGAAGTGTTTCTGGACACTTGTTGTTTACATCTTGCAAAATGGTCTATATGATGCGTTCATGTACATGTTTTCTAGCTCATAATAGCCTAGTTATGACTTTTTAGTTGCATTAGTTGAACTCTAAATGCCTATAGGAATAAATCTCTGTTGTTGTATGTGCCAAACACATCTTTCTTAGTGTTGATGTAAACCTCTCGGTTTGCCGTAGATTGTGATAAAATGTATTTTACTGTGTTTTACCATCTCCTCAGTGAGACGGACCACGTTTCTGTTACTGCCATAAACAAAGCAAATTACGCCGTCCTGACAAGACAAAGAAACTTTCCCGCTCAAGGTTTGCTGAACGACTATTGGCCAGTTCACTCCAAAGAGGTGTGAACTCCACTGTCCTCAAAATGATGGAATGCCAGTTCCTCTCCCTCTTTCTTATTCATTTCTTGGACTCTCTTCAACATTTAGACCGTTGGCTACTTTTTTCCTTTATGGGTAATTTTAATCTATGTATACGATTACAGGACATATTCGTGAACAGTTATATATCTCCTTTATTTGAGCTAAGAATCACTACAGAATAGATCTCTTTCTCTCTCCCCTTACCCTTCTCCCTCATGCTGAGATCACCTAAAACTTGCCCAAAATCTATATAGTTTGTGAACAATTATCATACAGTTTTATACATGTTTGGCATCATTTGAAATGTCTCAGTTTGACTTAAATGTGTAAACCAAAAGGTAATAGAGTTTAAAAATATTTTGCACACAGAAGGGTGTGACTTTGAAGCAAATGTTTCACAGCTCTCAAAAGGTGTAACCTCTGAATGCAAATTTCCAATGTTAGCAAATATTTCCATGTGAAAGGGGTTTCTGTCTATATGAAATGCAGCAAAGGCCTCGGGGCAATTCTGTACCTCAAATCAGCTTATGAATGCTGAGAGTCGGGTTCGCTCACTTTCACTTTCGCACAAATACTATAGTCAAAAACTATAGTCAGCATCAAAGTCAAAGGGAAAACCAACAGCATTTACTGCACAGACATCATTTTAAACTTATTTAGACTAATATCTTGTCCATGACCAGAATATGACCGTAGATGCTTGTGGCTGTTTAGAGCCAAAGAACATAAGACTCCATTGTCAGGCACAGTTTCAAGAAAAAAAGCTTTTCATGGAAAAACTGGGATTTAAAACTTCAACACAAACACTAAGAAACGGATTTGCCTTATGTGATTGGCCGTGACAGTCTTTAATAATGAAAAAAAAAAAACTTGGACTTGCACAATTTAACATTTAAAAGAAATGCAACGTATATGCATTTCAATTGCCTAAATTTAAATTAAAGACAAGCTCTTAGATGGTTTTATGATATTCTGTTTAGTAGTACTGATGCTAAGATGCTAGTATTTTCAAAGTATCAGGGTCTTTATATTAAAAATGTAATGCAACAAGATTTAAGAGATGCATTTTAATCTGATAGAAGTTATAAATATCCTACTTGATTTGTCAGTGCAGATAAATCTTCTGTCGAAGGGCCCAGGGCTACCCGACTCCAGAGAACAATCAATGCAAAAGAAAAACACTTCAGCTCAAAAAGCAAAGCCTGGGAAGGTAATGCTAATCAATTAGCATTAAGAGTCACAATGAATGAATGCGAATACATACAGCAATCTGTCTACAGCTCAAATTTACACAGTTTTAAACGAGGGTCCGATCTTATTTCAGGTTGTACAAATGGGTTCTGTTTAGGCACACTCTGACAAATCTCATTACTCAAATACCCACACTCACTCCTGAATTAACCTAATTAGACATTTGCCAACATGTCAGTTAAATATTGTCCTAAATACCCTCATTTATAATCAAGGGTCTTGTTAAAAACCCCATGACATCACTTAACAAGCACAGTTTGCTCTGTTGTGTTGACATATTTACTATTAAAACATGAAGTTTGGTCAGACCAAAATATATGGCAGTACAGCTTTGGGCGACCAGAGTTCGAGGTCCTTTCCCAATCCTGTTCCTCTACACTGTTCCATTCAATAAAGTCAAAAAAGGCTATAATGCCCTACAAAGCAAAAAGGCAGTAACTGCAGTTTTGGTAAAGCATTAATTATTAAAATTTTTATGACATTCAAGGCATCCTTTGTTATATGACAAAACATCTTATCTTAAATGCGTGTCGTTTTAGAGAAAAATGGTAGTCGTTTGTACAGTAACTGCAAAAAGCCCTGGCAAAAGTAATTTTTCTCAGTTCTGCACTCTGCGTAGTTACTGCCTTTTTGCTTTGTAGGGCAGTATATATATATATATATATATATATATATATATATATATATATACACACACACACACACACACACACACACACAAAAAGTTTAGACAAAACTAATTACTAATTATTGTTAAATTAATTAAATGTTAATTCAAATTCATTACAAATGAATGCAATTGTGTTTTTTATTTAAAAATGTAAAATTCAAATACATTTGAATACAAAAAAATACATTAAAAAGTTAAAGGTCAGTAGGTTTTTTTCAATCTAAGAGTTTTAGTATCTGAGATTGTATGGCAAAGGATAAATACAGAAAAAACGCATCCCTGTATCCGAGAGACACTCCATGATGCGGCTTGAAGGAGATCAGCTCAGCGGATATGAGAGCCATGAATAGGGCAAGTGAGAGTCTGACATGTGTGTGAAAGGGGCTCATGTGTCATTGAGGTGAAGGCAGGCTGACGAAGCTGGAACCGTGATGAGCCTCAATTTATCTGCTGCTCACATCATCTGTAGCACACACTGACTGACAGGGGTCAATCTCACAGGTCAGAGAAGAGGAGTCAACAACAGCCAGTCACAGAGAGTATCTACACAGAGCATTAGACACATGACACAACCTCTGTGATTTCACAAAGACACCTTTGTGGTGTCACTCACACAAAAAGCAATTAAGTTTGCACTCAAGTCTGAGCCAAAACACTTGACTGTGGCTCTCCTGACAAGAAAGATTGCTAAACACACACTCAGCCACAAGAAAACAACATTTAAGTGTGCATATTTCTTTTGTCGTTTCTGAAAGAGTTCTCTACAGGTCAAAGCAAGTCTGAAAATAACACTCAGTGCAGGCAATTATCTGCAATGCTTTGAATCATGAAACAGACAAGTTTAATTCTTTAGAAAACTTTTTTTTCTAAGAGTAGAAACAATCTCAGCATTAATGAAGCACTATAATGCTGCATGCTAAATTTCATGCTAATTTCTTTGGATGGCCCTACCCAGAGTGGATTCTCATTGGTCCAACTACACTACTGTTTAAACAACCGGTTGGTAAGATGTTTTTGAAAGAAGTCTCTTATGCTTACTAAGGCTGCATTTATTTAATCAAAAATACAGTAAAAACAGGAGTATTGCAAAACATTAATATAATATAAAATAACCATTTGCCCTTTTATAATACAATTTATTTCTGTGATCATTATTCCAGTCTTCAGTGTCACATGATCCTTCAGAAATCATTCTAATATGCTTATTTGATGCTCAAGAAACATTTATTATTATAAATGTTGAAAACTTTTGGTGATTCTTTTCTAAATAAAAAACAAGAAATAGAAATCTTTTGTACTGTAACAAACAATGTAAAAATCTGCACTGTCACTTTGATCAACTTAATGTGTCCTTGCAGAAAAAAAAGTAATAATTTCTTGCAAAAACAAATTACTGAAATACTGAGCCAAGTGTAACTTCTAGACATGTATTTAAAAGATGAAAGAAACTGGAAACATCCATCACACTAAGAAAGTAAACAAAAATAATAATGTTTATTTATACCTTATTTATCTCTAAATCTTTTCTGAGTTGAGTAATATAAGAATGCTTTGTATGCTGTTGGTCCCTCTGTGCCACCAGCCTCGGTAATTCCCTATAATGCAATGTGGCAGTATGATACAATTCTTCAAAGTCCCTTTAGGGAAAGTCAGATCAGTCAGCAGTCATCTTGGTAATGTACCCAGGCAGTTATTTTTTTATGTGGGCAATAATGTCAGTAGTATAGTGTTTAGAGTAAACAAACTCTACCATGATCATTCAAGAGTAATGCTAATATTTTATGCTAACTCTTCTCTAAGTCCAGACAAATTGCTATAGTAAGAAAACCATTTACATCAATCAAGCTGATAAACTGCATTTACTTGAAATAGAATTTTTTTGTAATATTAAAATGTGAAGAGTTCAGATGCAAAAGCCTCTAAATGCCATTTGAAATTTTCTTCTTTAATGATGATTTTTATCAAACTTGTATATTTAAGTTCAGTAATTTCACTTAAATGGCAATGAAAATTACCTATTAATTGTTATTTAAGTGAAATTACTGAACTTAAATATACAAGTTTGATAAAAATCATCATTAAAGAAGAAAATTTCAAATGGCATTTAGAGGCTTTTGCATCTGAACTCTTCATGTCTTTACTGTCACATTTGATCAATTTAATGCATTCTTGCATAATACATTTCTTCACATAAAAAAATACTGATCCCTAACTTTTGAACAGTGGTGTATATAACACAAATGCTGTGTGTTATTGTGAACTTTTTTCTTCTAAAGTGTTTGAAAACTCAGAAGCGAAGACCAGGAGACTCAGGTGTAGCCTATCTTTTAGGCAGGATTCTTTATAGAGAAACACAAGCTGTTGGTAGCTGCATCGTCAAGTCTGCTTCGTCCAACAATCTTACCCAAGTCTGACTTAGCCAAAATAACTTGTGTTTATATACTTTACAAGGCAGAGGAGTTACAGTAAAGGTGGAGACACTCTGAAACAGAGCATGTAAATGAAACACAGGATTCAGCTTGTTACCGGAAATTCATCAGCACAACAGTGTCATGTATGGTAATCCAATCAGCCTGATTGTATCACCCATACCTTCACGTTATCATAGAGGTTAATGGCCAGGCAGTCATAAAAACAAAAGATGATAGTCTCAGTGCTCTGATCAATTAAACTTACAATAGAGAGATCATGGCAGACAGGAACAGGGAGGTTTGTGACATAATTTACCTTAGTTACAAAATTCACACAAATAACTTTCCTCAGTTTATATTCTATAGTATTGAAAATCTAAACTAAACATTTTAATAAATTTGTAACACTACAGTGTCTTAACAAAAATATCTAATAAAAAAAAAAACTAACAAACAAACTAACAGCCAAAAACATATTAAAACATATTAACATATGTTCTCCAATCCATGCCACTGTAACATCTGGACTTTAATTGAGGTTCTGTGCGGTGTAGCAAAGCGGGGGGCTCATTAAGAATGAATGCGAAATGTGTCTCATGAAAGACAGATGTGGAAACATGCAGGTTACCAGTTGCATTATACACTGCTTCAACCCATTCTTTAACTAATATTTTACTAATGTATGGGAGACACAACAGCTCATGTTGACAATGTGAATGAATTATAGCTCTAGATAAAGCTAATTTCATTTTGAACACCAAAAACAAAGTAACTAATTTGGAGATGCGACTCAAGAGACAATGTGATCTTGTTCGATTTTCTAATGGGGAATTATTCACCGTTCTTCACTTATAGATATGTATTTTGTAGATGCCACATTTGACCCCTCCAGTCACAGTAAGAATCATTGGTGCCACAACATTGCGCAGCTTCAGAGATGTAAATTGTCAAACAATTGGGATAATCTGCCACAGGTGAGAATGTCTTGGTTTGTGTTTTTATGTTTACTTTTTGACCATTCCAATATAGCGAATGACATGCGTATCGTGGCCCATTTAAACGGCAGCTAATAAGGAATCTATGTAAATAATTCTGTCTTCACTGACCAAATGTGAATGGCTGATCTAGAATTCGACTGGACTAAACTAGCAGGAAACACCCTGTATCTATTCATCTGCTTATTTACATGCACCATTCAATGTTGACCCAATTTCTGTGCCTATTACACATTCCAGAACATAATGAGTTAACTTAACGGTGCATGTTATTCCAAAGAAAAACATCCAGCAATATATTTGTTTTGTTAAACATCCAGTATGGAAATAAGTCACAAAAGGAAATAAAATGGGTAGCAATGGGTTGCTTGAGTATGAAACATATCCTCAATTATCTGGATGGTAAGTTGCTTTGGATATAAGAGTCAGCTAAATGCAAATTTTGGAAAAGATAATGGAGGTGTAATGCTGACAAAGGCTAATTGAAGCACAGTCCATTTAGATAGAGGATTTTGTTTCATCATGGCATTTTGCTGAAGACGCTAATCTTTTTTATTGCTATTTACCGCTATTTATTGCATAGGCCTCGACTGACTCGCTGGTGCAGGGACACTTATGAGCTGAAAAGCAGTTTTTCCAGTTTTCATCATTCTGATTATAAAGGCTTGTTATTTGGACCCCATTACGATCACAAGTACGCTAATGTTATATCAAGGATTGGTAGGTGCTAATTTAGAGGAAACACTAAACTGTTCAACCATCTCACATCGCAACAATCCACATCACAATAACAGAATGCCACAGTTTAGCATTTGTGTTCAGAATGAAAAAGGCCTACAAATCTACTTTATACACATTTACAGCTGTTTTAGTGCATACTTGAGATACATGTGAGGTACAATGTGAGGAGATACCTGTAATATACAGAATATATGATGGATATAAAAAAGAGAAAGAGAGTAGGGCACAGATGCAGTAGAGCCGAAGCCATCAGGTCATTACAAAGGGTAGAAAATAAGTCACACTTACCTCGAGCATCAAAAAACTCATCATCCGAGCTGTCAACAGATTCCTGTGCGATGTTCTGCATGCGCCAGTGAGAAGCGCTGTGCTTCCGCAGGGTCGCTAAGGGGAGAGAACATGAAAAAGATATGATCAAACCAAAGGCCACAAGTTATGCATGCAATTATTGAGCATTGTGTGAATACATAATTAGACATGCAAGTGTTATTTAATATTACGAAGTAAAGATGTCCAAAGGAATGGAGTGGCCATATTTATTTGAACCCGAATACACGGACCCACAAGATAACACGTCAGCAGCTTCTTGTCAACAGAACCGGAAGAGAATACAATGCTGAAGTCGTAGTTTGTGTTATTTTTGGACCAAAATGTATTTCCGATGCTTCAAAACATTCTAACTAAGCCACTGATGTCACATAGACTACTTTGATGATGTCTTTATTTCCTTTCTGGACAAGGACAGTATATCGTACATACATTTTCAATGGAGGGAAAGAAAACTCTCTGACTATATCTAAAATATCTTAAACTGTGTTCTGAAGATGAACGGAGGTCTTACGGGCTTGGAACGACATGAGGATGAGTCATTAATGACATCATTTTCATTTTTGGGTGAACTAACCCTTTAAATGCTTGAAATTACTAAGACAAATATAACTGTAAATATATACATAAACTTCTATTTTACTTATAGATTACTATTTTCAACAAATGAATAAACTTATACTTAATACTTTAATTTATTTACATATATACATAAGCATGTGTGTGTGTGTGTGTGTGTGTATATATATATATATATATATATATATATTAAGTGAATATAAATTAGATTTGACAAATGAAAAATTCATTTGAGTTGAAGAGGACATAAATGTGGCAAATAGTATTGCAACGTTTATAGATAATTATGATTATAGACTTGAAGAATGATAGGCATTATGCTGTTGAAAAACACATTGAGGTATATCATCCCTCATCTAGAAAATTACTCCACTCAATGGCTGAAGAAGACATACACGAGTACTTGTCAACTCTGTTATGTTGGTATGTGATTTGACTTCTTTTTGTTGCTATTAAGATGACATTACAAAGCAAATGGCAAAGATCTGAATTATATTCTCGCTTAAACACAAGATGATTCAACCAAGCAGTTATGACAGGAACTATATTCCCCAACTTTGCACAACACATTAGTACAGACAGCATATATATATATATATATATATATATTATTAATCTCTCTTTATTGAACATGTTAAAAAAGACAACAGCAAAAACTAAATAAAAAAAATTAAAATAAATAGTTAATCATCAACGTCAAAAAAAAAAAAAAAAGATCATCTACAGATGGTCCAAACAACAATCATGTTCAAAGGGGGTAGGAAGAAGTTAGAATAACTTTTCTTGTCCTATCCCCACTTCAATAAATTCATATCCAACAAATTATTTCCAACTAATGACATGCTCACAAAGCACAGTCACAATAATCTGGGCCTTTTGGAACAACACGTTCTAATAATCATTGGACCCATGGGCTGTTTAAATCTAAAGTTAATAACTTTCTAATCTAATGACAGATAGCGGCATTACCAATCAAATTGCGAATCAGTGTAAGTCAAACGAAAGTTATCCTCTCCGAATCAAATTAAGTGGGTCATGATTTAATAATTATAGATCTGTGTCATTGTGAGAGAACATATAGCGAATAGCGATGGGGATTTTGGACGCTTTATAGCTCAGCAAATTGCCTCTTTACTCAAAGGCAAAGCATTCAAACATTTTGTATTATAAGTAATGTAAATCCAGTAATTCACCCAGCCAGGCTTAGCAAGATCACAGCTACATTCATATGCCTTAAAATCAAAGCACACTGAAACAAACACGACAAAGAAAACCAACTGTAATCACTGAGAAAATTTCATTTATATTGATTCTGTTAGCAGATAAGCACTACAAATGAAGAAAAATACAAGCACAAGAGATCAATAATGGAGAGCTATTATCAGCAGGGCAACAGTAAATGATTTTGCCAATTTGGTTGGCATTACTCAAAAAGTGTCACCTAAGCTGTCAAGTTTTCTTACCCCTGCTGTCTTGTGTCTGAACCTCCACATGATCCTGCTCAACAATAACGCCTCACCTTCCATTACTGGCGCTCGGTGTAGTGCCAAGGTTTTCATTCTCTTCCTGTGTCTGCTGAACATCACCATGCAGGAGTTAATGAGCTTTTCATCTCTCCCACAATGCCAGTAGGTCAAAAGTTGTGCACTATTAACACACACAACGCATTTGACAGCAGCTTCAACAGCAATCAGCCTTTTCATTCCTGGGGCCTTTGCCTGGACCCTACTGAGACCGTATCAACTTACAAATCTCGACAATGTCTATAGATAACAAATTGCTTACAATATCAAAGTGGCATTTTACTTTTTGTAGCATTTTAGCATTAAATATTTTTTTTTTATCATTTAAAACCAAACATTTCAATCTACTGCAATAACATTTTAAAATATTATGTCCAAACTAAGCTTCCACATTCTTGATCCAACTACATCAAAAAGATTATACATTTAAAAATTGGTCAAAATTCCGCTTTGCAATCATTCAGTAACCAATAAATACTCAACTAACTATCTTACATTGGTTTTGGTTAATCGTAGAGAGTCAAGAATTTTCTTTTAAATACTTTGATGGAGATTAAATGCTTTTTCCATTGGGACGCGGGAGGCAGGGGGGACTGTTTCATTAATGCAGTTTAAACATTGAGAAATGGCTTTTAAAGCTTGGAAAATAGATTTACAGAGGATATAAAGAGGTGCAGATTAGTTCGAATGAGGGAGTCCAGTGAGGACTGTCTTCAAAGACAGGAGGAGGATGGATTTAACCTCAGCTCCTGCACTAAAGTATCTCTAATTGAGTCTTTCCAGCATTCACATTTCACATTTCTAATCACATTCATCATCCATAATTCAACCTGGAAAGAAAGGGAAATGTTTACTTTTGTGGCAAAGGAAAACCGCATTAAAAAACATGAATGTTTTCAACCAGTAACATAGATGGTTATCATGATTTATTTCGCAAGCTATAATCAAAGTAATATTATAAACCACTGCATCGCTGAACCGAGATGAATTTCATTACAACTGGCACCGTTTGCCTGCATGGCTTTAGTCTAGCAAGTCTTGCAGGTGATGCTTTTGCACTAAAACAGCAAAAAAATAAATCTGGCTGAGAAGAGGATTTACTTCAGCCATGAAATTGTAATGGTCTCATGAATAATACATTTAAAGAAAACCATATACAATAACAAATAATTTGGCCAGCTTCCTCAAGGTCAGGATTTCATGTGCTGTTTAATTGTGTCATCATACAAGGGAATTTAAAAAAAAAATTAAAATAATTAAATGCATTAAAAAAGCTTTCCTTTAAAAACTTTAAAATTGAGTTTGAACAAAAATTCAACTAAAAGCTCTTAAGGAAAGATGACTTTGTGGTCACATTTGTCTGAGGACAATATTTTAACTTTAACTTCAGACATATTGAAAGGTAAAACTTCTGAAATCTCTGTGTAAACAATGAGTGATGTACTGTACACACGCAAGCGATCACTTCCGGCGCATGCGCAGACCGAAGCGCCCATGCCTTCAGATCAGTTGGACATGGCTGTGGATACACAAGGTAAAAACGATGTAAATACTGTTTGTTTTCTTACACAAACCGCTCGGTTCGTGTCTTAGGCCATCAATGTGTACTTACATTTACGAGTCATTAAATCATGTTTAATTTTGACTTCTCTGTGCATGCTCTTTGAGGTGAACTGAGGGAGGACCCCCTAAACCTGCATTATATGACTGATAGACAAGAACGGTTTGACCAAAAAATGTCAAAATTGAAAATACTGTGGAAACAAAGACACCTACATCTTGGAGGCCCTTGAGGTAAGCTAAAACATATAAAAAATAATTTTAAAGTGAACTATCCCTTTAACAACCTTTAAGCTACTACAACACCTCTCACCATGCGTTGAATTGCACGCACACAGTGCGGCAAAAGCTTTAGCTTTGTGAATGTAAGGATATTTGTCAATCCAATAAAGCCCACCAAACTGAAAACATAACTGAATCATTCACTCAACCATTTCGTTCAAAAGCACTGATTCATTCAAGAACGAACACCACCACTGTGTGTTGCTTGGAAACTTTCAGCAGTTAATTATGCTGTGGCTTCGTTTGAAACTGTTTACATATGAGGAACAAAAACTGTCAGCTTTAAATTTACTCAAAATTAACTTCTTGTTTATTGAACTGTTGTATAAAACCCATTCAAACTGATTTTTGTGTGTTTGTGTTTGGGTGTTACATCGCAGGTGGCTTGGAAGACGTGGGTAATATTATCCATTTTGCAACACGAACTGTAGGTAAGCAACAGTAATTTGTAGCTAGTTTGAACTACAGAATTTAAAGATCTCCCTCTTTTCATTTTTATTTTAATTTTATTTTTGCTGCAGATGAAATGGTTAAACTTCTGTTTTCGCGCAGGCGCAGTGAGGGAAAAAAACACTGAGTTTAGGGCAATCGGTTCGTAGCTTTGCTTCAACTGTGCGATATAGTCACGAGGAGCGACCAAAATTTCTGACATTCCAGAAATTCATCCGACCATCCGATTATCGATCGTGAGAGGCTAACCGTCTCTCGTTTCTCCCTGTACACTGCACGAACATTGCACGACAAACGACGCACGACAAAGCTGAAAATCGGTCCGACCCGTAAAAAAGAGTCGCACGAGTCAGAATTCGGCTCAAAATAGGACGAAAAACGCACAGTGTATGCCTGCCTTAATATAACTATATGTCTAATTTTAGAGTTTGTTATGAGTTCTGGGTTAGGGATAGTGATTCGGGTCGATATCTAGGTTGGAAGACAGCACAGTACAAAAATAACATTTTCTCCTGAGCACTCATGATACGACTCACTGAGAGCCTCGCTCTTAATCAAAAACATAATAATTGCTAGAAACGATATGCTTTCCTCAACCTCCCTTTTGCACTTTTTCTTTCCTTTCCCGTTTCAGCCTCAACCTATCATCAGTGCACTCAAAAAGCTCATCCACCATTTCTACTAATTTGTTCATCTGCCTCATGTTAAAGCCCCAGCACTAGAGAAATGTGCTGAGGTAAAGGCCATGACATCAGAAGGATTACATAAGCTCACCGCAGTGGTTTTAAAGTTGCTTGTGTTTGTTTTTCTTTTTGTTGTTGTTGAAAGAAACAAGAAAATAAAGAAAGGCCATAATGGCATACTTGTGGGAAAGTAACATGATTTTGTGATTGCAATGTCTAGATGTTTGATTAGAGGGGCTGGCATGAATCATTTCCTTATGAAAATCAAAAAGCTGTTTTCAAGTGATGGTTAACATCAAACAGCTTTTTTATTTATGTAAAATGAGAAGTCACGGGTTGATTTCTCAGAGCATGCATGACATGATAAAAGGTGTACCTTGCAACATCAGTCACCTTGGATGAAAGTAACTATACATAAATGTGGATCAAATTATTTTATCAAACAGTAATATTGCAAAATGTCATTAAAAATTATATTTTCATTATATTATTAAAAATTATATTATTAAAAACTGTTTTCAATTTCAACATACTTTGAAGTTATTTGTTCCAGTGATGGGAAAGCTTAATTTTCAGCATCATTATTCCAGTCTTCAGTGTCACATGATCCTTCAGAAATCATTATAATATACTGATTTGCTGTAAAAAAATATATTTTCAAGATTTGTTATCACAACATTTTTTATTTTGCCAAATCAACTTAAATAATTTATTTAGTTCAAACAACTTATTATTTTGAGTTTCTGATGATTAAATCAATCTCCTTCATTGTATTACCTCACTTTTTCCAGTTCAATCAACTTAAAATTTTAAGGCAACCAGGTTACTTAATTTTTTAAGTTAACCCAACAATATTTTTTTTTACAGTGTATCAATGTTTTAAAGAGTTTTTGCTGCTTAACATTACATACACATTTTATTTTTTAATAAATTATCTATTATAAATTGATAAAAAAATATATAATACATTTTCCATGAATTTACCATCCGTCCAAATTATTTATTTTAAAGAAAATAAATTAGGTCAATTATAAAGGTAAGGTAAATTATCCCAGCCGTATTTTCTGAAATTGATGTTATTCTTTTCCGTTGCACACTTGAACAATTAAACCTTAGAGACGTTTATACCTTTTTAGAGAGAAACAGTACAAAATAACACCAGTTCTCAATCAGTTGCATTAATTACCCAGAGGAATACTCTCATCTTTAAGCCTGCACTACCAAAAAAAGTGTGCGCTTGCAGCATATGTGCTGTGCAGCTTGTAAACATCTCCGTTTGGCAGCCCAAAGCCGCACCGCACATGCTGTGAAACGGCACGTATGCCACAAAAAAAAAACGCTAGTGTAACAAATAACTTTGCATTAAGAACCAGAACTGTGATACTGCAAGCCTAAAAGACCATGCACAAATGAAAAAGCTGATGCTGCAAGATGATGCATATACAGACAAAGGAATTTTTTTTTCCAGGCAATTCAGGTTAAATCCCACTGCATGATCTTTCCCGTTCTTTACAATTGCTGCTCGTCACATCTTGGGTAAAAGCCAAGGGAGACTATGCAACATCTTAGGACTTTGTATATAATTTGACAATGCTGCTGACCGTCATTAGATGGCAAAATCATAGCCAAAATTGGATTATGTGCAGAGTAGAAGACCTTCCGACTAATTGGAAAGGGTTTGAAATTGGAAATTGGACATGCAGACAACAGCATGTAAAGGTAAGTAAAATCTTTCTCATCAAGGTCACATCATCACGAGGGGATTGTGAGTAAACTGCAGGGAACAGAGCCACTTGACTGGGTTACACAAGAGCCTCCTCCACCGCCTGCCAAAGCGCAGCTGAAGACTGAAGCGCTTCCTGATGGACGTTAATTGTGCCTTTACATAACCCGGCTATGTATACAAACACAAAATCGAGACACTGTTAACAAGACAGTGCTGTCGTATCGCTTCCAATTTGTGATCAGTTTCTGTCACCTCATTTCTACTGAGTTCAGGCTGTTCAATAAAGCACATCTGCACACAGCGAAATTAAGTGTTTCTTTGACATGGTATTATGTGTAAATGTGCTCTCTGAAATGTAAAGATCAAATTATGAAGTCATCATCTTATTCCTTTTTTTATCATGTAGGTTTATTAAAAGAATGTGCCACCAACAACTCAATGGCATCAAAGGCATGCATAAATAAAAAAATAGAGTTCAGAATGATAATTTGTTTTTGTTAACAGTACACCCTCCTTTGAACCACAACAATGGCAGGTTTTTACTGTACTGTTGAATGATGAATAAAAAAATTTGATTCTTCAATAATTTTTCTACTATTTATTAAATATATAACGCTTTCTTCTTGGTTACAAAAAATGTAATAAAGTACTTTTTAAATTATAAAGAATAAGTATACAACACATCCAAAAATAAACCAATAATTTACAATAGCGCTTGCCGGAGCAATATCACAATTGGACCCCAAAATTTAAAAAAAAAAAAAAAAATGCTTTGTTTACTTGAGTCATATATGGAGAAAAAAAAAGTCCACTCAAACTTGTTATTTGTACATGAATAAGACTTTAATTTTTTTTTTAAAGAAAATGGAAATTTTCTTTCTTATCTTTTCCCATTTAATCCTACTTTAATAAAAAAAAAAAACATGCTATTACAATCCGCTCCCAAAAGCAACACTGTTTGATAATGAATTAAATGACAAAGAGATTAGAGCCCGACAGATAAAGGATTTTGAAGGCCGATACCGATACAAATATTTTTGGGTTTTAAAATCCGATATTCCGATATATCGGCCGATATTTCATTTATTTATTTGAAACTGGACATGATAGTCACAAATTTTGTCATGTTTATTTGAGTTAAGAGAACTGATGGAGATGTTCTTTGAATTGTTATTCAAGCAATGTATGTATCGTGACCAACTCAGCGAGTGTTGCCAACAGGAACGGTGTAGAGTGCCCTCTGGTGGACAAACTATACAACTCCAACACTCACGACATGGTTCAAGCATGTTTCGTCCGTTTTTATTTTATTTTTGAAATACTCATTTATCTGCCATTATAACTGCCGATAGTTATAGTTTGGAAAATGCCTAATATCGGCCGATAATATCGGTCTGCCGATATATCGGTCTGGCTCTAAAAGAGATTTATTTCTTTCATTTTATTAAAGCTGCAGTCCGGCATTTTCCCTCTATGTCGCCATCTCTGTTCAAAATCTGCAATTGCAGTCATTCGCAGAATTATTAACTTTACGTGAGTTGTACTTCAACACCCTCGACACGGCACAGCATGGATGAACACAATGTTTGAGGAGATTGTGAGGCAGTGTCAGTCACAACTCCGGTGTGGATACTGGCATTCAGAATGACAGATTATTCGCAAGTATGACCAACATAATTTTCACCGGAAAATGTCATCTGAACTAGTAAGAAACATCCACTTTTGTTCTGGTTCTGACATTGCAGCAAATTGTGCTGATTAAATCCAACAATCGCTTATAAGTTATCATATCACACAAAACCATACAAATTATACTTTGCTCTCAAATTGTTAATGTTAACAATGTAAGCGAGCATTGTGTGACTACATGTAATGTCCTTTCGATATGTATCCTTGTTTTGTCATGGGTCCGGTTGCAGTCTATTTTTTCTGTTGCCACTCCGAAGTCCGAACAAAGCCTTTTGCATTTTACAGCAGGCGAATCTGTTGTCACTGGTGATTGTCGTTTGAACCTTTCTGGATCTGCCCTCAAATTTATAAGTTGAATTATATCAAGTTCTGTGAGAAAAGGCTATAAATCTCCACCTCCAGCATCCTCACGCAATATAGTTTATACTAGCCGAGACTCCTTCTTTATGTGTACAGGTGTGACGTAATGACGCAAAGACCTGCTCGAATCTCCCACGGAAATCCACTAGTACCACTGGAATTAAAAACATTTTTACAAACTTACCGTTTTGGATCGAGCTAACTAAGGCAAGCAGATACACTGGCTGGTAATGTATTTTCTCAAATATGTATATTGGATCATTTTTAACCCCCAAAAAGCTACAGACTGCAGCTTTAAAGCAGATGTTTTAGAAGAACCATCTGTCTACAACAACCAAACTCTATAGATCATCAACTATAGATGTTAGTTACAACATCTATAGTTGAATTATGATATATAGTTTTATCTCATTTTAAACCTATAGCCCCTGGTTAATGAATCCAATCTATACAGTAAACTAGTCGTCTCACATCTTATAAAATCATTGCATCAACACAACAATGAAAAAATAGAGACCTGAATTGCCAGTAAACACACAAAAGCCAGACTGCAGTACTACAGACGATCATGAAAGGCTGTCACTCTCTCTTTCTCACAGGACCACAGGGTAGCAGTGAGTCTGTCACTGCCTCTCGTGCAAGGCTATTTTTAGTACCGTGCTCAACCTAATCATTGTGCACGTTCGCTAGAACACAATTACTATGAAGGAAATTTGAATCTGCCCTAAACTGTTGCGCTAATAATGAGGTATCAGGTACCTAAGCGCTGCGTTTTATTAGAAAAATGGGATTTTGTTTTTCTCATTTCAGCAAGGGAAACAATTTTTGCAGATATCAGGCAGGTTTGAGGTTTCTACTTGTTGATACACATGTTCCAGAAGGCCTAGAATCTTTTGACTGACACACCCAAGACAAACCTGCCATCACTTGCCAATGCCACAGTTTCACAACTTCCAATGAAGAGAACATGCACACCATGCCAAAAATCTAACCTTTCGCTGAAGGGGAGCTAGGGGGATCACATTATGAAATACATGCTTTTCTCCAAAACATGTTGGTCCTAATCTTTGTCACTCACCAAGATAACAACTTTGTAGTAGTTGCATCAGCACTCTGAGACCGTGCTGCATTCCGGATATGTTCAGCCCAGGAGAAAATTCTTGGGGTGCCAATAATTGTGACCATGATGTTTTGGGGGGAAAACATTTATCTAATAATGTTTTAATGAAAGATCAAAAGGATAAATGATACAGATTCATTTTTACAGCCATCTTAGAGCCAGACTGATTTATCGGCCGGCCGATATAAGGCATTTTCCAAAATATCGGTATCGGCAGTTTTAATGGCCGATAAATGAATATTTCAAAAATAAAATAAAAAGGGACGAAACACATTTCAATCATCTCTCCTTGGCCTGTTATATTGAAAATGTATGTTATACAATTTGCAGTATGATGATATCTATTGCTAAATTATGGCTCATCAATAGACTAGCAAACCACAAAGCTATAGCTAATGCCACTATCATCAGTGGAAGACCGCTAACGTTAATATTAATGAGCTTGGAGACCACAATGAACTTTTTCTGCCTAAATAAAGTAATGATTACTGTATTTATAACTAGCATATCTCTAGTTACAGTCCCTGCATTGTAAAATGTAAGTTAGTTCACGAGGACTGAACATAAAAAAAGTATCAAACGTATCTTGTGCATAAAAGTTCGTTTTTCTTTTACACATGTGTGAAATCCAACGACGCCAAGTTTGCGTTGCAGATTGTCGTTCTGTAATGGATTTAGAATCTCTAAATTGTAGGTATTAGGAGCCAGGCAGCAACTGATGATTGAAAATGGTTTGATGTAGCTTGATGGAAAGAATTTAAAAAGTGCAGGTAAAGGGATAAGCAAGCTGACATTGTAATTATAAGGTAGCTTATAAGGCAATGGGACTAATTATTATTTTATTTATCAGAACTTTAATATATGTTGATGTTCCTCTGTTCTGTTGTGACAATAAAAGAAACAAGTTTCTTTTTAAAATGCTTTATCATATTATTTTAGTTAAAACTCTAATAACTACAAATAACTATGTTAGGGAAATATGTTAATGTTTTGTTGCGTGTTTCTGAAAAATAAAAAATAAATATCGGCCGATATATCGGAATACCGGATTTTAAAACCAAAAAATATTTATCGGTATCGGCCTTCAAAATCCTTTATCGGTCGGGCTCTATATTGGTGGTAGTTGAAAGGTAGTTGTTTGGGATGTCCCGAGGTCTCATGATATTAAAACTTAACGATATTTCTCATCAAGGTGACATTTTTATTTTGAGTAGTTTGTGGAATTTACAGTGCTTGCATTATATTGTTCTGTCTATAACTGCATTTGATGATTGATAATCAGAAAGTAGAATCTGGTTATTCATTAAAAGATGATTAAAAATATTCCAAATGTATATGTCCTGCATAGTTTTGTATTTTGTGACTTTCAGTCAATTAAAAGACTATTTTTCCAGTCATATATTTCATCATTGAAGATTTCTTAAAAATAGTGTTAAAATAATGTCTGTCTCGTCTCATTCTCGGGAACCCAATATCATGCATCGTCTTGTGAGCTAAGTGTATTTTAGTAATTGTAGCAAAGTATAGTAAAGCATATAGTAGAATATAGTACAGAATGACAACCCTATATCAGCCCCTTGCTAAGAGCTGCATCTAAAAAATCTGAACAGTAAAGGAAATAAGAGAGATATAAACTAAAATTTTAATAAAATTGTATCCACTAATCTACAAGATCCTGGATGATCTGTTATGCTTTTCACGGTTACATAAATTCACCAGTTTTCATCAAGTATAAACGCCCTTGATGTATTTAACGGGAATAACAGTCATTTCGCACTATACTGCGTGGGCCCAGCAAGTGTTGAATTTTTGGGTGTGGATAAAAATAGAATTTCATTTTCTCAGTGACAAAAAAAAAACAAAACAAGACAGAAACAAAATAAACGTGAAACTGCAGTACATGCTGTTTGCTGAGAGATAATACTAGATCATTTGAGTCTCGTGGTCTGAAAGCCACAGATCTAGAAACTGCTATTGACTGAAATGCCATTACACAGATATAGTGTCACAATGCTTCAATAACCAAAAACCCAATATAAAAGCGGGTTCAACGGGAAACAAAACGGGGGAAAAAAAACAAATGGAAGCAAAATGTTTCTCATTTGAATGTACATCACAAGACGCCACAGAAAAACTCAGACTGAGGTGCTTGATAATTGGTTTGGTAAAAACAAACCAACTTTGCCTTTCAATCTTGGTGCTGTACAATCAGTATTCAAGCCAAATTAATTTTTGAGAACAGACACAGAAATACTACTTGCTTATCTGCCACTAAAAGGTCACTTCCTGAGTGGTCACGATTATATATACACTATCACTGGAGCACACTATGACCCCCATATGATGCAACATCACATTAAAGCTTTACTCAAGAAACAATGTGAAGAAACATCTACCGGTTATATTCGAGACCTGAATTCCTAGTAGCGATGAGTTCTTAGATCTCTTTTTCCAAGAAAGGCAACATAGATGGTTTGTGCACACACTGAAATGAATTTTGGACAGAGGGAAATCGAACCCTTTTGAAGCTTTGAGATCATGCAGAGCTAGACTTAAAGACAAACATGACATGATGGTTTGACTCACTGAAACCGCCTTTGATGCATACTGGGGCTCTTTTGCTGAGGGAATATCACTGTTATTTTTAAATAATAGAATAAAATGCTATTGCTAATAATTTATTTGTGGTCTGTATCCTGGCTGATAGTGAAAGAGCATCAACTATAAAATATATAACGGTACGGAATAATGTTGGAAAAGGTCCAACCTCCAAACGTTCTCCCTCCATTGAAAATGTATGAAATAAAGACATCATCAATGTAGTCCATGTGACATCAGTGGGTTAGTGACCGTATACCGTACATACATTTTCAATAGAGGGACAGAAAACGGAGAAAATTACGGGCTTGGAACGACATGAGGGTGAGAGTCATTAATGACATCATTTTCATTTTTGGGTGAAATAACTAACCCTTTAAGGCATGCCATGAAGAATTCTTGCTATTTATGAAGCCAACCAAATAGTGCCAAGTGTTTGCTGATTGGCTACCAGTTCTGACGAATGTAAAAGAACTAATTTTACTCCAGTGAGGAATTTCTGCTTGTTCAAATACAGTGAGCACTTTGATGCAATGGCATTGGCAAAGATGTAGTCGACTTTCACCAGCCGTCACACTGCCAACAACACTGATTCAGTAACTAGAATCTTGAAACATTGTGATACATTATTTTGTAACCAAACCAAAGGAATCTGTAAAATAACATCCCCATTTAAAACCAAATATACCTTGACTACCTATATGACAGAGAGAGGAGAACTTCTTGGCTGATTTAGAAACATGCCCGAGGAGTAATAAAATGCTTATGGCAGCTTATTAGCAGTCTAGTCATTCCCGCTATCCAACTTAAAATGGAAACTCTTCTACTTAAATGAAATACAACATGGATGGCAGGCTGTCACATCAATATCTCAGAGATTCAATTAAAAAAAAAAAAAAAAAAAACATATGACACATGCTATGAGCTTGACATCATGCTACGAGTGACAGGACTCGAGGCTACTGACGTTCTCTCCACTGGTTTCCTGATCAGTAGAGACTGATCAATGATCTACATAATACTGTTCGTATTACAAATACTCACAAATACTGTTCGTTTTCTCACACAAACAGCTCGTTTCATGTCTTAGGCCATCATTGTGTACATTTACGAGTCATTAAGTCACGTTTAATTTGGACTTCTCTGTGTATGCTATTTGAGGTGGTGACCATATACCTCCATTATATGACTGACAGACAAGAATGGTTTGACCTAAAAATATCAAAATTGAAACTACTGCGGAAACAAAGACACCTACATCTTGGATGCCTTTGAGGTAAGCTAAAACATACCAAAAATTAAATTCAAAGTGAAATATCCATTTAAGCTAGGTTGCTTTGGGGAAAAAATAAGTATTTATAAACAATACAATCATTAGATTCCTCAAAACTAATCTCTGCTTACATATACCCCAGCAGTCAATGTGAATAACATAATCAATAAACTTATAGAAATGCAAAGCACCACATGACCTGACATTTACAATCATAAAATGCAAAGGGTAAGTTTCTTCCAGATCAATAATTGCTCTGACATGCTGGACTGAATGTGCTGCCATTGGATGTGTATGTTGAGAAGTTCAGTGCAACAGTGTTTTTATTAAATGGCCCTGATTAAAGCATATTGGTGTAGGAAAATATGGATCATCACTCTCCAGTTGGGCTCTTTATATGTCAAAGATTGATCAAACGTACAGTCATATTCTACCAACGTCTGGAAGAAACAAACATTCAGATGAGATTTATAGATAGAATTATTAATCACACTATACTGTCAAGAAACCTGAAGCAAAATAATGTGAAACATTTTTTCAAAAAAATGTCTGGAGACATTTCCTTGTAAGCCTATTGCTTGTAAGTTCATTACACTATTTTACGACACTATTCATAACCTAAATATATTATTTAGGGCTGTGCAAAAGTTAATTGCGATTAATCGCATCCAAAATAAAAGTCTGTGTTTACATAATATATTTGTGTGTGCTGTATATAATTATTTTGTATATATAAATACACACACATGCATGTATATATTTAAAAAAATATGTTATTAATATATAAAATATTTATGTTTATATAATATAGATTATGTATTTATAAATATATACAGAATTTAAGCGCAAATAATTCTTAAATATATACATGCATGTGTGTGTATTTATATATACAAAATAATTATATACAGCACACACAAATATATTATGTAAACACAGACTTTTATTTTGGATGCGATTAATCGCAATTAACTTTTGCACAGCCCTAAATTATTTGCTCTATCTACTGGGGAGCCATAAAGATACTGCAGGGGTCTGTAAACTGAAATACAAAACAAAGAAACTTGATGTTTGTTAAAGCATAGACCCCGCCCTGAGCGTTAATCACCTCGCAAGAGCATTTAACAGTATCATTCAAGAAAGAAATGTTTTTTTTTTTTAATTAAAGTTACTAAAGTTGTTCAATTAAGAGCAGCAGTGAGTTATTTTCTGTTTTTATTTTGTTGTTTGATTCATATTTACTTTATACTTTATATTACCGGTACGCTCCTTTTACTTTAATACACAGATCTAATATACACATCGGATTTCTTTACTTGCTATTTACGTTTACAGACATAGTTCTTTGTATGTTTTTGACAAAACCTTCAATGTATTTGAAAGTTTAAGCGCAATAAGATGTGAAAGAGAACTTAGTTTAATACTCTAGAGCGCACTGTGCTTCAGATATGTGCGTTTATAAAACCATATATATCAGAAGTTTAGACTTATATAGCTTTAAAATGCATGCAGACAATAAACTATTATGAAGAACTGCAATGTCACGTGAGCGTGATGGTCGTGACCGCAATAGATATAATCAAAACCAAACATATGTTTTAGTTTTTGGCAGACTAGTATCTGTCCAGGCTCCTTCCTCTTCTGGAAAGTGGGGTGGGAGCAACATCTTATTTGCATTTAAAGATACATGCAGAACAACAGCATATTTTTCCTTCCACTCAAAAATGAATTCACAGACACATTCTGGGAACCTGAGACTTATATTACATCTTGTAAAAAGGGGCATAATGTGTCCCCTTTAATATCAGATCTACTGATAAGTCAGTATGTCTTGTTGTAACATAATAACACCTCTGTGTCTTTAACATGAAACAGTGTTGCTCACAGGTAAATAACTTTTGCTTGAATAAAAAGTTCATTTTAAAGCTATTCATTTTCAAGTCAGAAAAAAAAAACAGCATTTTAAGCTTAACTTAATTCTTTATCAATATAATGATAACTCTATTATTGCTAATAAATAAATAATAATATGTAAATGAATGTTATTTAATAATTTATGGCGTTGTTATTATTATGGAAAAGAGCAACCAAAACCTAATTAGAACAGTGATATTAGTAGGGTTATATCAGTCGTGAAAATATAAATCGGTTTCTAAAAGTTATTATTCAGTGTTACATATAAAACCTATATAGAATCTATATCGTATTAGGGCTCCCTGGATTGCCTGAAAGTCTGGGTAAGGGTCCCTGGATTAGATATGGCAACCCCCTACAAACATTCTACATTTCAGAAAAAGGCAAATTTGTTGAAAGAACAAGCTAAGATGAAAATAGGAAAAAGCCAACGTTTGGACTGGTTCTCAAAACCATAAGCAGTGGAATGAGCCCATGACGCCCAAAAAAAAAACGCTGTCTAGGTAGGCAGCAGCTCACAAGATTTTGAGACACAACCCTAGATCATCTCACGCATTCCAACAGAGATTGACGCGGAAAGTGAAGAGAACAAACTGACTGTCCACTCTTTCTGCTTTAAAAACCTCAGCTGCACGTCAATCCCGGAGATGTCACATCACATACATGCAACACACAGACATCTCTCACCTTTCCCTCTGGTCTCCTTAGCCATCCTGCGTCTTTGCAGTTAGTTTGGACAGTACGCACGTCTCTTCCCTCTGTCCTTGTCTGCGCGCGGAACAAGCGATTTAAAGTCTATGCGCGTCTCATGTTTTAAGATGCAGTGGAAATGACATGTGAAGGTGAGAGTATCCATTAACGCTGAGAGAAATCCTTTTGTTGAAGTAAACGCGGAGTTGGGGCTGTTTGCATGTGTGCAGACTTTGCTGTTGCCCTCCTCTCCTCCTGTTGAGTTCGAGGTGTAATGTTCGACTGCCTCCAGTGGATCTGCGCGAACTGCAGTCCACTTGGAAACCGCCAAGCGCATTAATGCAGGCTTCAGACCAACCGCCTTCACATATTAGGTAGTTATTTATTCATGTACGTATTTAGATAAAAAAAATAATAATATTAGTCTAGCGCATCCTTAAGGACAGTGATGTAGTGGATGTAGAAGTGGGTATACTCTTAATTTATGCCCCCAATAGTTTTTTAAGCATCCCAGCAAAGGATGAATGCTCTGTGTGTTATAAACAGTGACATGTAAGACTACTTGTCTTGCATTAGTATTCAATATGCAAGACTATAGAAAAGAGTAGCTATACTGAATACAATAGAAAACATAGAATCAGTAGTATTCTTGCATATCAGGACCCCTCATATGGTTTTCTAAATACCCAGGTGCCAGGTCCCATAAATTATATTGTTAGGGGGGTTCGGGGGCAAAAAATCTGAGAAAAAACTTTTTGCTGAATATACAGTTTATTACACTTAGTTATGTATGCGTTAAAAATTTTAGTTAGTAGTTGTGTATGTTGTTGCAAGTTGTTGTTTTTAGCATCTGCAAGTGAGTAAGATGACAGAATCTGTCATAACAATTGAATGGCTCAAAACTCCTCTGAGATCATTGTTAAAATTGTTGTAAAAAGAAACCACAGGAAAACTCTCAACAAGGGCCTTGCAACATTGACAGGGAGTTACCTTAAAAATCCCCTAAGTGCTTCAAAATTTGGCCTACAGTAGAACTTTCACTCAGCCGATACAAACAGTTGCATAGCTGAGGGACCACAGGTGCTGTCCATGCCTGCCAGCAAACTGAGTAAATGGATTGTGAAATCATAAGTGCAAAAGGGAGTGTGCAGTAGAAAACAGCAGTAAATATCTTCACCCTGCCAATGGCACTAATATCTCTGTTGTCCTATAGTAAGATGACTGTGCAAAATGTTAGCTTGTTCATAAATCATGATGTTGCGATTCCTCAGGCCTTTAAATAACCACCTCGGTCACAGTACATCTATCATCAGACCGGCTGATTAATGTTAAGGTGTAATGACTATAAAATATGAGTCTTGTGCTAGCTGTCAAACAGTAATTGAATGAAAAAACCAAGGCCAAGTGTGGTCCATTTTCCATGAACATGTTCAACAGCTCATTGTCTGTATGAAAAGAGTGTTTTGTGTAGCCATGTATATAAAATAACCCCAGCTCATCCTAGTCTAATATCATTGCTGCAAATCAGGGACCTGTTCTGGAGTAGCTCTAAATGACTATTGATAGAGGTGAAGTCTGGAGTTTTTCAATTCTAGGCAAAGCCAATGCAAAGCAAAAGGACTTGGCCTATTTGCAGCAGGCAGGAAACCCCAATGACAAAAAATACATTGACAAGTTTCTCTGGTAAAATTAGCAGATAAGAGAAATAGCCTGCAGACCCAACAAGCAGAAAGATAGATAACACTGATTACGCCGAAAAAAAACTATAATTCAATTAATTTCCACTTTTTCTTTCAAAAGAAATTCCACCCAGGGTACAAGGCCAGGGAGAAGCTTGAAAGGAACCTATATTTCCAACATAAATTAAATCGTGATTATAAATACAATACAATTCAACAGTTGTCTTTCACAAGCAATAAAAACACACAACCAAGAACAAGCTGACTATTTCCCTGTAGAGTCACAGCATCATAATAATTCATGGCACAAAGCCTAGAATTTACAGGCAAATGCAGTTATGTTGTGCTATTTGCTTTTGCCAATTAAGTAGGTTGCTGAACAGAAATGGAAGAAACCTGTGACTCACATCTGGGGGGTTTAAACTGCAGCTTGACAGGTTAAGAAACGTTCCCTAAAATCTGCTCACTACATTAGAATTAAACCGTAAAAGGACAACCGATACTTTTAAAACCACACAAAGACACAGACCCTCATTTTAGGTGACAAAACTACACACTTTCTGATTTATATAGCCTTGGTTATATAAGAGCTGTAGGCGTGTATAATTTCTGCACACGGTCCCTATTGACAAAATGTTTGTAACTATGTGTCCTGTCCGGTGACATTCCCAGCATACTGTACCTGCCCAACATCTGGAGTCAACTGGAGGTCATTCTCCCCTCACGCCTTGACACATAAACGATACACATTCTCTAAATACCTCACCTATTAAATCACACTAGGGAACAAAACATATGCTTTAGCGTGTGTGAAATCAGTTCACAAAGCAACAAGTTTGTGTTCTGATGCGGATCGCATTAATGCCTCTAATAATGCTTATTCAAGAGGAAGTGAGTGATCCTCTAGTGTGAGGTATTTATGCATAACCGTGTAAATCGTATAATTCCCAATGCATTAATAATGTAGAGTTTTTTTTAAAGCTTTTCGCTATGCTGAATAGCCACTAACTACTGCATTGACTAATGCACAAAGGTTGCATGACACATTGATGTGACATTTGTTAGCCGTGTGTGCAAAAAAAGCATCTGTTTGCATTTAGAAGTCAGACCGCCCACTAAGGTTTCGCATTACAGCAAAAATGCCGGTCTGAGTAAATACTGAGCTCTAACCGGTAAGTACTATATTTAAAGCATTGAATCATAATTCATGGAAAAAATATAATATATAAACCTGGATATTACAATTTTCAATTACAAAATCATTAAAATGTCATTGCTTGTAAGTTGTTTATGGAAGCTTCTATGACACGGATGTAGTGGGAGACTGCACAGGCTGGAGGAACTCTGACGTGAAAACAGCTTCTGCATACTCTTCACAAACATCCTGGAACTCTGCAGCCACATCAGCCAGTGCCTCGGCCAGTAGCTCATCCGCCAGACTGAGGGAAACAAGGGAAAAGAGAGTTACAATCTCATAGCGCTTGCATCTCAGTTTACTTTAAAGGGATAGGTCACTCAAATTTTGTAGTTTCTGCGACACTAGTAGCACCAAGCCGAATCCCAAAAATCCAGTAAACAGCCCCTTCCCACGCCAAGGCCTCCCCAACACAAACATCACAAACACAGCTCTTACGGGTGCCACGTGAAGGCATGTCACAATGGGTAAAACTAGGCTACTTTCAATGAAAGATCCCAGATATTAAGAATATTTTTTGCTGTATTGCTATGTGTCATGAGTAAGCAGCTGAGCGGGTTAACACTCTGTTTGAGGCTGTCTAAAATCTGTACACATCAAAGTCCATTGTAAGACGTTGCATCGCAATACCTAGTTTGCTTTGGCGTGTTCATGACCTGTTTGGTCTTTTAAAGATCTAAATGCAGTGAATTTTGGCTTGTTCTTCTGTAACCTGTAAGCTGAATGTCTTTTCTTATGGCATGACTTTAGAAAAATATCAGTCTACACATGCATTTTATATTTAATATGAGCGAAATACACATAACACAACAAATATTTAACTTTTAGGTGGCAATTTTTTTTTAGTGATTCTATGAATTACACTGCGCAAAACAAAAGTAATAGCCTACTAACTGGATGAAGAAGGGTCGGCATCCACAGAACATAAAATATTCTTTTTATTTTATTTTTCGTGTTCGCATTTATGAGAAAAAAAAAATGTTACAGACGTGACAGTTCTCCATTACGGACATGACTGCTCTGAGAGCGACTTTAAAGGCAAACCACAAAGCCTTTCTTTAAAGTGAATTTCGTTTTTTATTAATTATATCTTAATTTCAATCAATGTTTCATCAACCAATTGCTGGGTTTTAATAAATAAGAAGTAAACATAGTAGAAAATAGATCATCATGACGGAGGCGCAAAATGGACATGAAATGGAAACTCGCCGTATAATTTAGCCTACTCTCATCACAGGTCTGAGAAATATATAGACTATGCATCTTTGAAAGCAGAGGTAGACAGGAGTCAAAGGGCTAACCAGCCTAAGCTTATTGCTTGGGTTATTCTGCAGCAGTCGGGGGTAATAGAAACTGTCGGATGTTCATATATTGCTGGATTAGGGAGATCGTGCAGTCATGCATCAGCAATCCTTTTTAGAAGTTAAGAAGAAATTAAAAAAATTTTTTTTTTTTGTTTTTATCTGTGATTAAATAATAATAAAAAAATGATAAGATTACATTTGATGAATGTTTTTTTATTTTATTTAGTTTAGCTATGTGGGGGGTGACACAATCTGAAACACATGGCAAATGCAAATAGACCAGATTCAAACCGGAGTCGTCGTCATGGCAGCGCACATTAAGAGCAGAATAAGGTGGATGCAGTAGGTTGAGATACAAAGAGATTGAAAGATCTAAGCAGAACGCTCAATGTTTTAATGGTGCCTCTGGGCTCGGTGTTTATACTCTCGGGGGATATAAACCAATTAATGTGATACTAATAGCAGTCAATAAACAATAAACAAGATTAAGATAATGTATTTTAACATAACAAATAGTACGTACTTCCCCTTTAATCTTAGTTATTATAACTGCCTAATTCAGAATGAACATATTTTTCAGCATCAGTGTTGTTATTGATCTACTATTGTATAAACGCGTGTTATAAATCTTATTGTGAACTATTAATTTGTGCATACTTGTTTGACCTCAATGTTTTGACTAAACTGGACCTTCGGGTAAAAAACGACTCGTCTCGGTTGAGGTATCCAAACTTCTACAATCATTTAATTTGCCATATCTCAAAATCCAATCAACAACTGAAGCATAGATCCAAGTCCCTGCCCCACAATTTTACTTTTTGAAAATCCGTTTCACTCAGAAGTACATCACAATACATAGGAATTAGGAAAAGATATGTCACTACTTCGGTTTCATCGTGACTTTTAAGACATAGAAATATTGTAATTAAATTAGATAATTAAGTATTATTAATAATAACAACAACAACTAATAAACATGACAAAAGCACATAAAATTGCAAAAAAGAAAAATGAAATCTAAAAATAAAAAGATATTAAAATTAGAAATATTAATAAATACAATACTTGTCTAATAATACAATAAAACTGTTTTGTGATCTCCCAACGTAAAAAAAATGGTTACTTCTTTCCATACTTTTAGAAAAGAGTCCAAGGCACTTGATCCAGTACAAAAAAATGGATGCATTTCAGCCTTCAACCTTTCTTAGAGTGTGTCAGAAACAAAATAACAAAATCCTTCTGTCTATGTCTTTAGGACAGTGATAAGATCATCTAAATTCCTCCTTTGAGGCAAATACTTCTTGGCATAAAGAGCAGAGCTAACCAGAGTCCAGTCAGTCTGTGCTCACTCAAGGCCTTGACTGCCTTCAAGGCTCTTATTACCCACAATGCACTGCAGACTGACAAGTGCCCGCACCCATTCCCAGCAGCAGCACTAATTGCCGTGACATTTCACATCTTCTCTATTTCTCTAGAATAATAACCATTCAGAGTCTCTACGGTGCAACACTGACCTCTGCAAAAAATAAAAATAAAAAGTAGACCCTCAATTTCATATTGTATCCATGCAATAGCTTTTTTTCAAGTGAAATATTTTCACTTTGATTCCTCACTTTCTTGCTTCCTTAAATTATTTTCCCAACAATTCTTCTCGCCACCCACACAGCCCATGGCTGACAAATGACACCTCAGCTCTAGGATAAGATTCTGGTTTTTTTCTTCCTCTTCCCACCACTGTTAAAAGTGTGCTCTCTGTAGACTAGAAGGACTTGATAAATATCCACCGCATTGCACCAACTTAAAAATTCTGTTAAGTATGCTAATGTTGAGGTGGGTGTGCAGGAGCACTAGTGGAACAACAAAGACGCTCGTTTGCACAGGAGCACGCTCTATTAGCACCCATCAAAAAACAGAGCTAATATTTACATTTAAAATATCATGGTGTGCGAGGATCATTATAGCCGAGAGGCTGCAAACAATCTCAACTCCTACTAGCGGTGTCACTGTGGGAAACACACTGAGGCTTATGATTAATCTGCTGTTCATCTGACTGAGTGCATATAAAAGAGCTGAGCTTTTACTGTTTATACATCCAGGAACATGTCTTAAGCACAAACAAAATATGATAGGAAGTAGCAGATATCAGTGCAATGATTAAGAGCTAATTTAGGTTATTTGTCTATGGGACACATGCACACTTCAGCTTGTTTCCTGAAGTCACCGCATTGAAATTCAGATAATGGCAAATGCAAGATTCCTTTCCAACCCAGACTCATTGAAAAACCTGCCTGTGGTGTAATTTCTGAAAAATATTTAATTTCTTGCAGCAGATTTCACAACACTAAAACATGAAATGTCCAGTAACCAGTATTCCATAGTGTTAAAGGAGTAGTTCACTTTTAAAAAAAACTTTTGCTGATAATTTACTCACCCCCATGCCATTCAAGATGTCCATGTCTTTCTTTCTTCAGTCGAAAAGAAATTAAGGTTTTTGATGAAAACATTCCAGGATTTTACTCCATATAATGCACTTTACTGGGAACCAAAACGGTTCAAGGTCCAAAAGATAGTTTCAGAGCAAACTGCAAACTGTTTTAAGGGCTTTAAGCGATTCCAGACGATGAATAAGGGTCTTATCAAGTGAAACGATCGCTCATTTAAAAAAAAAACAAAAAAAACCCAAAGTTTAAGTTTCATAAGCTCAAACGCTCGACTTGCTCTGTTCTGTGATGCACGTTCGTGACTCTCCTGCTCGAACTCGTTCGTCAAAATGAGCAAATCTTTTTTCTGAGTCAATTCGTTCATTTTGTTCGTTGAATGAACCAAATGACTCGAAAAAAAAATCGTTCATTTTGATAAACGAGTTCGAACAGGAGAGTCACGAACGCGCATCACAGAACAGAGCAAGGTGAGCATTTGAGCTTATGAAACTTAAACTTTGTTTTTTTTTTATGACTGGTCGTTTCTCTTGATAAGACCCTTATTCATCGTCTGGAATCATTTAAAGCCCTTTGAACAGTTTGCAGTTTGCACTGAAACCTTGAACCATTTGGTTCCCATTGAAGTGCATTATATGGAGAAAAATCCTGGAATGTTTTCATCAAAAACCTTAATTTCTTTTCGACTGAAGAATGAATGACATGGACATCTTGGATAACATGGGGGTGAGTATATTATCAGCAAAAGGTTTTTTAAAGTGAACTACTGTTTTAACAAAAGCAAACGTGAGAAAAATCATTTTCTGAAGTAACCATACCATTTTAACTTGCTTCTAGCTCTTTTATTGCAGCTAAGTGCAATAATGTGCTAGGCATGCTACTGAGTAAGTTTACTATGTCAGGAACGCCATAAATATGTCAAATTGTTTAGAAACCATGCACGATAGCAAAAGGTGTTTTGAGGTTATAATATACTACCGTGCTATGCAACTAATTATTAATCAATAATCTGCCCCTGTAATCTTAATTTGTGTGAAAAAGAAAAAAAAAAACTTCCATTTACATTTTCATTTGAGTTCTTTCCACATTTTAGTGTTAATTGATATGTGTTATTAATAAAGAAATTATTAGATTCAAACCTGTCTGCTATTGCCCAGGGATTGAAGCTGCCCAGAGCCTCATGTGAGACCAGGCATAGGAAGGCATCATGGTTCTCCCTGTATTTCTGGATACTCCTCTGCATGCTGGGCGGCACAGTAAGGTACGTCCCTCGTGTGCTTTCCCCTCCAGCTGAGACTGGATTCCTGGGGTCATTTAGAGTTAAACACTCCTCATCCAGCATTGACGTGTCTGATGCAGCCCTGTAAACAGAAGAAAAAAGAAATCCCCATGCATTTTGCTCACTCTTTCATAAAGGTCATATTTCAAATGTGTGCATCCAAAAGCCATAGAAATTATTTTCAGGTTTTCTTGTTCTTGTCTTTTATGCACATAGCTAAAGGCTACACCAAAGACAGCACAGTTTGTCATTTTTATTCTGTATTAAACAATCCGATTACAGTACTTGACCGAATATATATATATATAAATAACTGTGTGCTCACCAAAGCTGCATTTTTGATCAAAAATAAAGTAAAAACAGTACTACTGTAAAATATTGTTACAATTATAAATATCAAATTTCTATTTTAATATATTGTAAAATATAATGCATTACTGTGATGGCATTTCACTTTCGCATGATCCTTCAGAAATTCTACTAATATGCTGATAAGGAACATTAAAAAATCTTAATTATTCAAAATGTGGTTAAACAGAAACATTTCCAATCAAATCATCATGTCTAAACAGAAACATAAGTAAGATCTATTCATGCTTCAGACGATCATACTGTTAAGGGAATTAACGAGCGATACAAACACAACCACAACAAATTAATACTCTAAATTAATATTCAATTTTGATTTAAGTGGTGCTAAATCTAGAATCAAAAGCACTCGTGTAAACATCTCTACCCCTCCCTCAGGTCACTTCCATGTGAGCTCAGCGCACCAGCCGTCTCATCTGGACCACACTGGTACACTTAGTGTTAATCAGACCATCTGAAGTACACTTTCCACCTTCATATTTAGCAGCAGAAGTAAGAAACAACTCCCCTTCTAGGTTGCCTTTAATAAAAATATTGGACGCAAGCTCAGTCTAGACACTGAAATCGCAAGGCCTCCAAAAGCTCACAAGGGCCATTTATTTTCAAATGGAAAATTATGGGGGCCGGAGCTGCTATTGTACAATCACTTCCCCTTTTACCGTTCCCACAAGGCACCTCTTTGTGCGGCTAATAGAATACCGCTCTGGCTAACAGCTACCTCAAACGTTTCAAGCGGGCTGTGGTACTCTAGAAAAGAGAGGAATTCACTACGGCTGGGAGAATAATGCCAAACTTTGAGCAGCTGAACAGTGCGAACAAAAAACCGGTGAAAGGACGGTCAAGGTAAGTGCTTAATTTAGGGATTCAAATTAGAAGGCGTCCCTTGTGTTAATTTGGCTCTGAAGTTATGCAAGCAAGAAAGGTCATACGAGGTTCTGAAGGCATATGCAGTTCTGTAAGATGTAAAAAACAAACATGCACATGCACAGTGAAACGGGGACAGGCTTCCAGGCTTCTTCTGTCAAAACAAGCCTGGCAAGGAATGGTGGTGAGCCAAAATATAATGACCAAAATTTCTCCCTTTCCTCTGATCAAGAGAAGCTTCAGCAGTCAAAATCAGAAGAAAAAAACTGTCAGAGCTCCACATGTGATTTATACGAGCAGACACAATGCTGGGCTGACTTGTGAACATGTTCAAGTGTGTTTGGCCGATAGCACGAGGCAAGGGAGATGTTAGGAGAACTGCTTCATAGGGACGCTTAATAAACAATGAGGAAGCCAATAACAAATTGGTAGAAGTTAACACCTATAAAACAATAACTATAGTGAATTTTACACTTCTCCAGAGTGCCAGAGCCTGCCTTAAGGCCAATTAGCAGGTTAAAAAGGAGGGTGAAGCACCATAGTGAACCTCTTCACAGAGATTATGAATAAAAACACATTTACAGATGTATATTTTCTAGAATGTATATTTTCCATTTCTATTCTATAAGAGTGCAACCAGTGTAAATTAATTCAGAAGTAAATTACTTTTGTGATCCAGTTCTTTCAATGAAAAGTTATCCACTTTTGACAAACAAAATAAAACATTCAGAATAGTTGTTCATATGCAAATGTACAGTATAGTTAAGAACACACAATTGTGTAATAAATTATTCTAAATAAATAAGTCCCTCATACATATATGAATGTTAATAATAGATTATATTTTATATTAAATAACTTGTATTTATACATTTTACATACATACGAAACATTGCAGGCGTGTCGTTCTGTGCTTTTGGCCGACAAAGGTTACAAGATCGAAACATAGCTTTGAAGTTCTTGTACGGAATACAGAATGGACCAGAAAAGCAGCAGACCATAGACGAACAGCATTTTGACCTGATTCAGACGGGAGTGATATAATGGTAAAAAGGCAGCTGTAATAAGGTTGTGCAAACAGAAATAAGACGTGTAAAAGTCAGTGGATGAGATTCTGGACGGCCAACGCTCTATCAATATTCAAAAGCCAGAGATCAAAACCAATAAAGCTAAAGGGCTCCAGTTTTGTGGTTTTCATCCAGTGAGAGGGCCATAACCAACAGCAAGGTTACCGTCAAGGAGCCAGAGAGGGAGATTAGCCAGACAAGGTTAGATGGAGAAAGAGATGGAGGGAAAAGAAAGAGAGATGGCGGTATGAATTAAAAGGTTAGAGAACAGAAAATGAAGATCAAAACTGAAAGAGGCAGCCTCACCATGAGCTCTGCATTGATCTCTTTGAGCTTTGAATGAGAAGTGGGGGATCAGACACTCTCTTAAGTCCATTTCACACATACTCCGTTTGCAGTGTGTATTTTTTTTTCCCGTACCCATATTAACAGGTTAGAGCTGTCACACTGCACGCAGATACAGTCCATTGATCCGTTCCAGTTGCGGTGCGTATACAGCAGTGCAGAGATTTATTTTTGCTGGGCTGCAAACGCTGAATTAAAGTGACAGCGCATGGTTCGTGGTCAAAATGAACACAGATTGACCTGAAAATGTAGTAGTTTCACCATAAATGCATTTAATTCAATAAAATGTAGTAATCACACCATGAATGTATTTAATTAAATACTACTTTTCATATTTTTACTTTAAGACCAGGGTTAAGCAAGGAAAACTACCATTTACCTCAACAATGACATAATGAACGACACTTGTTTCATTCGTGGAGGTGGAAAAACAAGTTCTTTGTGACATGCAAGATTTATTGTAGTAAAATTTAAATGCAAAAGAGAAGTCATGAGTCGGCTGTTTTTGTCAATTTTAAGTTTTCATTTTAAAATGTTTGCGATTTTAATACAAGTACATGGCTAAATATTTGACCACTTGCTTGAGCAACTTAATATGTAGAAGTAATGCATGGAATTATAGGCCTATGGATCAGTTACACATTGCAAACGGAGTAGGTGTGAAACGGGCGTTAGATGTGTTGGTCACTTTATTGTTAAGACCTCCAACACCCATAACTTCTTTATGCGGATGCAAACACATAAGCAGCATTATAAGATATCACCACTTATATCAATCCTTTATGACTCTGTTCCTGACACTTCTGCATTAGAAAACCTCATTCAGTGAGAGTCTGTTGTAGAGTGTAAGATTTAATAGCACTCTACAGCAAAACATCCAATATCAATTAAAACAAGACAAATGTCAAGTCAGCAAATTTGTATAAGATTATAAGTTTTGTTTGTAGCCCTCAGTTGGGTCATGGGGTCTATATGACCCCAATCGACTTTTACTTACCAAAAAAAAAAAGTCAGTGGAATAAGATGTATTGTGATTTTTCATACATTATCTATCTATACACAAACAAAAAACTGGGCTTGATTCGGTTGTTCTGAAGGTATGTAAAAAAATGTTTACACTTCTGGTCTTCGGGGTCAATATGACCCCACATTGAAATGAATGGGAATTGTGAAAAAAAAAAAAAAAAAAATATATATATATATATATATATATATATATATATATATATATATATATATTATTGTTATTTATTTTTTTCATGTGTCAAAAAAAAAAAAATCCGGCATAAATCTGAAAAATTTTACACAGAAATGAAGGCCTAGTACTAGAGCATAAATGCAATGTATCTTAAAAAAATAACATTTCATATGCTAATGCTAAAGCTAATGGTGTATTTGAGGAATTGTGTGGTATTTGGAAACAAAAGTATTTTATATCTCCAAAAACACAGCATTAATGACTAGATGACAAAAAAAGGATATACTATTTGTATGATTAAAAACGTATATTTTTTGTACAATTACTCTATCAATTGTTGAGGTCATATAGACCCCGAAGCCCAGAAGTGTAAACAGGAAAAGAAGACCATTTGAAGGTTAAAAAATTGACCCTGAATTACGGTTGTAGAACTATTTTCTTTTTCAATATATTTTAAATTGTAATTTATTCCTGTGCTGGCAAAGCTGAATTTTAAGCATCATCACTGCAGTCTTCAGGGTCACATGATCCTTCAAAATTCATTCCAATTTGGTGCTCAAGAAACATTTATTATCATTGTTGAAAACAGTTGTACTGCTTTATATTTTTGTGGAAAACATGATGGAGTTTTTTTCATGGTTCTTTGATGAATATAAAGTTTAAATGAACAGCATTTATTTGAAATGGAAATCTTTTTCAACATAATATGAATAAAAGTAGAAAATAATAAAAGCCATTTAAGTAATTCAATAAAAGTAATTTTCCAAAATGTAGTAACTCGCAACATCTCTGATCTTCTCCTTTCCTCTACAACTACCTGTAACACTTTGTGTGTGCCGCCTACTTTTACTCATGGATAAGATAGAGAAAATCAAATCCAGTGCAAAATGTTTCAAATGCCATTTTGTCAAAATGAAATATCAACCTAGCCATTCAGAAAAAAAATGGTGAGAATGAGAATCCACATTGAAGACTTCCTCACTTGTATTGTGTCTCCATGTATTGTCAGAAATTATTGATGTTGAAAGAGCGCACTAAAATGGACTAGAATGGAAGAGGAGTGGCTGGTGATGATTTCAGAGCACAGATTGGTCTGTTTGATGCTTTTACCGCTACATCAAATGACACTTGACTCTACAATCCACTGAGTGAAAAATCCAAACAAATCACAGAGGGAGAAAAAACGAGACGCAAACACATGTATTGAGTTTCATTATAAATCTGCCACGAGGATTGATTATGCTCCAGCAGAGCTTTTTAGCTTCTCCCCTAGGTCCCCTAACATTCCTTTTCTGAAGCCAAAGTGGTTCTCTGAATATTCATCATATCTCAATAATAAAAACTAAAGCTAAAAAGCAAAGCCACTGACAGCTCTCTATCAGGACACACATTGCTTCTTTGCAACCAGTCTAGCAGTGACAAATGAACCATGTGCAGCCTTCTGAATCCGAGTCTAAATCCCCAATCATTTACAAACTTCACAGTGTTTCCGTTTCAAACAGTGTGTTGCCTTCACAAGTAATCGGAGATTAGACAACAAATAATAAGCTCTTCATGCTAATCAACATCAAGCCCCTATATCCACTCTTTTAACTTCCCATGAACGTGCTACACCGTCAGAGCCCCCAGTTGTTGCCCCCTCTAGTGACACATTTTATATACAAATAACATTTTACTGGTTTCTCATCATAAATCCTCTGCAACTAAAGGCCTTGGCTGAATAAAGGCCTTGGCCTTTAGTTGCTGTACTAAAAGCCGAGTAATTACCATAATTCTTTGAATAATTCATTTTCCACGAGTTTTATCTTTCTTGGCCACATTCGCCCAATAATCGTCCATTCTGATGTAAATAAGCTGCAAAAAGGATATAAAATGCTCAATGAGTTTGATTGAACTATTAGGTTGATTCTAATATATAAAACGGTAACATCAGGAGAGAATTAACGATGGAGGCCAGAAGAATAAATGACAGTAAGAGACAGATTGACCAACTTTCTGATCAAGAGTGTAATGTCCATTTGTGTGGTTTTTAAACGAATAGCGGTTGCCAAGTTGTCATTAAACTGTGCAAGCAGGATGAATGCAGATATGGACACTTCTTTTGGATGGATTAGTCAAGAATAAGTTGCAAAAAGCTTTTGATGACAGCCATTTCCTAAATTAAAGAAATAAAATATTGCATTTCGCTGGCCAGCTGACAACAAGACAAGGATCCCAAAGTGATGTCAAGATTTTGTCCTTTAAAGTAAGGTGATGGCAAGTAAGTTCGTTGCTTTGGATACAAGCAACTGCTATTATTACTTACTAACTACAACGCTGTGGGTAAAAGTTAGTGCACCCTATTAAGAAAACAAAGCGTAGGCCTTACTTTTTAATGTGGTTCAACTAATTTGCACTTCATTGTATATAACTGATCAAAACTTTTTCCATACAAAACTACACTTTCATGTAGTGTATTAATTATTTTGCATATTAGAATTTCTGAAGGATCATGCGACATTGAAAACTGGAGTAATGATGCTGAAAATTCAGCTTTTTCCATCTCAGATAGGGGTATTGCTTTATTTTTACTCTTAACTGTTTTTATTTATATTGATTGCATTTACTGAATGAGCACTGTGCCACTGTTCGTCCGACTGTTACTGTACTTCATTTTATTTTTGATTCTAAATTGTTTTAATTATTTACTGTATTTTATTTTTATTATTATGATTTTTTATTCTAAACTGTTTTAATTGTTCTGATTTCTTTTGATTATTTTAATTTCTTCCATGTAAAGCACTTTGAATTGCCACTGTGTATGAAATGTGCTATATAAATAAACTTGCCTTGCCTTTGCGATCACAAGGAATAAATTACATATAAAATTGCACAAACATATTTCACAAATTGTTTTTACTGTTTATTTTATTAAATAAATGCAGCCTTCTTTCGAAAACATTACAAAATGTTACCGACCCCAAAAATAATAATCTAATGTGATTTCTCTACTGTATAAGTGATAGACCATTGATCCCTGCATCAAGGTTACAGTCATTGCTCATGTTTAAACACAGACAAAAGAGAGACTGAAGAATAGCCTCCTAGTGCAGTGACATTTCAGAGCCAATGTTTTCTGACAGCATAAAGTGACTAGCCAAGGATAAATAAATCCAAACAAAGGTTCAGATCAGGGCAGTGGAGAGTACCCATGGCCCACGCAGTGAGTGCACTGGAATATGGGGAGTAAACAAATCTCCAAGTGGGCCTACTCAGTCCTTATGGTTACCATCTGGGATATTAATTGACTGTTTACATGCAGAGGTATGGTAACACAAATATTACTATAAAAGGACTACAGTGCCTTGTCCTCTATCTGTACCGGTTCCAGATTGAAGTTGCTGCTTTTTTGGGGGGGGGACAAAGACAGTCAGTGAAGCATGATGCTCACTGATCTGAGACAAGTGAACAAATGCCCAACAATGCAACACTGTATGTATGACAACAGACAGACAGCAACAGTAGGCAGCCATATCTATCTATCTATCTATCTATCTATCTATCTATCTATCTATCTATCTATCTATCTATCTATCTATCTATCTATCTATCTATCTATCTATCTATCTATCTATCTATCTATCTATCTATCTATCTATCTATCTATCTATCTATCGTAATATTTAGCATTTCCAAGGATTAGCATCCTCCCCTAAAAATGATCGGGCAGACCAAACAGTAAGCCGTAGAGACTTGAAACTTTGAGGGATGGTAGTGCCCACCCCGTCCACAAAGTCACCTAGGACCAAGGCTTGCCCCAATCAGCCTGATGTTGGCACTACAGCGATCAAAAGTATGCAATTGCTCATAGCCCCTAAACAGTTTGTAGTAGGCTCAAGTGTCAATTTATAACTAGTCAATTTATAACTAGTCCTAGGTTTTTCGCTGGATCGGTACCAACCAGCGCAGAAAAGATTATCTAGAGTCTGATTGTCAAAAATAATCCCCCTAAATAAAATGTTTTTAAAACTCGACATTTCGATTGACGTCCGCGACGGGATGCCATAATGATTGAAGTGACCATAGCCACTTTTACTTTTGTTTGTGTGTGTGTGTGTAAGCATGCTTATTGTGTATCAAGTGTTATTGTTCAAGCTTTCGTTTCTCATGTTTTAGCATATTCTTTTTTGTGAATATTTCATGGTGTCAGCTGTACATTTCAGGTCCACATAAACCCTAAGAACATAAATGACATAAAACTATTGAACCCCGTTATTTATTATTGTAATGTGTATTATTTCTACATGTAAACTTACATGTTATATATATTATAAATTCTAAAATGTAATATATTTTGTTTATAATATTCACATATAGAAGCTCGTGCTAGATTGTATAATAATTTGCTGTGGAAAATATAATTTAAGTCGATAGATAAAAGACAACTTATTAGTTCTACCACATACCAATAAAGACATTACATCTACCAATTAATATTCAATAGTCATTCAGTGACAGAAATGTGACATTTTGTCATTTTGTAAAACACAGTGAAAAGCAGCACATGAAATACAGTATATACTGTCAGAATGTAGCAGACAGAATACACACTTGGAAGGCTTGTAGACACTGCAGTAATACCCTGAGATTAGACACGAGATGATGCTTTGAAGTTTGTTTAGACATTGTGCTCCTATGTTGAGAGAGAAAAAGAAAGAGGAGGCTGAATGTTTGCACTGCGTCCACAGAGCTGAAGGGCCTCGCTGTGAGCTGAAGCCGACGAGGAGAAAGCATTCTAATCTTCTAATGTATCTATTGAACCTGTTCCACTAAATTTTCCATCTCTCTCGCTTTAGACAACTCTAACACTCTCAAGACTGTCCCTTTTTATTCTTTTATTTTCCTCATTCATTTACTGACCCACAGCTGCTGCCAAAAGCTTTGGGCAGAATGAAGCGGGGCTCCCGCTCTCTCTTGGCAGAACTACAGAAGGAGGAGATGGAGGGAGAGAGAGTTCTCACCAGCATATACAGTGGTGTGAATAAGTTTGGACACCCATGCTAAAGTTGCCTAAAAAGAGGAATAAAAAAATCATCTTTTTGATATTGATCTTAATGCCTTAATTAGAAAAATGAGGAAAACTCCAACCTTTAAGGACACAAATTTTCTTTGTGAATGAATAATGTATCATAAATAAATAAACGTTTTTCCTTAAAATACAGGGTGCATAAGTCAGGACACCCCTATGTTAAATTCCCATAGAGTCAGGCAGATTTTTATTTTATTTTATGGATCCAGGATAATATGCATCCTGATTAAGTTCCCTTGGCCTTTGGAATTAAAATATCCCCACTTCATCACACACCTTCCACCACACCTAGAGATTGGCATGGTTTTACTTCAGTTAGCCTAATAGCTGGTTTGATTTGCATTGAAAGATGATCTTATGGAAAGTACCCCATGCCAATCTCTAGGTGTGGTGGAAGGTGTGTGATGATGTGGGTCTATTTTAATTCCAAAGGCCAAGGGAACTTTATCAGGATGCATATTATCCTGGATCCATGAAATAACTGGCTTTTAAAAATAAAAATCTGCCTGACTCTATGGGAATTTAACATAGGGGTGTCCTGACTTATGCACCCTGTATTTTAAGGAAAAACATTAATTTATTTATGATACATTATTCATTCACAAAGAAAATGTGTGTCCTTAAAGGTTGGAGTTTTCCTCATTTTTCTAATTAAGGCATTAAGATCAATATCAAAAAGATGATTTTTTTATTCCTCTTTTTAGGCAACTTTAGCATGGGTGTCCAAACTTATTCACACCACTGTATTTTAGATTTTGATTTTCTTGTGGCTGTTATTGAATTCTCCCTAAACAGACAGATGCAGATTACAGTGCAAAAAAAAAAAAAAAAAAACACTCTGGTCAATGTGCTGTTCTTCTGCAAATTCAAGTAAAGACTGATTAAATTGTGACTGATCCAAATGTTCCTGGCATATATACGCAGACAATGCACTCTAAAACTAGCTGACAGTCACTCACCCAGTCTCCACTGGCTTTTGCAGGAGGATGTCGGCTGAGCCGGGTGCATTCAGGACTGGTTTCGTCAATCGGATTGGTTGAGGAGAGGCTGGCCTGGAGCTAGAAATATTCCTCGGATCGTCTGCAACACACAAGATGTGTTACACGGCTGCCATCTGGTGGATATCACTGTCATACCAGCCAAACAAAATGCAGAGCACATACTTGTCTGTCTCTCTGGGGACAAAACTGGGGGGTGCAAAGACTGACCTTCTAATGCTCCCACAAGGACAACTGATAACTACTTTTGTCAGGGATGAATGTAAATGGACTGTGTTGGTACTGTGCCTCACCTGTCCCTTTTTCCCAAATGAGAGGGTCTGAGTATGAGATCATAGCAAAGCGTCGACGCACATCTTCCTGGTCTCTCTGAGTCACAAAACAAAGCTTAATGTGTAAGGTGATTTAATACTTCAGTTTATTTTTTGACCCAATCAAAATGATCTTTTGACTTCTTTAAAATGAAGTTTTTCCCCAGTAAAAAAAAAAAAAATAATAATAATAATAATAACAATAAAGTTTTTACTAACACAAACATAATTAAAAACAATTACCTAACATAAATTATTATTTATACAAGTTTTTATTAATTTCTTTTTATACAATAATTATAATAATTTCATATTACAATTGTTAAAATAAAAAACATTTTGCTTTTTAATAATTATAATAATAATCAATTATTAATATTTTATTGTTTTTATTTTAAACCATTTTAATAATGATAATAATAAATAATAATAATAATAATAAATAATAACAATAAAAAAATAAACACATCAAGTTCAGTCCATTACATAACATCATGGACTGAACATTGGCATAACTCCAAACTCACAAATCTTATAATCTAGGTCTTTATCTCCCACACACTGACCTCCATCTCCTCCATCCTCAGCAACATGCTCTCTAATGTGGGGTCCTGTAGCTTCCTCTCAGCATCAGTCTCGGCCACCTGCTGCCTCTCCGTCACCCACAGAGCTTGAGCTGCGTCCTCCAGAAGATCGTCCAGAAGAGCGTCACTCAGGACATCCGCCCTCCCCCCAGGCTGCCAGCATTTACGACACAGCACAACGTAGTCACATTCTCGCATTTTCTTTTTTATGTGAACTTTTGCAAATTGAAAATGGATTGAAAAATCTCAGTGCTCATCCAGGAATGCAAAGTAAGTCGTTTTAGAAAAGTAATGAGTTTCTCACCTTATCTGCAACCTTCAGCTGCTCTCTGAGAGTGTCACTTCCTGCTTCACCCACCTTTTGTACAAGTATGAGAAAAAAAAAGAAGAAATGGAACAGAAAGAAATTACTGTCTATTTACATCAATGCCGACATACATGCACAACAGCTGGGCTGTTCGAGGGGAAGAACATATAATTATTGTAGAAAAACAGTCCAATTGTACACTCAGTTTTGCAAGAGATTAAATCTCCAGCACATAGACTCACTTTGTCCGTAATTTTTTACTATTTTTTTTTTGGGGGGGGATGTATGTGTTTACCTGTGCTCGATCCAACAAGGGCTGAATTCTCACTTTAATGTCCCGCTCAGTTTTTTCGGCCCATTGTGTCGATGAGCCCACTTTGGTCCTACAATGCCCACATATTAATACACATCAATGATAACATGCACTCAAAAAAATTTAAGTTCAATGAACAATTAAATTGAGGAAAACTTTACAAAGCAATTAAATTAAGAATTTTCAAGAAAAAAAATGTATGCTAGTTACTAGAGTAGTTAGCCTACAACATGAAAAGGACTGAGCAGAATTTTTAATACATACTTAATGCTTTTTTGTAGCATACTAGAAATTGAATTTGAATCTAGAATTGAATTGAATTGAAGTAGTATATTTACTACGTTAAATTAACTACACAAATGCATGTAAGCTTGTTTTCACCAAAGAATACAAAATAAGAGGTAATTTTGAGAGTTATATTTTACAATTCTCAATTTATAACATGCAATTCTTACTTTATATCTCACAATTGTGACTCTTTTTCTCGCAATTGTGACTTTAAATCTCTAAAACCTCAAAATTGCATGTTACAAAGTCAGAATTGTGAGATATAAACTCGTCAGCATTTTTACCCCTCATAATTATACTTTATAACTCGCAATTCCGAGCTTATATCTCACAGATCTGTATTTTAAAACATCATTATTCAAATAGCCCCAACGCTGCTATGATTGTCAACTTGCATTCTGATTGCAATTATTTAAATCTAGCGACAAAATGTTCAAGAAATGCATTGCATGAACTCTTTTTAATTAACTAAAATGAAACGAGCACAAGAATTCAGTTTTTGAACCACAGGTTAAGTATAATAATGAAGCAGCTGTGAAATAACCGGCTGCTGTTGTACCAGAGTTTGTTAATGCGGTCAGCCTCTTCTTTACTCAGACGATTCAGCTCTCTCAGTCTGTCTGCAGTCACCCGGTCCAGCCAGGCTTGCCTATTGCACAGCAATGAACATCAACAGCAGTCACATACTCAACAGCGAACATGAGCATCTCACAATTGAGGATCAGAGTGTTGATTGTTTATATAAACTGAGCCAGGTAATCATTTTTTTCTTTGGAAAATCCAGATATATTTCTTAAACATCTGTAAAGAGGGTTCAATATATACCTGAGGGCTTCATTTTGGGCTTGTTTCCTATCATGTGATAAGAGCTGCGTACTGGCATTGGTCTGTGGCTTCTGCTTTATAGGGCTCTTTTGAGGTGAGAACAGACATCTGGGCTCTGGCCGGCTGGACACAGCACTACACCTGTGTTTATAAACATACATTTGAGTAGAACACAAAGGTGCAACCATGTCAAGTCTGAATAAGTAATGAATAAGAGGGTTGGATGTACTGACCGTGGGCGAGGCGGAGAGTGAGGAGAAGTTGGCATCCAAGGCACAGTGGGCTCTTTCTGGGGTACCTGGTTTTCTCTTAGTCGGGATGAGACAGTGGGCTGCTGGAAGCTGGCATCACGAAGATGAGCCACCTGCTTAATTTGAGGCATAGTGTGTCTTATCACTTTAATCAGATTTTTAAAGAAATCTAAAATCATCCAAAACAAGATCATCAACATGATCTACAATCATACACTATCATTAAAAAGTTTGGGGTTGGTAATTTTGTAATGTTTATGAAAGAAGTCTCTTATGCTCATCGAGGGTGCATTTATTGGATCAAAAATACAGTAAAAAAACTGTAATATTATGAAATATTAGTAATTATTAAGTAACTCTTTTCTATTTTAATATATTTTAAAATGTAATTTATTCCCGTGATGGTAAAGCTGAATTTTCAGCATCATTACTCCAATCTTCAGTGCCACATGACCAGTCAGAAATCATACTATTATGATGATTTGATGTGTTTAAGAATCATTTACTATTATTATTATCAATGTTTAAAACAGCTGTTATGCTTAACATTTTTGTGGAAACCATGATAAAAAAAAATTCAGGATTATTTGATGTTCAAAAGAACAGCATTTATTTGAGATAAAGCTTTTGTAACAATTGAAATGTTTAACTGCTATTTTTGACCAATTTAATGCCTCCTTATAAACATAAGAATTGTTTTTTCAACATACAAACCCCAAACTTTTGAACGTTAGTTTATTACATTAAAGTAAAAACGTACTACATTATTATAGTAGTAAAATGCTTTTATGACTAAAACTAACATCACTGAATTAATAAAAAAAATAAAAATAAACCTTAACATGGTCTGGGTTGATGGCACTGGTAGTTTTGTTGGGTTTCTGTGCTTCAGACTCTCGTAGTTTTTGATGATGTAGTAGGTTCTCTAGCCCTGCCTTTAGAACTTCATTGCTCTCCTTCACCAAAGCCTGTGAGGCCTTGTGGGATTTCCCTGCCAGTCTGCTGCCTGCATTCATTAACAAAACGGTCACATTTTCTTTTGCAATCCCCTGAAACAAAACTCATTCTTCAAATCATTTTCACATCAAATAAATAACTCAATATTGTTTTTATTTCAAAATACAGGGGCGCAGAAAAGTATTTGTAGATTTTAGATGGTTTGGTCACATAAAAAAGACCCTTTTAAAAATGTTACAAAAAGAATACAAAAAAAACCCAGACAAAATATACAAAAAAAGTTGCATCTGCATAAAAATGCTGCTAGAGTTTTTCCAAGACGCGTGTTTGTGCTCTAAAATTGGTAAAAATAGATGCCAATTGTTTTGATGTTTTCTTTTTTTATTATTTTAAGTGTGTGGAAACAGAATTAAATTTGATACAGTTTAAGTGCGGCTTAAGTGTTCAAATAATTTTTGCACATTATATACAGATACGGAAAGAAATCTTTTTCCGAGTCAATTCGTTCGTTTCGTTCGTTGAATGAACCAAATGACACGAAAAAAGATTAGTTCATTTTGATATATGAGTTTGAACAGGAGAGTCACGAACACGCATCACAGAACAGAGCAAGGCGACCATTTGAGCTTATAAAACTTAAACTTTGTTATTTAATGACCGATCGTTTCACTTGATAAGACCCTCATTCATTGTCTGGAATCGTTTAAAGCCCTTTGAACAGTTTGCAGTTTGCACGGAAAGTGTCATTTGGACCTTGAACCGTTTAGTTACCATTGAAGTCCATTATATGGAGAAAAATCCTGGAATGTTTTCATCAAACCAAAGAAAGACATGGATATCTTGGATGACATGGGGGTGAGTAAATTATCAGCAAAAGGTTTTTTTTTTAAGTGAACTACTCCTTTAAGAATAAATGACTTACATCAGCTGCATCCGTGTGCTCCTCCTCGAAATGAAACAGGTACCCGAGGTAACTTTTCCAGGATTATTATGACAGCATTATTCCTCATAGCGCAGCAAGATGAGGTAAGGTTAGATTACATCAACTGAGAATAGTTGCTTTTTAATATAAATTACTTTAAGAGAATTTCAGCTTAATAAAGAGAAATCTTTCGTGTCTCTGTGACAAGTATTTAATGAGTTACAGTTCATTTTTCGGACGCATTTTAGAAAGATTTTTGTGGAGTAATTAATGACTAGTATTTTAAGCCTATGTTGCAGCTATGTAAAAAAAAAAACAAAAAAAAAAAACGAACGAAACGCGGGGACGCGTTTTAGGGGTTAAAGTCTCATGGAAGAGCATTAAAGTTGACTAGTCTACTAGTCTGTGCAACCCTTAACAGATAAGACACCAAAAAGCTTTCTGCAAAATTAACATCACCATTGGTCATCATGACTCACCACCAGGCTTTTTTGGAGCAGCTGACTTTCGGGGTCTTCGTGAGGTCCTCTCAGTTGGGTCTCTGGCAGGACGAGGAGGGGACTTGCTGCGGGCCCTGACCCGGCTGGAAGTCTTTTCCACTGGGTTGACTATCTGCAAATCTACATCTCTTTTCCCGGGTGCCTTCTGCTTACTCAGTGCTGTGTCAAGTGTCTGAGGAATCAAACACAAATAAGCATTAAATAATTTTTTTAAATACATTTTTGCATTTAAACATAGTGTGTATTTAATTAATCACCTCTAATTTCTGCAGGATGTCGAGGGCTGTCTCTGATACGGTAGATCCTTGTCCCGCCTGTACTTTGGCTGAGCAGAGAGAGAGCTGGCGAATCAGCTGGCCCAGCTCTTTGCAGTGGGTGGGCACTCTGCTCTCTGTAGGGTCTGACAGCTGGTTGATAAAAACCTGCATGGCTCTTACAGCTCCCCGGTGAGCAGCAGCCAGTCTGTCCATTGCCTTGGACTGAGAAGACAAGCAGAGAAACATTTAAAGACCCTGAATGTCTCATTCATGCACTTCAAAAGCAAGCTAAAATTAAAATGAAACCTTTTTGATATTGATTTGCTGGGTAAAATAAACTTTGGTACCTTTTGGGTGTGTTTGACATTCTGGGAACGCAACTTGTCTAGATCCTCCTGTATCTCTTTAATCTTGAAAAGAGAAACAAAACAGTCCCGTTGTGAATCTCTAAAACCTCATTTTCCTCTCTGACAAATGACAGACCAGAAGTGATTCATTTCCAAAGGAAAGTAGCACAGGAGCAGCGTGGTTTGTCGTCGATACACTTATTGCAGAATTTTAAGATGCAACTTGAGCATCAGGTGCTTTGAAATGTTTGAATTTTGCCACTAAACGGTATGCGACGGATGTGATGTATTCTGACGAGAGAGGTATGTATCAACTCGTCTTAGTTAAGGGAATAACATGGTTTAATAGGAAAAAACGGTGGAGTATCCCTTTAATAAGCAGAGAGTAAAGGATGCTTCATTTCCAATTTAAAAAAGTTCTGTGCGTCTGTCACTTGAAACGCGACGATCATACACACAAATATCAAAGGTGGTGAAAAGACAGCTTAAGTTCCTCTTTAGTACTCTTAAATACTTCATATTACTGTGCCGCCATTGTGTATATGAATTGCAGTGCTTACAGACCTGCTGTTGTAACACATAGATGATACGTGCGGAACGGGCTGCCTGCTCCTGCCGCCGGATCTCCATCCTGTGCTTCTCATCGGGCTCCAGAACCTCCACATGTCCTGCAGAAAACCCACATGCAAGCCTCTTTAAAAGCGAAAAAAAAATATTATTTGGGTGACTAGGAATAATAAGAATACCTTTATTAACCAACTGCTCTATCCTTTGAACATATGTGTTCAATTCCTTCTGTAATTTACGGATCTCCTGGCTGAGCTGAGGTTCACTGCTGTTGACTCTCTGATCAAAGTCTTGCGTGGGTGTCGGGCCCTGTTTAAGTTGCCTGTTGGGATTCTGAGGAGTATAAACAAGCACCTTATCCCCGTTTTTTATTTGCTTCTTTGGACCTGATATCTTGGGGTAGATCACATGAGGACTGTAATCGGTGTTGCTTCTTTCAAGGCTGATAATCTGGGATCTCTCTGCAGGTTCAAGTGAGGAGCGGCTGATGGATTCCTGTCGTTTCCTGCGCAGATCTCTTCTGGCGAGTTTGACGGCAGCCTGCAGGCGCTCTTCTGAGAGGACTGAGAGGCGTAAGGAGCTGCTGCAGCTCTCCATACCATCCTGCCTCTCCAGACGGGGTACAAGTTTCTCTATCACGATGGGAGAAGGGGGTCCTACACCGGTGGCTCGGTTAAGAACACTGGGTGCCATTGTGTTATTGAACTGAAGCTGTGATCAGAAGAATCAGAACCAATGAGAATCAAGGAGAAGCTTGTTCAAGTTTGCATAAGAATACAGCGTGTAACAAACACACACACACACACACACACATATATATATATATATATATATGTGTGTGTGTGTGTGTGTGTGAGATATATATATATATATATATATATATATATATAATATGTGTGTGTGTGTGTGTGTGTGTTCTTACACTACAGTAACGTTACCTGTGTTTGCAGACCAGCCATTTGAGACACAGGGGAGCCTTTTTTAATCCATTCACGGTTTACTGGACCCATTTCACCAATGGTCATGGCATTTCCCCTTTGGAAATCGGAAATCATCCTGATAAAATCTTATTTATGAGCTGTCTTGATGAATATAATAAATCCCGCTTGAGTAATTCTTTACAGAGCAACTATTGACTCTTCCGATCGATTACAAAAAAAAAGAGATTGGTTTATCACACGAAAACTCAATAAATGGACAAGTAAATCAGTGGTAATATGTTTTAACATGACAGCCAGTTGTTAAACAGCCACTAAGCTCAATATTTGAAGTGTCCGGCAGTTTAAAACACCGCCATGACAACATTACACTTCTTCGTGATTGTTTGTCAGCTGCTGTTATAATTGAGTTCGGGCTTGTTGTCGCCCCCTGCCGGTCTGGGTACTGCTAGCTCGCAATGCGTTCACACACACACACACACACACACACAGACTTTTAATATAAGGTCTAGTTAAATTCTTCATTCATAAGTGTAGAATTGTGAAATCATCTTTTTTTTTTTTTTTTTTTAATGAATTTAAACAGCATATAAAATCCTTAAAAATTTTGAAAGGTCCTAAAGCACAAAAATATTTGATACCCTGAACACTTCCCAACTGAGATAAATGGATGAACAAAGACTGAATTTATGTTATGTCATGTTATGTTATATTATAATTCCTTACCGTTTATTTATTTAAATGTTTATTTTTCCTTATAAATTATCCTTATGCACTAAGACTACATTTAGCCTATATTCCTGTTATATTAAGACCTCCCTCAGGCTATATTTTCTTGGTATCCTATTCTGAAGAAAAGGAAGGCAGCCATGTTTGTCTGTAAATCTTGATATTTAAATAATAATAATAAAGTAAAAAAAAAAAATCAGATGACACTGAAAAAAAAAATAAACTTTTAATTTTAATTAAAAGTGGGAGTCCATTAAAGGGATAGTTCATCCCAAAAATGAAAATTATGTCATGATGATGTACATCGACAATGTATAATTTTGCAAAAAAAGAGTTAAACAGATCTAAACTTTTGTGGTAATGCTATAAGTCAGATTGACCAACTATTAAAATTGTGAGAAAAAGATTACAGTCCAAAATTACTCACATGCAAAGTATAAAATAGCAACAATATTTCCGAATAGAATCAAAAAACACCCTTGCATGTTTACTGAAATGTAAACATGTCCAATGTTAGTTTGCTGCAACTGGCAGTTGTTGTGTTGAAAGCATGTGATATCTGGCCATTTTTTCAAGTCTGTATTTAGCCTCATCACAATACATCTGCTGGAAGTAAGAAACGGAGGGAGATCAAATGTGACTTGACAACTTTCAGTTCAGTTTAATTATTGAGCAAGTGAAGAGACACAGTGTCTCCAGTATTCACTCATCAAGCACACACAGACCTAAGATACACTGACATAGACTAACAATGGGTAGAGGCATGAGTAAGAAGATAATAAATCCATTTATGATTTACTGTGTGTTAAAATACAGTCCTGTCTTGCTGGCATCATTACATCCCCATCAGATCTAATTAGGAGAAACAGAGCACAATTAAGTCGTAATGATTACTGCATTACAGAAAGCTTAGATGGATATAACATTGGTTTGTAACAATAACCTTTGTTATTGCTCATCAATACACATAAAACTGCCATTTATTGCACGAAAATGTGCTATATATATATACCTATATAGACTTTTAACTGCAGGGAGATAAAAGTTGTTAATCTGAGAGCCAGTCATTCATAAACTTATAATATAAACACTCAAATGCAGCAGATCTCAACGTACCTTTTCTCATTCAACTTTTACAATCAAAGCAGGTAAAATAATAATTCTGGCGACTTTGGTTTAGTAGTGCAGTTCACAAAGGTATTGATTTGACTAGTGAAAAACACAAAACAACAAATGAAACCAAGTGAAATATCCGTAGACATTATTTAAAAAAGTAAGCAGCCCAGATTTCCTGGATGGTAAAAAAAATAAAATAAATAAAAAATAAATAAATAAAAATCCATATGGGATAGTATAATACAGATGGGATAATACAAACATTAACATCCATAAATAAAGGTTTATATTCCAAAATCTAAAAAAGGAAAACATTAAATACAGAAGTGTTCTGCTACAAAAAAATAAAAATAATAAAAATAAATAAATAAATAAAATCTGCATGGTGCTAAGGTGCTTAGTTTTAACAAATATTTTATAATGATATTTAGTTGTTAAAGTGTAAATTTAGTGTGTGGTTAAATGTGCCTAGTTCTAAAAGTCATACACGTTTCAATATTTTATTGTAGTAGTCTAGATACGTAAAATTATATTTTTATAGGCCTATATTGTAAAGTAACATAATGAGTTAACGTCAATGACGTATGTGCACCAGTGAACCAGCTACTGTAAAACTATTGCTATTAAACTATGCACAAAATACCACAACACAATAATAAATCTTGTAGCCTATTATTATTGCCATTAGGCCTAGCCTATATCACAATAATACAAGAAAGTTATTAATAAAATGTAAGTTTACCAGTCGTCCATTATAAATAACCAAAGTCAGAGTAGAGGTAGGAAGGATATCTGATAGTGATAAACAGTGATCCGCACTGATGTCTGTGGTGGGACAGTTTGCGCAGTGCATTAGAAATAGCTGTAACAGCTCGAGTGAGTCCAGCGACGCACGTCTCTCTATCCCGAATTGCACAAGACGTTTGTTGTCTTCGTGGTGTTCGTGGAATCACCTGGTGTCCAGAAGAGCACATAGTAGATGGCTAAGAAGAAAGCTGCTACTGAAACACACATAAAGTACGCGATACCCATCGCCACTTTCACCCAGATCTTCGTGGCTCTTTTGGCGTGCTTCACCCTCTGGTCTCCTGGGTAACTAGGTCGCCGAGTCTCCTCTCCTCCGTTTGTCCGGACGGGTTTGTCTCCTCTCATTCTGGAATAAATGATTCGTGATAATCCCAGTGGTCAGTGTTTGTTGTTCAGAGGCTTTGAGAAATCTGCCGTGAATCCTGATTCAGTTGAGCGGATTCCTGCACTTCTTCTCTGAGGGCTGAGTGTCGTCTGCACCATCAGAGTGCTTTGACAGATGCACACAGACACAGGAGTTGTAGTAGCCTACTGGGTATAAACATTGGGCGGAGTTGGCTGGCCTTCATCTCTTATGGAGACAATTCTTTAATTATCCAAAAGGTCTTGACTCTTGACAGAAGTTAGGATTTAGAAATATTTTAATTACTCAAATAAGAGATAATTAGAAATGCATATACATCACTTTCAAATATGTGCTATGTGTAACAATATGTAATAGTATATATATATATATATATATATATATATATATATATATATATATATATATATATATTGAATAGTACAATATATTAGTAGCCTATAATTGCTGACTGATCTAAATAATTTTCACTAATGTACTCTACAAAAAGGTTAGCAATTTTAATGAGCAAATGATCTTTAAAAAACAGTTAACTGTTACTTACCTTATATATGGTAATAATAATAAAAGTTACTTTAAAATTTTTTAATTGTTTTATTTAAAAAAGTCAATATTCTTCAGTGTAAAAAATAACCGTGATTTTAACGGTACAATACTGTAAAAATGCTACAGTGCAAAACTGTGAATTGGTTAACAGAAAGTTTCCGTACTATACACGGTAAATAACTGTGATATAATTTTTACAGTAAAATGAATGTGAAAAAGAACAACTCATTGTATAATTTACAGTGAAAAACCATAAATTCCCTGTGTGACACTTCACATTGGATGAGTTTTTGTTGAAATGGTTCCTCTTAGTTTTATTGTTCTTTTTTTCTAATCAGTTAGCCTATGTACATTAGGGTTTTTTTACATTTAATGTTGTTAAATTAATGTTTATTGTTTATTTTTTTTTAATTTCAAGTGTGTTACCATGATGGTGTTTAATATTTGTGTGAATGACTCTGTGCAGATTTTTTATAGAAGTATTCACTTGTGATGAGCTGAGATTGCTCACGTAACTCATCACTGCTGTGATGATTGTTGGTTGACAGTGTATTACAATGATCTAAAACAGATATCACATCAATAAGTTGGTAAATCAACATTTTATCAGAAAATAAAATACGGTTTATAACTGTAAATTTTAAGTTAAGTCTGTAAAACCATTAACGTTCCTAGCGTATTTTTAACGGTAAAGTTCTGGCAATCACAGCTGACGTATTTTTTACCGTAAAAATTACGGTTTTATCTTTTACAGTGTTGTACGTTATAGGGAGAAGAGGTTAACCAACCAGGCAACATATAGACTAATAGCCAGGCTTATAAGGTAACTACATGGGTTAAATGAATATTTATGTTGTTTCAAGAAGATATTTTGAAGAATGTCGGTAACCAAGTTGATGTTTGAAAACCATTGGCCACTAACAACCATTGCCTTCCATGTTTTTCCTACTATGGAAGTCACTGGGGACCAGCAATTGTCCGGTTACTAACTTTCTTCAAAACATCTTCCTTTGTGTTCAACAGAAGAAAGAAATTCATAGGTTTGAAACAACTTTATGGTGAGTAAATGACAATTTTCACTTTTAAATGAACTATTCCTTTAAGGTTAGGTTTAGGGGTAGATTCAGGTTAGTACCTAGTTATTAATAACTAAAATAAGTACATAGTATGTGCATGAGGAACAGGAATATTAAATAAAGTGATAGTGATAAAATGACTGAAGACAACATCTTGAGCCAAATTTGACTTAATAAGGCAAAGATGTCATTTATTTGATACGACAGATTACAAAGGACAGAACCATTTGCACTGCTTACTTACAGTTCACATTATAATATGGCGATAAAAGTAACCAACCAATATCTCCAGAAAACTAAAACAATGATAATATTAAAAAAAAAAAAAAAACAGATTGCATGTAGTCTTAAAAGAAAACTTAGGAGGAAAATCCTACAAACACTTCAGTATCATGCTACATGCACATTTGAAAAGCCAATCCTCCTACAAGAGGCAAACCAAATTATATATATATAATTACCCCAAACAGGAAGACATTTCATCTGCAGGGAGATGCAGCAGGTACGATACAATCACAAATGTCATGATTCTTTCTGCTTCATAAGCTCAATTGAAAAACAGGGATATACAACTCACATGTGAAGAGAGAAACAAGCTCGCACAAAGCATTGGAATGTTTGTCAGTTTAAAAGTTCCAGCTCAATTCATTTAAATTCAGGAACGCACAAATACGCTTGTGATAAATGCATAAGATTAAACAAACATGATGAATAAACAAACCACTAAAAATGAACAAACTAATATTAGATTTGCTAGCAATGAGGTACACATTATCTGATGTCCCAATTGTTAATTTTCCTCATTCAAACCCAAGAATTCACCATGATTTTTTTTTTCTTTGGTAAGTGTGCACATAATGTCTAGGACATCAGTTGTTTATATTAAACTTAAAATCTACAGCTCATCCTCATGAAAATAATAGTAAAATGTAATTTGAGAATTTCATCTATGTAATCATTTCAAAAGTAGCCCTGACAAAAAAAAAAAAAAAAAAGTAAAAGAAAAGAGTAATGCCCTATAAAGGGATTGCAAAAATTCAAGCATGCCGCTCTCAGCAATAAAAACACTTTATGTTCCTTATCAACCCTCAAATGTAAATCTGAACTCAGATATTATGTATCTTGAGTGCCAAAAATAAAGTTGTTGGATAAAACAACGTTGGGGAACAGGCACTACGTCATAAAAATGTAATCTTGCTGTTTGAGAGACATGCTTTACTGTTTATCAAGGTAAACGTGCGAAAAGAGCAGCAACACAACTCGACAACAGCATAGAGTCCCAACCAATGAGGAATAATTAAACAATGCAGCGAGTTGTTTGGATGAAGTGTTGGCATCCAAAGACGCTTTCCTCGACCCCTTTAATTTAGTCAACAGTAGTCCATATTACACCTGAGGTCTCCTCTTTCCTCTGCTTACCTCCTCTCTCAGTCTGTGGACCACTGAGTTCACCTGCATTTTAGTCCTCAGCCTGTTGACATACATAAAAGTAGTCAGGATGAAAAGATTAACATGAAAACACTCTAATAATAATAAGATGATGATGCTAAACCACCATTTAAGTTGGATTGGTTGACAAAAGAGCAAAAATGTAAGTGTATCACTTCATTAAAGTACTAAAAGACAAAAAGTTTAAGGGTTTAATTACCGCTCTGATCTGAATGTTGGCTGCGGTTTCCTCATAAAAGCTTTTTAGCAATAATATACAAAAAAAATAGCATTTTCCTCCTATTAAAGATGCTAAATGTTGTATAGTAACTGAATTACAGGAAATACAAGAATCTTGTTATTGAGCCATTAGCGTTTGTTGATTTGATAGAAATCTGAAAGAGGGAATAGGCCACAAATCACATCCACTCATTAGTTGCTAATGAGCAGTTAGTGAACTGGGATGATGTAATGAGAATAAGCAGGAGAAGGACAGTGATCCCAAGTGACAGGGTTGAGGCGGTGGCATCGGAGAGGATATGACATCAAACATTCACAAAACACTGGGAATTCAAATTGGCTCAAAGGAAAGGGGAAGACAATCAGTAAAAAGCAACACACTATTTATTTGCCATTCCAGCATCATGCCAAATGTTAACAGTATAAACTAAAAATTCATCACTTGTGTAAAAAGTAAAACATCCTACAGACACAGAGGTGCGGCCCGAAAAGAGGCACAAAAGCTCCATTGTCTTTAGTCAATAGTTTAGCGAGATATAAAGCACCGCTCACACAAAAGCTTTTAAACCAAGAAGTTTTATGTTGGTCAATGCTGCAAATTTGCATGACCAATTTAAACTGCAAAAACTCCTTATGGAGGGAATTAAAAAGAGAATTTCAGACTTTAAAAAAACAAACTCATGAGTATAAAGGCCACCAATTTCATTTCTTTCATAATTTCTGGTTAGATTTATTAAAACAAAACTGTTTTGAGCAAGATTTATATTTGTGTTTTTTAAAAAACAATTAAATATATATTTCGAATTGTGTTTTTTTTTCAAAATCCTGTTTCATTTTTGCTGTTATAAAACCACCAGGAATCGAGTGTGATCCTGAGTTCCCGTTCCTTTTGAGCAATGAATTTCAATGTTTACAACCACTGGATGAGTAATCTTTCAAAATAATTACGTATTTACGAGATTACAGGGGCAAATTTAAGTGCAAGATAGAAATTAACACAAAAAAATCAGATTTGAATGTGCCCAAACGAGTCAAAACTACGGAGCCCCCCCTAGTCCCACTTTGGCAAAAAAAATAAAATAATTATAACTATCTTGTGGCCTCAAGATACTCTCTCGTGGCCTCAAGGTAGTAACTCATGGCCTCAAGATAGTAACTTGTGGCCTCAAAATACTATCTCGTGGCCTCAAGATACTAACTCTAATCTTTAGGCCACGAGATAGTATCTTGAGGCCACGAGTTACTATCTTGAGGCCATGAGATAGTATCGAGGCCACGAAATAGTATCTTGAGGCCATGAGTTACTATCTTGAGGCCACGAGATAGTATCGAGGCCACGAGATAGTATCTTGAGGCCACGAGTTACTATCTTGAGGCCACAAGATAGTTATAATTAATTTTTTTTGCCAAAGTGGGACTAGGGGGGCTCCGTACAAAACTGTTAATCAAAGCGAGTAAAAAGACTAAAGTCTTAAGTCTAGCCAATTAAATAACTTAAGCACAAGAAAACTAGCAGATTACTCACATATTACCATGATTTTGAAGATTTAATTACTTTTCTATGCCTGAAAAGCATCATTTTAAAATGTCTTACTATTTCCATGTTTTATAAGACTGTGGGGAACCTTGATCATTTCAGACGACTTATTTTACAGTCTATATGAATAAGGGATGGATATTATCTGTAAAACATACCCTGATTTGCACACTGGTAAACTTAATACATTCATTCTGTGTGGCTTGATAGACATTAACACATGATAAACATTAAAATGACATAAAATCTAATAAGATGCCATACAGTCTCTAGAACCACATTTGGTTTACCCTGTATAATTTATCTCTCCAAGCTGCTCTGGGAGAAATGCCAAACAGCTTTCCCCCACAATGACATCCTGTTGGGATGATGTTACAGATCATTCCCATTTACAGTCCACAAACTCACACATTTATAAATGCTTTTGCAAAAAATGGAATAAAATTAAAAGAATGTTTATTTGCTCAAGCAGTTTGTGGCATGCATGGAAAGGGAAAAAGCCATAACCCATATCCAAACACATCATCCCGGGAGAGGTGCGAAATCAAAGAGGTGCATGAACAACAATGAGGGTGATCCGGGAGAACAGTAATTGTGGGATATTAGTTGTGCTGGAGGAGGTGTGCAAGGTTCACAGTGGAAAATGACAGCCAGTGTGAAGCTGCAGACAGAGGCAGTCGGTCCCAGAGGAGGGAAGGACTGTCAGCCTGAGGAGCTGCATTGTCATATGTCAGTCGATAGAGAAAAGCCCGAAAGCAGACACCATCTCATGCCATGAGACATGATGGACATAGGGACATAAAGGAGGCATGAGTGTAGTGAACAGGGAGGGAGAGACACAGAGAGACCACAAAGACTAAAGACTGAAAAAAGGAGGACGTTGATTAGTTGTTAGAAGCCAGCCGAAGTAAGGGACTTCTTTCGAAAAGCCACAGTCTCAAAGCTGGTAATAAGAACAGCACCTGAGGACGGTTGCTCTGAAGAATCCACTGCCATTCCCTCTCCAGGCTTTGTTTCAGAATCACTCTGACCCGGCTCTAAAATAGGGACGTCGCTGTCCTCTGCATCAAGAAGATATTAGAATTAATTCTGTATTTGGGAGGAAATCATATTTTGAACAAATGTTTTGACATACTATTGTCTGGGGTGGGCAGCACTTCGGAATCTGCTGTGTCATGGCTGCTCGAGGTGGTACAGTCGGCAGATTCAGCAGGTACCAACTCTTGTGTTTCACAGGAAGCTGACCCCACCACTGAATGTGAAAAGACACTTAAGTTTCACTTCTAAGAATCACAGAAACTCAGACAATACTAAAAAACTTTGCAAAAAATCAGTGGGCTTGAGCTTTATTTCAATTAACAAAAACTAGTTTTAATAGTTTTAGTTAGTTAGAGATTTGCTTTTTAGTGTGTTACCATGGATGTGGTTACTTGAACGCTAAAATATGCTTCATTTTCAGTTTGTATTTTCAATATGCGAGAAGGTCAAAGGGTGATTGTAGAACTTGACTCAAAGACTCGAAGAACACAACGGTACCCGTCTGTATGAGTTCATGGGCAATGGACTAGAATGCTTGACCATGTTTGAGATGTAATACGCCTTATTCACGGCAGCGCCATCTTTGATTTTTAATGAGAATGAAAGCGAGGCTGTGAGGGATAGACTTGCATATCTTCAATGGGCTGTACTGTTATTTAATGTCTTTTCGGATTGTTCTGCTCATGAAACACTGGAAAAATATCTTTCCAAGAAATGTCAGTTGACAAAAAACTCCCGACAATGTAAGCTGAGGAAAATTGTAAGTAATCTAGCCGCTTTATTCAGCTTTTTACAGCGGATGCCATTGGAAACGTGGTAAGTCTATCCCTCACAGCCTCACTTTCATAACCGTCATGGCGCTGCTCTGAATAAGGTCTATGGCAGGTGGAAAAACAAAACATACCCCAGGCTTTGTCTTAACAAGTACCACTAACAAGAGAAACTGTGTCTTAAGTAAAGACCATGATTATTTCACCTGTAGATGTACTTTCGTTTCTTTCTGGTTCTTCTGGCTGGCTGGGGGTGGTGGACGTGTTAAGTTCGGCCTGGTTGATCTCTTGTTTGGCTGGACTGCTTTCAGTGCTGCTGGGCCTCAGAGGGCTCTCGCCCAGACTGCTCTTAGGAGAATGCATCTCCATTTCTTCACCCCAATCAGACACCGGCTGGTGGCTGTCCAGTGGGGAGAACGGGCTAAGGGGTTTGGGCCCTTCTGGTGTACTGAGCGTCTCCTGCGGGGAAGGTATGTGGACTTTGGGTCTCGGGGTACGTTTCTCTTTTGGGCTGGGAGTTGAGGGTGCAGGAGAGGAAGAGGTCTTTTCTGTTGGTTTAGCATCTTTCGAGGATTCCTCGTGATCTGCTTTTTCATCTTCTTCCGCGTTTTCCTCTTCACCATCACTGGCATCCTCCCACTCATCTTCATCCTCTTCAGCAAGGCCTTCATCACTCTTCTACACAGCAGGAGAAGGTCAGGAATAAATGAAACAGACTAATTAAAATCAACTTTTCTTCTTTTCTTCATAATATTATATACCTATTAAGTGTTGTTGGACATCTCACCTTGTCTGACAATGGAGCCTTAGGGGTGACGTCCTCACTCTCATTTTCTTTCCCTTTGTCCTTTTCATCCGTCTCCTTCTCTTGCTCCTCCTTTCTTCCTTTCTCCTCTTCATTGTCTCCTTCCCACCGATTATCATGCATGCTTTAGGAAAAATCGTGTCGCTCAATGAATGTTGTTTCAGGAAATGCTCTCTAGAACGATAATATCTCTACCCACAATGCCGCCTGCCCCCAAATAGCAATTGTATTTAATGGGATTGGAATTAAGATGCACTTTTTGTGATTCGATCACAAGTGGTCAAGCTAAATAGAAGGTGTCTAAAACATTTAGCAGGGATGTGATTGTGCAAGTGAAAAAAAGCAGGAAATTCAGGAAAAAGTACCAGTATTACTTTTGCACATAAAGAGCAAGCCTAATAAAATCACTCTATATATAGGCCTAGATATGCAGTGCCAGAAACAATTGTGAGGCTGTCCATAACTTGGTTCTTGCGCGATTTTAAGCACACACAGAACTCCCGTTAAAAAAATAAATCACAGAAACGTGCGGCGAATCTCTTACATCGAATCTGCAGTTTGTTGTTTATGATGGAATTCAGTCAGCGCACTTAAGCGAAACTATTCGTTTCAGCGATGACTAATCTGCCTAAACGCCTCTGATTGGTCATCACGCTCATAAACGCAATGGACAAGTGTGCGATTGGTTAAAATGCTCAACGCTGCAAAACAAAATCTGATGGAAATGCCGTATTTGGATGGATCGGTTTTGTAGTTTGTTTAACTAATATCATCACTTAAACATATTAAATATTTTGAAACAAATTACAATGACTTTCCCAAAACCCCCCAATTTTTTTTCCCCCCAAAAATTATTCTCCACAATGAGGAGAACTATTGCATACCTGTAGCTTTTGCCCTGACCGCGGCCCATCCCTCGTCCACGGCCTCCCTGTCTGGGTTTGCCCTGGCCCAAGAACTCGCCAAAGGTTGGTGTCTTGGGCGGCCTCTTGCTGTCTTCTGCATGACAGAGATTAGAGCAATATTTATCCTTGAAGGGTGTCATGGGGCTAAGCAAGACCTTACAAAACAATTCTGCATATGAAATCTGTGGTGGAGAGAGATGACCCTGGGCACACAGTAACAGATGGCCACCTGTCATTCTGGATTGTTCAGTTCTCGCGTATGCGTCATGGAAATCTCTTGAACGTCTCAGGCCCAGAAGGAAGAAAATGAATAGCCGAATAAAGTCGTTATTTTTGTTTTATTTCCGCACAAAAAGTATTCTCGTCGCTTGATAAACTTATAGTTGAGCCACTGTTGTCACATGGAATATTTAAACATTTTCATCAATGACTTTCTGGGCCATCAAGTTTCAATCCCTCAGGAGCCTATGTAGCAGTGATCCACCTCCCAAATTTAATCAAAAATATCTTCATTTGTGTCCCGAATATGAACGAAGGTCTTCCGGGGTTGGTACAGCATGAGGGTGAGTAATTAATGACTTAACTTTCATTTTTGGGTGAACTAACCCTTTAACCAGCTGCTTTTAGGTACATTGTGATGTGACCCTCAACATGCATCACATATATATTATACCTGTTTCTAGCAAGTTAAGGTTACAGGGGTCCAACTATACGTGACTTCACCTGATTTACAGAATTGTACCTCTTTCATGTGTATTTCTCTAGGGAGCAAGGTGTATCTGCACCTCTTTCTGATTTATCAGCCTGTTTTGGTCGACTGTTACTATGATGTAATAAGGAGGTAGTAATAAGAAGCTCAAGCGCTCTTCAGCCTTGATGAGAACTATTTTTCGTTAGTGCTTTGTGTGTGTTTGACATTCTGTGTAGGTTCTGGAGATCATGATATACCACAAACAGATGCCTTTCTTCAACCTGTGAAGTCACCCCAGACCTAAATCTAGGAATTGGACGACAACTAGCTTGACTAATGGCGATATACCCCCATATCTATCCATATGTGCAAACTTTAGACTTAATGTTCTCTTAACCAATCAGATTTTGATTTTGTACGATTTTTTGTTAGGTAGAGTGGGCTTTCGACCTCTTTGTGAGACTAAAATGGACGCTAGCTCTAACGATGAAACTGCAAACTATTCTTCAGTAAATTTGTATATATTTGATTGAACCTCACGACTTCTGGTCTTATTTCATCATATCTGGTTCTGGGTCCTTAAGCTGTTACCCCCTAACAGAGCCATCCAGAGAGCTGCATCTTGAGATAATCCAATCAGATACACACCCACCCATTATAATTTATTATGAAGGAATGTAATGCAATTAGAAGCTATCAGTGCAGGAACCGCTGTTTGCTTGCACTCAGACCAGGGCCAATATGAAGAAGGGTAAAGACACACACACACCATTGATGTACATGGGCATTGCACCCCCTAACTGCTAAAAGACCACAGCACAGAACATCACCAAACAGCCGAAAAGACAAGTTTCACCAAGCAAAAACGTCATAAGTGTGTATATGTAACTACTCTATATTGATTGTAGTATGACAGACTATTGATTGTCTGGCTGTATAAAATAATAGACACTTCAAAAAACATGGTGGTTTTTGCAGAACAGGTGTCAGGTGGTCACTCTGTGTGTGTGTGAGATTTACCTCTCCTGTTGCTTTGTTCTTGTGTGCCCTCTCCGGCCACAGCTGAGTCCTCCTTGAACCTGTGAAAACACCTCAGGGTCACTGGCTGTCTTATTCTCACCCAGTCAGCATGCATTACGCCTAACCTAACCTTCTCTGTCTCTCTTTTTAGCAGTTTGACAGAAATAAAATTGTCAGAGCTGAAATTAAAGGGATAATTCACCACACAATAATAATTCTGTCATAATTTACATAATTCCAAACCTGAATGACAATCTTCTGATGAATACAAAAAGGAGAAATGGTAAATAATGTACTGGTCTCTTTTCACCATATAGTGAATGTGCAGCATTCATTTATTCTTCTCTGTTCAACAGAAGAAAGTAAGACATAAAGGATTGGAACAAAATGAAGTGGAGTAAAACGACAGGAATAAAATTTGAGTGAACTGGCCCTTTAAGAGTTCAATGACTCTATAGCATATTCATAGATATAATAGTCAGCATTTATGCCTTTGACACTCACATTGTATCCGTTTTCTGTGCATCCCACTCTCGTTTCCATTGGCCAGTTGCGTTACGGTGACGAGCCAGCCGTTCTTCATCAATCTTCTCTCGCTCCTTTTTCCAGCGGAGATACTCGGCTCTTTCTCTACCCGTCATGGACAATGTCATATCCACTGAGCCTCTACCACTTGGCCTACGATTCTGCTATTAGATTGAAAAAGAGTAGGAGAGTTTGATAAGAAAAAAGAAAAAGTAACCCAGTAAAACAGTTTCTGAAGAAAATGAAAACCCTTCATAATGTTAGGGTATTGTAGGTTGCCAGGGTGTTTCTATGCAGTTGCTAAGGGGGTCAGAGTATGTTTTGCGTGGTGTATAATTGATTTTCTGGTCTCTTTATACTACCGTTAAAAAAAGTTGGTAGATTTTTTAAATGTTTTTGAATGAAGTTTCTTATGCTTTCTTAATTTGATTTAGAAATACAGTGAAAAAGTAATATTACGATTAAAAATATTTTTTTTTTCTAAATGTATACATTTTAAAACATATTTGTTTAAATAATAATCAAATAAATAATACAATTATTCTAATATGATGATTTGGTTATTATATTATAATGATATATTATTATAAATATTGGAAACAGTTGCTGCTTAATTTTCTTTTAAGGATTTTTTGAGACAAAGTTCAAAAGATCTTTTTGTACTAGCAATGTTGTACTATCACTTTTGATCATTTTAATGCATCCTTACTAAATAAAAGTATTAATGGGGTCTTACTGACCCAAACCCTTTAAGCGGTTTTGTATGCATCTTGTGTATTAAGCTAAACCGAAGAAATTCAAAAGTTCAGTACCGTCCATTCTTTCTCAACCTCTGCACCGGTCTTCACATTGTCAAAGTCAACTCCACCCCAGTTGCGCACATGTCGTCGGCTTCCCTCCTTGCGGTCAATGTCTGGGACTGGCCCACTGCGCCGAGGGTCATCGAGAAAGTTCCTGATGGGGTTTTTCTCTCCCTCAGCCTGCAAAAGATAAATGTTTATAAATATATCAAACAGATAATGGCTGCTACATTAATAGTAAAAAAAACATTGAGTGCATCGAAACTTACCTTTTGACCTCTCTCATATTCGGCAATCTTTTCCATCTCCTCATTCATTTTCTCTATGTTCTGTCTTCTTTTCTCCTCCCACTCCTGAAGAGGAGAAATTGGATATCAACGGCATATCAACTCATAAAAAAATGCTTCTGTCGATACTAAATCTTTGTTACTGTTTTGAAAGATCTAAAATATTCAAAACGAACATTCATAAAAGAATACTCAGTACTGGAAAATTCCTTTTATTTATTTAAACAGCAATGTTTCCTCTTACAATGATATAATATATGCTTGAAGAAGCACCGCTGTGTATAAATAATAAATTTAGCATTCTCCTTTCTGTACATTTTGCACACCTCCAAATGACTTTGTAAGTGAATATATTACAACAATGTTCTACAATATCTCAACCACAAAATCATATAGAACATGTCAATAGTAACCTTTGATTTCCTGTCTGAGCCTAATCCTCCTTGCGTTCCTCCTCGTCCTCCTCCTTGAGTTCCTCCTCTTCCTCCTCTCCGCCCCGCTCTAAAGGAGTGTTCAATACGGGGAGGACCCTCTCCACCTTCACCATCCTGAGATTGCCTTTCTGGCCACGGTTCGCCTTTGTTTGGACGAGGCTCTCTTCTTCCCCCGCGGTGGCCACCTCTGCTCAGCCGGCCTGATCCGGTTCTGTTGGGGGGACTCTCACAGCGAGGCCAAGCAGACTCTTCTTCTTCTGGACCCTGGTCACCACGATTACCAGCTGGTTTCCTGTCATTCACCAAACGCTTATCCTAGAAAGGCAGGGTAAAGTTTTTGTGGATTCTAGTCCATGAGTAAAAAGCTCATGACCTGTTTTTTTGGATACATTCATAAGCAGCGTAATTTTAGTATTATTTATATACAAATAAAGTATTTATTATTTTTAACAACTTATAGTACTTACTCAATATTTTAAATCAGCTTTTATAATTTCAGTTATCATTTTAAACTTAAAGTTTAAGCACAGTAGTCTTGTAGTTGCCAAGACACCATTTCTAATTTTTCCAACCCGATCTCAGGAGAATTCGTACAAATTTTACGAGGTGGCTAATTCGTCACAATTCGTACGACCTCACTTGTACGAATTAGTACGTTTTTGCTAAATCGTACATATTTTACGAATTGGCCAATTCGTACGAATGACCTACCCCTGACCCCGTCCCTAAACCTACCCATCACGTGGGTTTGGACAAATCGTATGAGTCAGGTCGTATGAATTAGTACGAATTAGCCACTTTTTAATCACTCGTACGCATTCGTACGAATTGTTTGTGAGATTGCGTAGAAGTTTTCACAATTGCTTACGTTTTTAAAGTCTAATATTATATATTTAAGACTTAATTCAATTCAAAACTATTTTTAATTACAAAACAGCCTATAACATATTACCATCAACAATATCAGCGAATCAGATTGTTTTACAGGGCAGAGATTCCCATGTCCATCTTTCTAGTTTAACAAGTTTATTTTCTAAGAAAATTCTCTTATCCCTCACTTTTCAGTTACTGACAGGCACGACCTTCACAGACCACGATAGGAGGCTAAATCACAGCTGCATGGGCCATCTGTGATCCACTGAAACTCTACAGGTATTGATTAAAATGCTCTACAGCTAGTCTCAGCCTTCCCCAGGTGGGAAATTAATAGCTGTGAGGTATGGGAGTGGCAATTAACTTTTACAGGCTCTTGTTCACTATTAAAGCTGATGCAAATCATTAGCAGTCTTCAAAATCAAACTTGATCCTTTATACTTATCCAAAACATTCTCACATATCCAGTTCCCATATTAATGTTTTAGTTTTAAATGGGCATCTCTCTGATAAACGATGGACTTTAGGGCTTTAAATATTTATCACAATTCTTTGTAAGGGTGTGCAATATGTCTTATCTACAGTATGCCGGAAACAAAAATAAATCCACTTTTTTAGAACGACTCAGAGTCAGTGATTCAATGAATCAGCTGTTCAAATTACCTGGTTGATTAAATAACTCAATGACTCCTTAAGATGGTGATTTACAGTTACCTACTGGTGCTTTTAATTGTATATTTTAAGTGTTTTTATTTAATCAATGCATATTTACGCAAATACTCATAGTATTATGTATGAAAATGTAATTGCAGTGTAAATGCATTCATGCCTCCTCTTATCTGTATTAAACAGTCTAAGAACATCTAAGTAACACTGTTTTTTACCTTTTTTGTCAATATACAACACTAAGAACTAATTCTTTTTTTCCCACAATACTTAATATTCAACACTATTATTGATCTGACTGTACTGACACTGTGTAAGAACTGAACTTAGCTGAACAATGACATTTTTGCAGAAATGCTTTATAGATTAAATAAACTAATTAATAATGTTTACAATGGAACACTGAACTGTGTTACTTCAGCGGAACAACAGCAAAAATGCATTATTGTCCTTTCATCACTGTAAAGCTGCTTGAAAACAATCTATATTGTATAAAGCACTATGTAAATGTGACTTGATTTGACAATATTGCATTGACACTGGTATCAATATAGTTATTTCCTACAATTCAGTTAATGAAGCAGGTCATCTAAATAAACAGAAGTTCTTATACAGTATTTCTCATGAGTTTAAATCAGATAAAAAATTAGGCAAAATGCACGAGAGATCGCATCTGATGGAGAATCAGTGATAATGAAATATTCTGTGAAATCATTCTGCCATCTGTCTTTACCCCAGCTGGTTTAGACAAGTCGACGGTCACTGAGAAGTTCTCCTTCTCCGTCTTTCTCCGATCCGACTCAGGCTCATGAGGGCGGGCTTTGCGAGTTGTTGTCACAGCGATACCCTCCTGTTCAGCCTTTTTCTTATCTTCCTGAATTTCCTGGTGAAACAAGAGAAAAGAAAAGTAAACTAAATGAATTATTAAAATCAGATCAAGTTAAAGCTTTGAATCTGAGCATCTCAAGGGCTGAATGTTAAGTACAACGAATACTAAAAATAAACAATACAAAATAAACTAATTGGCAAAGTGGCAGCAAAATATCAGATTTCAGTATCCAAATTCACCTGATATCTCTTGACCAAAGCCTCATTCTTCTTCCTTAGAGCTTCAATCCTTTTGTCTAACTCAGCATCTTTCTCCTCCTTTGTTTTTAGATCCACCACAGCAGACTGACCAAACGGGAAGAGAGATATGTCACACAACTGTAGCCAATACACAAGACAGGAATCAACTATGTGATTACATTTTTCTTCATTGCAGTGTTAAAACACTGGGTCGATATTTTCAACATATGTAGACCAGATCTGCTACTGGGAATAATTTGTCCATGAATTGGCATTTTTTTATTATGTTTAACATAAAATATAATTATATAATCAATTCATATAATAATACAAACATAATTAATGTATATATGTGTGTGCGTGTGTGTGTGTTATTCTTGTGGCAAATGTCACATGATCCATCAGAAATAATTCAGAAATCATTCTAATATGCTGATTTGGTCATCAAGAAACATTTCAAGAACATCTTGTATGATAGTGATGATATTGAGCCTCACCATGGCTGGAAGCCTGTCCTAAAACAAAAAGTTGAGAGATGAAGAAACTCCTATACCTAAACGGGAAGAGACCAAAATGAGATGATGCAATGGCGTCCACAACTATTATTATTTTTATTTTATTTATTTTACAAATGTAATTGCATGCGTGATCACGACTCCATTCAAATCACACAATATTTAGAGAGGTTGGCATCATCATAAACCCTCTTATGAACACAGACTATATAAATCCCTGCATAAGCGTATTAGTGAGAACACAACACTAGAACATGTGAGCTAAACGTCTGTATACAATGGCAGTGCGTTCACAGTAAACAATGTAACTGAATGAATGTGTGGACTATCACAATGTATCAATATCATCAGAGAAGCCGCCAAGTGACTATGTGCCCTATTCAGCAGCCATGCTCAAGTCGTTTTTTATTTATTCAGTAAAACAAAAAGGCAATTGAAAATTACATAGAGACACACTCCAGCATATATACATTCATACATTAGACCGTAACAAATTCGCATCGTTTTACCTCTGGCAAGTGCAGCGCCCCTAAAAGTGGCTTGTAAAGTGCACTCGATCAACGGAGACCGATTACTCAATCTACTTCCGTTAACATTAGCTTCCACTTCCAGATGATGTGAGCGTCAAAAAAAAGAGAGGCGGAATTGCAAAATAAAAGTCATTTAGTGTGGCATTTGACTTTTTTTCTTTCTTTTTATTTTTTTATTGTCTATGGATTTGACCGTTTTGATTTGCTACACTTGGTGGAGAAAAGCACGAAAAGGGAACAATTATAATTTATTAATTATAATTCATTTTTTATTAATTATTTTATTCATTAAATATACATTGACAATTACTTACTACGGAGTCTTATTTTATTTATTTATTTATTTGTATAGGTACAAAGCATGTTGATGACCATTTGTACAGAATACAAGATTTATGTCCGTAGTCCTTAGGCAGGTGCACACAATAACAAATACTCACTACACGAGACTCAACTAAAAACACAATACATAAAAACACATCACAAACATTACTAAGAAAAATGTTTACACACTTGATTTTGTGTTTACACCCCCTGGATTAACCCCCTTAAAAATACAATGGATTAAAATGAAAGCGTGGTTAACGCAATCCATTCAATTGGTGCAATTCATAAGCTTTTTGTTTCAAAAAACATTTGACATAATTTAACTTCCATAAGCAAGAAATATAAGATTTCACACCATAAAATATGAAAAAAAGGGTAACATAACATAAAATATGGAAAAATGGGTAAGCACTACTAAGCAGATCATGGTCCTGAGTCTTTTAGGCTTACAGCTCCATCTGCTGGAAACAGCAAGGATTCCCAAAGCAGATCCATCCATCCGCAAATACTTATTAAACACGTGTGTGTGCATATATGTTGTATATATATATATATATATATATATATATATATATATATATATATTATATATATATATATATATATATATATATATGTATATGTGTGTGTGTGTCTGTGCGTGTGTGTGTGTGTGTGTGTGTGTGTGTATATATATATATATATATATATATTAGATTTTTATTATTTATTGTATTTGTTAATACTGTATTACCTTTTTATGTTATAGCAATCAATGGCTCTTTTCTGTCAAACCAAAGGATAAATAAAGACTTCCAGTGACCTGTGAATTACCATGGTGGATCTGCGCATGCCCACAACATCGAAGGTAAACAAAGAGGAAAACGCGCACCCGGCCTGAGTCCTGCTTAAAACATTAAACGCTGCTCTTCTATCGGCCTTTCTACCTGATCAAAACATGGATGTTATATTTTCATGCCGAGCCAGTATTTATTATGACCAAGGCGGTAGGAAATACATGGAGGATTTAGTGACGATGAAGCAGGAGGATGAGCCGAGTGAGGATGAACTGGACGCCGCTGAACGTGGCGAGATCGCGGCACCAGCAAAAGACCAAAACCACGACGCCTCAATCCAAGACTCCATTCCTGGATCTATCACTGTTACCTATGTTCAAGATGATGATCCTAGCTCTACTCTTCAGCAGGCGTCGATGCCCACCTCGTCTCGCTCGTCCAAACACACCCGTGGTCCGCGGGCTGTGTCTATGTTCGCCGTGTTCGACGGACATGGGGGTCCGGACGCTGCGCGCTTTGCTCGCGACCATTTGTGGGGCCACATCAAAAAACAAAGAGGCTTTTGGTCTGATGACGACGACGAGGTGTGCGCGGCTTTGCGAAAGGGATTCATCTCTTGTCACCATGCCATGTGGAAAAAATTACGTAAGTTGGGATATTGAACGTTAGATTACATGCATATACATACAGTTCTCGTTTAACGCTGCTGGGTTAAGTCCCTGCCATTTTGGACGTGCATTGCAAGGGAGAGAGTCGGAGCACATTTTTTGAATGAGGACTGCAACTGCAGATACATCCCGCCAAAATAAGTTGCACAATCCCTGCAGGTCACACCGAACAATTTCTAAACATCTGAACTTAAGTGATAGTCTCATGCTTACAGGCAGAAATCACAACTCAACACTCCTGACACTTTTCTAGATGCACACATAGCATTTTTTTCTGCCAATTGAAACGGGTTTTTACTCAAAGAAATGAACAGATGTTTTAAGAAACATACTTTAATGTACATTATGTACATTCACATAATATGAATACTGTAATTGTATCAGTTAAAAAAATTAAATCTGTCAAATGCCCTCATGGCACCGCAAATTGACAACACGTGGCTAGCGTGTCATGCAATAGCAAAAGAACAAGAAAACCAAACAATAAGGACAACACAGACAGTATATGTATTAAATACACAACATTTAATACATATGAACAAAAAGGAATGGAGCAAAGTTAAAGGGATCGTTTACCCAAAAATGAAAAATTTTCCCCCATTGACTTCCATAGTATTTTTTCACGGTCAACTGTTTGGTTCAGAAAAAAATGTGTTTGGCAGAAGAAATAATTTCATACAGGTTTGGAACAACTTGATATCTAATTGATTCTGCATTAAAATGATAATTCAACCAGAAATGTTCCATGTAAGAAAACCACAAAGCTTTGGAATGATGAGGGTGAAAAAATTAGGAACATTTCAGGTTGAATTATCCTTCGAATGCAGAATCAATTAGATATGAATCAATTTTACAATTGGTCAAAATAATTAAGATCATATAATCACTCTGAACTTAAAGGGATAGTTCACCTAAAAATGTTCCTAATTTATTCACCCTCATCATTCCAAACCTGAGTGGTTTTCTTACATGGCACATGAAGAGTTGAAGTGGAATGTCTAGCATGGGTGTTCCTGGACTCCATGCACTTCCCGTGTAGATACATTTACATTTAGACATTTTGCAGACGCTTTTATCCAAAGCGACTTACAAATTAAGAGTAAATTAAGCGAGTCATCGTGAAGAGGCAAAAACAACGCAAGCTTGGACTTATTTCATTTTTTCTTCCACATCTACAACAAAATCTTCATTTGTGCATCTGTTTTAAACAGAATAGTTAAGTAATCACTGATCTGTTTTGAAAAATATAATCTGCTTTCTTATAGCGGAATGGCCAAAGACGGTTACTGGACTTCCTAGCACATCAGGCACAACTGCAAGTATCGTCGTAATACGACGTGACCGAATGTATGTTGCCCACGTTGGGGACTCAGCAGTAGTGTTGGGGGTGCACGATGACCCCTTTGACGAGGTGATTGGAGCGGTGGAAATTACGCAGGACCACAAACCTGACCTCCCGAAGGAAAGGCAGAGAATAGAGGGGCTCGGTGGCAGGTGATTTGTTCATTCAAGCATTCAAAGTCACACACAACTAATCTGAACAAACTGTATTCACACACTTTTGGTACCTTCTGCTTTTGATAAAATATGTGTAGAGGCGTGTGTTAGCCACACAGATGGAAGAGATTATTTTGTGATTTGATGGTAGACTTTCATGTTTTGCTCTTTTTGGGTTAACTTTAACATGCAACCATCATCGTCCTTTTGTTTTATGACTCAACACTCATCAAGAAAACACAAACTTCAACCATGTGTGTCTGCAGTGGTGAGACTGGTTTTTGTTTGTGCACCCAGAGCTTTAAAAATGGGACAACATTACCAGACATGCTCTCACATTTGTTCTCATTTACATAATCCAAAATCAAGCTTTCTTTGTCTTTTAGGCACAATACACGATATAGACCAACATTCAATATTAATGTCTAATATTTTTTAAAAAAAATAATGTTTTTAAATAATGACTTAGAGTAATGTTTAAACTTTAGTGAACAAATTTTATTTGAGGCTTAGTTTTGGGTAGCACAAGGAATGAATATTTTTGGTCAGCATTTTTTTTTTTTGGTATATTAAAGAGACACTGCATTTTTTTTTTCCCAAAATGTTTCCCAAAAAAAAATATGTTTTTAAATAATGGCTTAGAGTAATGTTTTTGGTCAGCATTTTTTTTGGTATATTAAAGAGACACTGCAATTTTTTTTTCCCAAAATGTTTCCAAAAAAATAATGTTTTTAAATAAATTTTTTTTGGTATATTAAAGAGACACTATGCAATTTTTTTCCAAAATGTTTCCAAAAAAATTATGTTTTTAAATAATGGCTTAGAGTAATGTTTAAACTTTAGTGAACAAATTTTATTTGAGGCTTAGTTTTGGGTAGCACAACGAATGAATATTTTTGGTCATCATTTTTTTCGTATATTAAAGAGACACTAAGCAATTTTTTTAGCTTAACTGAACAGCTTTGGAGTTATTGAAATGGTTATGACTTCTTTCGACTTCTTTTATAACCACTAACAACATATATTAGATCCCCTTAAATGACAAATTAAACAGAATGTAATGTTGTATACTATTTACTACAGTAACATTAAATACAAGTACTCCACAGCAACTCTAGGGGTCTCTGTTTGACAAAAACGGAATTCCTGCATAGTGTCCCTTTAAACTTAAACTCTGATGAGATCCACAACTTATCATTGTCCCATCTCTCTTCTAGTGTCATTAAAAAGTCTGGAGTCAATCGGGTCGTGTGGAAGAGACCCAGACTCACCCACAATGGGCCAGTGAGAAGGAGCACCGTCATCGATCAGATCCCATTTTTGGCTGTGGCCCGAGCTCTTGGTAAGGTGCACATGAGGATTAAGCTATTTTGTAACATGAGGTAATCTTTGGAAAAACAGTGACAATGTTGAGTTTCAATGCATCTGACAAGTCAGCAGAGACTGTGTACTGTCCTACAAATTGCAACATGCCACCATGATAAACTGTTCTTTAGCAACAACAAACAGAATGTGGAATTGCAACACTGGCTGATTAGAGGTTAAGCAAGGTTTTCAGGGCTCGGCAATAAGGACTGTGATGGCCTGGGGCCAGTGTAAATGATGCTCTGGACATTTAATTGAACTTCATCATAACACACCTGAATGGACAAATACAAACACAAATGTATCATCAACAACATGCCCATGAACAGTTGGGAAAAAATTAAATTTCAATATATTAGATCCCAGCATTATGTTTTAATGTCGGCGTGAAATGGAAGTTGAGATTGTCATTTTGTCCTTGTTGTGACGTATATCCGAGTGAAACGGCTTCTGAAATTAGAAAAAAATAGATTTCGTCCTTCGGGAATTGATTGGATCGTTGGAGGCTGGGCGTTGCAAACAAAACGTGTTTTTTTTTTTTTTTTTTACAGTTTTACAGTTTTTTGTTGTTGTTCATATTCAGTAATGTAATGCACATGTCTTCAGGTGATCTGTGGAGTTACGACTTCTACAGCGGAGAGTTTGTAGTGTCACCAGAGCCTGATACTGCTGTTATCAAGCTAGATTTGAAGCGGCACCGCTACATCATCTTAGGCAGTGATGGGTTATGGAACATGGTATCGCCGCAGGAGGCTGTGTCTATTTGTCAGGACAATGACAATGCCAAGGTGAATAGGTGTAAATTTATGCTTCAACTAAGGTTGTAATCGTCTTTCAAAAACATTTGCTTACCTGAATGTTTATTCCAACAGGTGAAGAACCAAAAGGAAAATGTTTCAAATGCAGTTCTGCTTGTGAACCATGCCTTACTGAGATGGCGTCAACGCATGCTCCGTGCTGATAATACCAGTGCCATTGTTATCTGTTTGGAGCCGTTCGGGACATCCAGTGAGTGCTTGCCACCTTATGAGATTGTGTATAATCTACAGGGACCAAAGTGTGGCTCTATTCCCGAATCTTGCACTGACTCTTTGCCAACTCAGGTTAGGAACGTTTATGATTTTCTAATTGACAATACAACAGTAGTGTAGATTAAGACGAAAAATAACCCCGCACTCAAGCTTCATATGTGGTTCCTTCTTTTATAGGTCCCTTACACTCAAGGACAGCACATCCCAGAGAAGAAAAATGGCAGCTGTGATACAAGCGCAATATTTGAATCATCTCCTGAAAGCCTTACAAGCTATGAGGACCTGCCTTGTAATGACTCAATGGAAAATGAGGCCAATTGTGATAGAGTGCCTACAGGCAAACGGATGCTAGAGGATTCCTCGTCGCCTGTGCTGAAGAAACCACGTCGTAGTTTGTCCCAGTCCCCTGTACATGAGTCCTCATGTACATCCTCACAGAAACCGAGCATACAGTCCTCTGCGAGGAGCGACGGCGAAAGTAATGGTCAAAAACAGTCTGAAAATGTCCAGAAGCTGCTTCAGCAGCATGGGAAGACTACTGTATGTGTTTGCTGACATTTGTGGTCCTATTACAATGCAATCTGTACATTCAAGCTGGATAGACAGACTTTATTCATATAGTTCATACAAGCTACTGAGAAACCAAATCCTGAAGCAAGTAATCATGTCAAAAGAAAAATCACTAACTTCCATTCACAACACTCATATTTTAGTGTGTTTTATGTATGTTTTACTTCAGATTTTGAAGACTAATGAAAAGAAAACGTGTTTTGTTAGATTTTAAACAAGTTTTAGTTTTTCCTCCATTTTTGTAATACTTCAGGTCTGTCAGGTAGGCATGATTGGTCAACTAGGGATTTTTGCACTTTAAGTTGAATTTGTGCAGTCTTTTTTGGAAGATGGGAAGTTTGTGAAAAATGACCAAAAAAAGAAACGGTATCTTCTAAGAAGATAATTCCCTGCAGCTTACATGTCATCTGTTTTAAAAAAAAAAGTTCATCTGCTTGGAATCAATGCTATTGTTTTTCGTGTCCATGGTTTTACTGAGTAAGAAGAATGGTGGATCATGTGTAGTGTTCCCTTATGTCTTAACCCTCTGTCATAAGGTTTAATGTTATATGCAAGCATGAACTTTAATAATTATGCATTATGGATTTTAAACATTACACTTATTTGAATGTTTCCAAGTATTTTATTAACTTTGACAAATTCTCCCATCAGAGAAAAAAACATTCTAAACTGAAGGTGCTGCTATGCTAAACAGGTCAATAAAGTTTTTTTTACAACAAAAACTGTTTGTTAATTAAATCTTTGAACTTGTTGGGAGGACTAGTGAAAACAAGAAATAGGAGTTTAGTTAACATGATAGCATATTAAGTTATTTTAATATTGCAGGTTTAAATATTTTTAAGTTTGAAGTTTATTTATTTATTTATTTATTTTATTATGCCTGCAAACCGTATAGAGATGACATAAATGATATACAACTTTGCATACAATATGAAAAATATATCAACAATATCTTCAATACAATATAACAATACAATGAAGGTCTTATTATTTACTGAGGATCAAATAATGTTATGGTACATTTTAAGTTCTTATTTTAAAAATGGAAAAAAACTAGTTTGCTGTTGTTGAATTTACTTTTATGTATATAGAATTTGCTAAGAAAATAAATTAAATTTATCACAAAGCAAGCTTTGTTTTTAGGTCCAAAATCAAAGTATCCAAAAATAATGTCTTTAATGTTTACAGAAACATCTTGCTGGATTTTATGCATGTGCATATAATGCATGTGTCAATTTGTCCATAGTTCAGTACAGAAACATGACCAAAATAAATGATTAATAGTTTACGTGTAAACTTAGCAAAATTAACATCTTTAATATTAATTTTATATTTAATCAAATCACAAAATATTTTACAGGGTAAAATGTTTTTTATTATTTTGAAAGACACTTAATTTTTACTTTATTAGTAGGATTTTTTTTTTTTCATAATTCTTGTTGTAATGAACATTCAATTAAAATTTTTAAATAAATGATTCCAGTAAAGTATCGCGGCAGGAGACTCGAGAGTAATGCTTTAAAAGTTGAGAACAATGGTTGAGAACCACATTTTTTTTCCGGAAAAAGCCGAGGATGAACGAAGTAGCTCGGCTAGTGATCATCACGCGATATTTCGATGTAAATAAACACATCAGCGTGACGTGAGGTAACATGCAGGTTTATTCTGGATGCTCTGCGCATTTTTAAACGTCGAAATGTTCGAATCGCGAACCAGATAAACCTTTCTATAACACTCCACCATGTTGTGAATGTTAATTTTAACGACACATCAGAATTGTTCAGGGAACAAAAAAAACCTAAACAGCTCCTGCCGCCCCCGATTGGTCAGAAATTACTAAATGCCCGCCTTTGTCGTGAGTCTATTGGCTACTTGTCTGCTATGCTCACCTCTGATTGGCTGAAGCATCTGTTGTTTCCGCTGCATGTCAGCTTCACTGTGGCGTTTTGTGAGGACCTCTGTTGATCCGAATTCAAAACACAAAACCTCGGGTTAGTGCAAATGTCTCTTCTTTAATCATTCACCTGCATGTTTCTAGCATACCTTATGTATATATTTCTTTCAGGAAGTCTTATAAGTTATTGTCATTTGTTCAGTTTATGATGACAGCGGTAACGTAAACGTGGCTAAGCTAACAGACAAACTGGAAATAGTTGATATGATGAAATGTCTTGTACTGACACAACTGACAGCTGACACACTATTGAGCTCTCTTTGGACATTGTTTCACTATAAATTATTTTAAATTTATAGTTAAATGTTACTAAATCAAGAGTTACTCACGTTGTTATACTTGCAAGAATGTATTTACATCCTATAGTTTGGTTGTTTGTAAATATTGCTTCAGAGTGTTTTCTTTTGTTTATCTCGCGCAGATGTCTGTTGCTATTATGTGCTCTAAACATTTACAGGATCAATATTTAATAGGAATGTGCCTATGGTGCAGATTAAACTGATCCAGGCACATCTTTGCCTTATTTGTTTACATCCATCTGCAAGGTGGATGATCTGCAGTGATCATTTGTAGCCTAACACTTCTGTTGAATTTGGGGTAATAGAGATCATAAGGAACAATGATAAGCAGTACTCAAAAGGGAGGCATCTCTGCAGTAAAGTTTTGAGTAATAAGCATGTAAAAAGTATGACCTTATCTTCTCATACTCTGGTCCAGCAGGATACTGAGTGGTTGGCCATGGCGTCTGACTCCCCGCGCAGACCGAGCCGCTGTGCTGGTGGGGTTGTGGTTCGAGCCCAGGCTGCAACGTAAGAGCATCATGAATTGTTTGTGAAATTAAATTTCCGTGTTTTTTTTAATTTGTAAAGCCAAATGTTCAGAATTGTAAATATTAAGATGTCACAAACAAAAAAGGGCTGAAAAATTTTGCCGCTGATCAAGCTATCAGTATTGTCTGGTCTCTTCTTGTGTGGTTGTTTTTTTTTTTTTTTGACAATTGGGTTTACTCTTTTGCAGAGAACAGTCATACATGGAGAGCGTAGTTACGTTCTTGCAGGATGTAGTCCCTCAGGTAAATGCATTTTTTGCGTCTCTGTGTTTAAAACTGTAGATTTGCAGTTTTTTTTATTATTATTTAATTTACATGACATGTTGATCTATGGAAAATTCAAGTGTTAGTATATTTCTGTTGTAAAACTTCAGAGCATTAAAAAAAGTTAAGATAAAATGATTGATAGTGAGGGTAAGAACGATTTATTAATGTGTCTTTGAAATTTCAGGCGTACACTGGGACACCTCCAAATGATGAAAAAGAAAAGATAGTTTGGGTCCGTTTTGAAAAAACAGACATCAATGGTGAGTTAATTCTATTTTTGTTTTAGATGTTGTGGAAAAGAATATATTTTGTTTTGTCATGTTAAATTGATGCATTCTGCATAAAACACGTTTTGTGAACCATTTTTATTTATTTTTAAGACAAGTGTTTTTATACAGCACAAGAAACCTTTCCAAAGTACACTACCATTTAAAAGGTTTCAGTTTGTTATTCAATGTTCATTGTCACTGTTTTTTCTTCCTTTCTGAATGCTGAATGACCCCAAACTTTTAAAAAGCAGTGTAAGAAGCATTAAGAAATCCTAAACATGGCTATCACAGTAGTTCATATTTATCTTGCCATATTGGGCTAAACAAGTTTTTTTATTGCACCAATGCTAGGTCAGCCAAATGCTGTGCAGAAAACATGTGGATAAGATGACTGGCAGAAGTTTAGACATAATTTTCCTCTCAGCGACAACTCCGTTACAGACAGTTTTCTTCATGAGTATATTTAGCCTGTTAGCATCCATAGCTTTAATCCCACAACATTGATAGAACAAGTGACACGTCTTGCTTCACTGCATAAGACTTCTATTGACAACCTAGCCATGAGATTTGCTTTTACTTTTTCATTTCATCAGAAGAATAAACAGTGGCAATCAGAAAGGTGATAGATTTCACCAACTTTTGAATCATTATTTATGCATTCTGTTGTTGTTTGTTGCATTGTTTTACACTTATGCCAAGACTTTACTTGCTGTGTTCTGTTTCATGTCTGTTTTGCTGACAATGAGTGTTTCCTGTCCTGTGTCTAGATGTGTCCCGCCTACCAGAGTTCCAAGAGATGCACGGCAGCGGCACTGACCCGCCTCTCTGCTTGATGATTGGCTACACTGATGGAATGCAGATTTGGAGCATATCAGTGAGTGCATTTTAAACTCTCACTCTGCCTTCACCACTCTGGCGGCAACCGAATGCGCATACGTCTATGTAGTTAACGAAAAACAATGTGAAAAGAGCAGTATGTCAAAATTCACAGTATTTGAACTGTTGGCCAAAAAGTACCCGGATGACCTACTACTGCCGGCAAGGTTCCGAAATACACTGGACAATTTACTATCCCATGAGGCTACTAGAGAGAAGTCGTGAATGGCAACTGATGCAACTGCAACTGACACTATCTATCACATGACAAATGTAGTCACATGTCTATCACATGACAAATGTTCTATTTTGTACGGCATTCATAATACACACATTGCTACTAAATTGAACATGCTTTTTCAAAAGAAGTATCTACTCAGAGAGTATGTGATTTCAGACGCAGCCATTGTGTTTTTCCCCTGGACCAGTCTTTCTGTATGACTGCTATAAGGGGATGTACACACACACACAATGTTTTGCACTGGGAAAAAAACCAGAAACCAGTCATTTTAGTGACAGTGATAGTTTAGACAGTGAAAGTCAGTGGTAAATCCAGCACTGACTGACTCCTCCTGACTACCTGGTGTAAACTGTGTTATTTGTCCTTAATTTTTTAATTGAATAGAGATTTTTTTTTTTGTATTGAAATATAATGTTCACTCAAATTTGACCCAGAAAGGACATTAAGATTGATATTTTTTGATATCACTTGGTATTACTGACTTGGTGTGGTTTATTTTTTGTGTAATGCTATTACTCTTTGTCACCACTCGGTGCCGCCATAGACAAAGGTAAGGCTGTGCCCTAGAAGAATAGAGATTTTATTATTGAAGTTGGGTCAATGATATTGGAAATGAAGACACATGCTAAGCTCTGAATCAAATGTCAAATGTAAAAAAATAATGGTAACTACAAATTATATCACTTCCCCAATAAAATAGTGAAAATGTCAGCGTTTTGATTTTACAGTTTCTCATGGTAATATAGATCAAGATATCCATCAGATGATGTTAGTTTCAACCTAACTTAGCATTTATTTTAGAAATTTCATGACAGTTATCATCTCAGAAAGGAGTTGCTTCTCTATTAAATTAATTTGGATGCAGTTGAGCATCATATCATCACAGACATGGGCTCACTATTTTGAATATGCAAAAATGAATATCACATTTTTTTTTAAGAAGGTGTTACATTGTCTGGCCGTGAGTTGGCTGCAAAGCGTTTGTGACAGTTGCTTAGATGACACCTTCTGTAATGGCGTTGAAGGGAGGAGTAGGAGTGGCACTAGCTGTGGTACATTTCTGCGTTCCTGTGCATTAGCATCTTGGTGGAGCGGAATCTTTGATGGAGGTGTTGCTGGCTCGCAGGAGATAGCATGAAGATTAGATAGGGCTAATTGAAGTGGTGTTGGAGTAAAGGGATGACATGCAGTACATTGGAGGTGTCTCTGCTCTGCTGTTATTATTAAAGCAGCCTGATGCGTTTCACTGTTTGAATAGGTTTTGCCTGATTTATTCCATATATAAAGGGTGATATGTGTAATTTTTTTGTTGTGTAAATACTTTTATATCAGTTGTGGTGCTCCCAATGTGTGTGTAACGAGAGTAATTCATTAGGTATTTAATTGTTAATTTTTGTTTCCTTATTTATTTATTTACAATTTTACTTTGACTTTGCCATCACTCACTTTATTTAAATTTGATCTTTAAAATCACTTAAAAATCGAATCACTTTAAAATCGCTAAATAATTTGATAAACACTGTTAAACATAATTTTTAGAAAATCAAATTTAAATACAATTACTTAGCTGCTGAATTTAATTCATATATTCATATATATAGGCTTACGTTTTAATATATCATTTTAATTATTACACGATATTATGCCATTTAGATATTATTGTATTATCCAAATCCCACATTTTCTTTAGTATTAGCTTGTCATGCACATTTATTGTTTTTCAAAAAAAAAAAAAGGAAACCTTTAATTATACCCATTTTATTTATGTCTTGTATTGTTTTTTAATGCATAAAATGCATAACGTCAGAGCACATGCTCTCTAGATAATGAATTGGATTTTTGGAGTATTGGATAGGCTTTATTAGGGTCTCTTATTCTCAGATGAAATATTCAATTCCCTTTACAGAAACAAATGATAATTGTGTTGAACATTTTAAAGTCTAAAGACCATTCTAAAAGACAAATTGTTGGTTGCAGTCTATAGAAAGCAGATCAGAAGTTCATATCTATTATTTCTATCATATCAAGAGCCCTGCAGACCAGGAGACAGAGAGGTCACCAATCATTCTTGCCTAATGTGGGATATTGTCGTCTGTTTGTTGCTCTGCTTTCAGATGCTCTCCGCTTTCTAAGTGTACAAACGGGGCTGCCGTCTCTCTCTCAGCTCCAGATGCTGTTGGTTCACTCTGATTTGCTGAATTCCATCACACAGAGTGGCTGGAGATTAACAAAACTCATTCGACACTGTATCTAGTGAATGAAACTACAAGAGGGAAAAACAACCAAGAAGCTTCAATTTTGCATATTGCTGTGATAAATAGTAATGTAATAGCTGAGAGGTTGGTGATAGATGCCATCACTAAAGCCGCGTAAAGCGAGGATGAGCAGTCTGGTAATACACTATGACAGTCGCATTAATGTAAACCTCACAATCCTCTAAATTCCATTATTTCTCTGCCCTATTTGCTAGCCGAGGGTTTTGTTTTGTGGTGGCCCACGTGCATTGCCTCTCTTGTTTTCTCCCTTTCTGTCTCTCTCTCTCTCTCACATCGAATGTACCGTGCTGTAGATGCCATATTAATCTCCTACTTGGCAGTTTCAAAGTCTGCACCGAGCACTTTTAATAAAAACATGACTGATCCTGCATTTGAAAAAGCTACTAATTGTGCAAAAGAGCGATCATCCTCTGTGGGCTTATCTGCTTGAGACACATGGATTATGTCCAGTAATGTGATAAAGGACGTTTCTGTAATTTAACACACATAGAGACGCACATTCAGAGCTTAATTCTTAAAACAAAAAGCTTGCATAAAAGGCTGTAAGGCTGTGGGTCGCCAATCAAAATATTTCCGCCCTTGCGATGTGATATGCCGCTCCCAGCTTTGGTTTCACAGATCTGGATTTCCAGCAGCTTATTGCAGCGTCAGTATGAGAATGACGTGATTAAGGCTAATTTGATTTTTTTGTTTGTATTAATATTACAATATATCAAATGTAGCTGTTTGTTAAGTGTTGGATATTGGCCCGGGCTAGTTAGTCATGGCAGAGCTTTTTTTGGGGAGCACGTTGACGGAGTACATGGTAGCTTTAGTTTTGTGGTTTAGTTGTTTGCTCATTCTCCATACTTCATGAGAAGTTTGTTTCTGTCAGTTTTCCTTGATTTGTCCTTCTCCGTGAACAAATCTCTCTTTGTTTGCCTCCCATTGTTCTTTGATTTCTCACAACCACATTTTTGCCCCTGAGTGGCATGGAATTGATCAGCAGTTTTGAGTTTTCTTACATGGGCAAGGGCAGGAAAAGGCTTACTAACTCCAACAGACCAGATATTCTTAAAAAAAAAAAAAAAAAAAAAAATACAATCTTGAAACAAGTTTCCCCTAAACTTTAATTGGTTGCACAGGAGATAGTACCTCCCCAAAATTACACCATTGGTTAAGTCAGTGTTGCTGGATGCTCAAACAATAGCACAGAACCACAATGTTACACTTTTCAGGGAAACCAACTTACTAGTGCCTTACTTATAATTGAATCTTCATTCTAAAGGACTAGTTTACCCCAAAATATTATGTTTGTGTCATTTATTCACTCCCATGTTGTTCTAAAATGCATTTTATTGATCTTTTAACACCTGTGACTGGATCTCTTGAGTTGAACTCCAACCCAATCACTGCACTGTAAAAAAATATTTTCATGATTAGTAATCACAACATTTTTTCTTTTGTCAAATCAACTTAAAAAATTGATGTAGTTCAGAGAACATAATATTTTGAGTTTCTGATGCATAAATCAATCTCCTTCATTGTATTAACTCAATTTTTCCAGTTTAATGAACTTAAAATTTTAAGGCAACCAGGTTACTTCATTTTTTTAAGTTAAACCAACAATATTTTTTTTACAGTGTTGTGAATAAATCATTCACACCACTGTTATGATCTGGATAAATCGATTATTTAAAAAGATCCAATTCAAAAGAATGATTAGATTGTGAATAGAACATCAGTGTTTCGCATTGCTAGCCTACTTCTCCAAGAAGAGGATCAAATTTTGAATAACAACTTAGATTTTAGTCAAGAACAGACCAAAAATGTGTTACTTTACGGCTTCAGAAGGCATATAATGAGTCATATTATTTATCATATTTATAAAACTACATGGGGCTTTTTTTTTCTCATTTTGGAGCTTTACAGCCCCAGTTCTCATTCACATTCATTATATGGAAGATGATAGCCTCAAATTGATTAACAGTTTCCTGTTTTTTGCTCCACTGAAGTAGAGTGATACAGGGTTTCGAACAACATGAGGGTGAGTAAATGATTCACCCATGATTTTAATTTTTGGGTGAATTATTCCTTTTAAATAGGATAGGATATTTAACTATAGTATGAAAAAACAAACTTTATCTTTTAAAACATCACAAGTGTCATGTAATGCCAGGCTTTTTTTTTTTTTTTTGCTGTCATACAAGCTCTCTGGCGTTTTTTTCTTTTTTTTTCTTGAGAGAAATCATGTGGAAATCTTTGATGTTCGTATAGTTGCGGCTCGCGTTGTGTGAGCGGAATTACGAGCCGAGCCGAGTACATTACGAGCACCTCTCAACCTCACCGATAATTTTCAAACATGTTTATGTTTTAAGTGTCTTGTAACGTGTGCAATGGCGCATGGCCTCCCAAGTCGCACAGTGTATGCCTGCCTTAAGAGCACGTTTGTCAGTGACTGAAGCCTATTGAGCGTTGCGGCTTTCATCCATTTTCTGTTCATATCCGAAGGCCAGATAAAATTACACATCAGTGTTTTTTGTTTTTTTTTGTTGTGTCTTGCTTTGCTTTGTTCACAGATGTCTGATGTTTATCTTCCAGTTGTTGGGTGACTCATTATCAAGCCACATCACAGCCACTGCAGACCAAACAGAGCATTGTGTGATTTACAGTCAAGTACTTTTATGTCAGGGATACCACAGTATTTAGGGCATTCATCATGGGGTTTCTCTGTCGAACAGAATGTGTTAGCTGATGTGCAAATAAAAGATAAAATGTTGGAGCCTCGTCAACTCTAGTGCAGTTTTATAGATGCCTTTTTGTCCTTGGCCTGATAAGCTGTGTGATGTTGCTCTGGTACAAACCCATAGAAACCTTCGAGTGTATGCATCATCACATTCACACACCCACCATCCTCTTTTCTGTGTCTTTGAACTTTAAGTTTATCTTTCTTAATAGACTGTCTGTTGTTTTTTTACGTTTTCTTTCTTTGTTTCTTCTCTGTGCAGCTGAACGGGGAGGCGCAGGAGCTGTTCTCGGTGCGACACGGGCCCGTGCGAACTGCTAGGATCCTGCCTGCTCCACATATCAGTCAGTATCAGACATCCCACTGCCTCTGTCTCTCTCCTTCTACAGAGCCACCCATAGCCACATGCATGCATTACTTTTATCTTAAAGTATCCCCTTAAAACTTTTTGGGTACACTTAAAATGCATGAATAAATGTGCTCTTTGAAATAAATTATATTTGGGGCTCACTATATAGTTTAGGACTTCCTAAAATCTCCACTCAGATTTTGTCTTTGTAATCAAACAAATTAAATGCATTAATGCTTCGTAATTCCAGCAATATGTAAAATTGTTAACTTGACATACAGTATACTAGCATTCACAATTTTGTGGTCAGTATTTTTTTTTTTAGAAAATAAATGAATTATTAAGTTTTATTAAACAAGGATGCATTACATTGATCAAAAGTGACAAATGATTTTTGCATTTTAACATGCAAAAGATTGATCTTTTTTTACTTATTATTTTCCATTTAAATGCGTCAAAAATACGGGAAAAAAGTGTATTACGGTTTCTACATAACTATTATGCAACACAACAATATTTTAACATTGATAATAATGAAATGTTTCTTGAGCACCAAATCAATATATTAGGATGATTTCTTAAGGATCATGTGACAATGGAGTAATGGCTGATGAAAATCAGCTTTGCATTACAAGAATAAATTACATTTAAAATATACACAAATAGAAATGTTTTTTTTTAATTTGTAATAATATTTCAAAATATTACTGTTTTTATTGTAGTTTTGTTCAAATAAATGCAGCTTTGGTAAGCATAAGCGACCTCTTTGAAAAACACTAAAACAATCTTACCGACATTAAACTTTTGAACGGTAGCATCTGTGTCTTTGTTAATTGAATTGCAAGACAATTAATTTCATGTAGTGCTTTTTCTTTCTTATAAAAACTGTTAAGACATTTAATTTTGCCATCCTAATTATGCCACCCCGGAAATATAAATATAAAATTAAAATGAATATTTTTTGTTGTTGCATTTTTAGCATTCCCCCCACCCCACTGTTGTCCAAAATAAACCTAACCCATTTTGAGGTCATGAAGCCCATGACAGAATTCTTTTCATCACGGCATTTAAAACTGCTGCTTTGAAATATTATTACATATTCTACATTCCAGTGACATCTTGATTTTCAGCTTGTCAGGAACAAGTGTCCACCCCCAAATTGAAATATGCGTTGACAGAGTGTGATCTCCCACTACACGTCATATGCTACACAAATAGCATGTCATGTTTGCCACTGTTATTTGTCTAGAAAATTTGAAGGAAGTAAAATCAGTTTTCGGCAGTTACATGCTTTTGCGAATCAAGTTAAACCGAGATGTGGCAATTTCTACAATTCCATGTCTCTCTTCCTTACTGGCTTTTCCATATATCATGTTTAAATTAAAGACTGCCTCCTGTTTCTTAATAGTGCAGAGCGCTTGCCAGAGCCCCGCTGTTTTCCCATCATAATATTAAAATCAGTCCTTCACGATTATGTTGGCTTGCTGTCAGCTGGCTGCCTGGACTTTTACCGCCGCTCTGGCAGAGAGGAACTGCAGACTTCTGAGATTTTCCTTCTCTTTCATCACGGCTCACTCATTGGCCATCGCATGCCTGCTTTCATTCCATTTGTTAAAGGACGAAAATGAATCCTCTGACAAAAGAATGCACGCTACATCTTACTAAACAAAAATACATTCAACCCAATGAGGTGTGATTTAAATATCGATGTTTTGTCAAACGGTCCCATTTTAATTTCTTTGTCATGATTTATGATTTTCCATAATTTCTGTGACGTGTATAAAATTCTGAAATCAGTTAAAGTATTTTTGTTTTGTTTATGCCTCGCTAAATAAGTGTCATGGGCATAATCAAATGTAAAAACAAAAGGAATAGGAAATGCAGTCATATTGTAGTGTGACATTTATGTGCCGAATTTGCGTTCTGTCCTTTCTGCAGATTTAAACAATGCACAATAAAGGCATTGAACGGCGGCTGGATTTGGATAAAAGAGAATTGTCATAATAAGAAGCAGCAGACGGCCAACACATGAGGAGAGCGCTTCTCGGCTAAATCAAATGAATTGTACAAGTGGGGAAACTGATTGCGATCTGTTTGGCGCAAACAGTGTCACACTGTAGTGGGATTAAAAAAGAGTAATTGTTTTAGCTGGGTGGGCGGATTTGGAAAGTCCTGAAAATAGGTGTCAATTTTAATAAGGGAAGGTCTTTCCCAGAATAAAGGAGGAAGTTCTGCTTTCTCTAAAGAGGCAAACTGACTTTTTTTCACATCCGTTCTGTTTTTGACTTGTGCTGTTGTTTTTGAAATGATTTATTTCTAGGTGACTGCTATCATATCCACAGCTGACCAAAAAATATGCCGTTGTTTCCTCTCCGCTTAAATGCACTCCGTTTTATCCCACCTTCGCAAACGGCCCTCCTATCAATGTATTATTTACTGAAATGCAGGAAATTTGTCATGTCTTCCAGAAAACAATCTCGTCAATACTACTCGGCATGAGTTGAAAGCAGACATTGGAAAATACAAATGAAAACCACTTGTTTCAAAGACCAGCCGTTTTCGAGGCACACCGCTACAGGCGGAGAGGAGCACGGCTTGGTTTTCTGCACCTTAATTGTTCTTTTAAATAAAAGGCAGCTGTTGTCTTTTAGAGGCCTGTTGTATTTGCATTCTGATTGGATATCGTGACCAGTGGCAATGTTTGATGACAGAGATGTGAAGATGGAGGAGAGGCCCTTTAAAGTGTTAGGGTTTGAGAATGACACATTCTCATGTCTCACGCCATGCCACAGGGACCATACTTTTCTGGAGCTGATTAGTGTCATGGCATGACTGCACAAATTACAGCTCCACAAAGGCTAACATCTTCTTCTATCCGGACATGAATGGAAACCAAGAGAATTAGATAAATATGGGATCTGTAAACTTACTACGACATGTTTTCTCCACCCAAAACATGCCTACCGGCCTTTTGCCATTCTGTAATTCCTCCGAATCCTTGAAATGAATGCCAGTGAGACAGAAGACTCCTTCTATAGCTTTGAAGGCTTATTCTTTATTAGAGTCAGAGGAGAAATGGTTTTCGTTCAACACATTGCGCAGAGTGGCGTTTCTGTTCTCTGTCTCAATTTAATGTCTTGCATGGTGGTATTTCAATTTCAAAGTCTCTGTGAGGACCAGGGCATTATATTTTGGTGGTAACAGTGTGTGAATATCAAGGGCTGACAGGAAAGAGGTGCCCGCTTTGTTTTTACATTTTTTTTGTGGACATTTTCAAGGCATCATTTTTAATTCCAGAACTCTTGTAATGCAATCAGTACGCTTCCTGTTGCTGTAGTTTTTTTTGTAAAAGCTTGAGTTCGAAGGGTGGGTGGCTTTGGCAGAGACACAACGGGCCTCATATGCGTGTGGCTAATGAATGTCCCTCTTTATGTGGGTCAGTGGTTAATTTTCCCCTTTCTGTCCCTCCGGCTGCAGGTTCCCTCAACACTGACAGCTTCGCTGAGAAACGGCCCCTCCTTGGCGTGTGCAAGAGCACGGGCTCTTCGGGGTGAGTGCACAACGACGATGTCACTTCCACTGTCAGCTCGGCCTAGTGTTTTGCATGGTGCCAGAGTTTTCCTATTCGCAGGTCTCTGCTGATAGTTTTTCAGCTACACACAAGCACAGTTTTAGCACAAGTTGGGATTTATGCCACAATAATAGAAGGATTTTCTTTTTGTACTCTGGTATTTGCAATCTTTCAACATTGATAATAATAAGAAGAAATTTTTCTAAAAAGAATAGAATGTTTTCCAGTGTTGGGAGTAACGCATTACAAAAGTAATACATTACAGTAACATATTACTTTTTGCTGTAACGCAGTAGTGTAAGGCATTACTAATCAATTTTCAGTAATATTTTACTCGTTACATGTTCAGTGAGGCTTGTATTACAGTTGTATTACAGTGTATTGTCTGCTTTTACTTCTTAAAGGCAACAGACTATGTGAAAGTTTTAAAGCAGTCTTTTAGTGCCAGTTCAGAGCGGTCGCGTCTATAACATTGTTTTTTCCTCATAAATGCGAACACGAAAACAAAAATAAAATGAATATTTTAAGTTCTATGGAGACTGGAGAGCCAACCCTTCCTCATCCGATTTGCGCAGTGTAATTAACAGAATTACAAAAAATATATTTTGCCTCCTATTTTTTTGTCACGCATGAATGTGTGTCTTTTCCCTAATATTAAAAATAAAAGAGACTGATATTTGTCTAATGTCTGGAGTCCTTTAAGGAAGTAGCCTATATACGTTTCAATACATGTATTTTCTGAGAATTTTTATTTCAAGTTTTGACTGCAAATGTCATGTCCATAATGCTGGACTTCCCCAATTTTAAATAATTTATCCTCAACTAGTTTTGTGGTGTAGGTCTACGTATTTTATAATGTTAACTTCAAATAATACTAATAGCCTAATTTAAAGATAAGGCAGCATTGGATCTGGACGGTAAGGAGAATAACGCTGGAAGAGGTGTGTCAATTCTGTAGGTTCGTGGATCTGAGTCGTGTGGCGAATCGCGGTTTCATATTGCACATCGTTACAGCCCCAAAGTTAAGTTCTACTTAGTTATTTTGGTGAAAGTAACTCAAAAGTAATACATGAGTAATGTAACGCATTACAATTCTGAGACAGTAATATTGTAAGGTAATGAATTACTTTTAAAAAACAGTAACAAGTAATACCTAATGTATTACAGTTTGGAAGTAACTTGCACAACACTGATGTTTTCTGAAGAATCATGTGACACTGAAGACTGTAATGGCTGAATAAATGATATATAAAAGTTTTATATTTAAAATATTATGTATATACACACAGTATTTGAAACATACATAGTGAATAATTGTTAATTTTCAGCTTGTCAGAAACAAGTGTCCACCTAATTAAATTGTTGTCAGTTTTTTTTTTTTTTAAACTCAACAACCATTGTTTTTATTTGTCACTGTGAAGGCTTGAGCTGTGAAAAAAATTGTGCACGGTTTAAAATATTATTTTAGACCTTGTTCTTTATTGTTCATTTGAGAAACGCCAGTTGAGGTTGAATGCAGGTCAAGGGCATTTAAGATCTTTGGATTTTTCCCCAAGTGACATTTTATGGGTATAGTAGGCTTGCATCCATCTCCTGCTGTGTGCGACACAAGTGGAGACATGTAAAACTCTTCATGAGGTGAAGCCCATGTGCTAATGGAATGTTCCGTCGTTGTCCGGTTTATGGCTTTTTCCCGTTTTAAAGCGTGGTTGAGTCTAAGCCACATCCCTTAGTGTGTGCAACATTTAGATGTTATGAGCTACAGATCCTAAGTGCATTTGAAAACCTGTAATTTGTTATACATAATAACCTGCATCAAAGGTCTGATGGGACCAGGGAGTGGTCTGGAGAGAGACGGCCAAACCCTGCTGACGAACTGACCAACCCGGTCAGCTCCAGAGGGCCAGATCTGCAACCTTGGACTCCTGACAGAGACAGACTGCGATCTGTGAGAAATATGCCCCCTAAGGGAGTGAGAGGGAGCAGGGCACATCAGTTATTGGCTCTTCTCCTCCCCTCAGCTACGTCTGCCACCTCTTAAAACGAACTCCTCCGCTGCTGCAAATCTTAACTCAATATTTCCTCCCGAGGAAATAGAATAAGGAAGTCTGTCTTCAGCACACTTTGATGGAGACCACCGTCCCAGGCGTTCCAAGACTAGAGCTTTGCTCTGCCGGCGCTTATGCAGCCAAACGCCCCGTGTCCGCCCCGGCATGGAGACAGGCTCTGGCGGTTTGGCTTTGTACTCCAGCAACGGTTGGTCTAATGCTGAAAACATGCCTCGTGTTGAAAACCATAACCCTCTCCCTCCGGGTGAATGGTGTTGCCGCTGCTATGTTCCAGTAGAAGTGTTTGGTAAATAGCCTAGCTCTGTGTTTTTCTTTTTTTTTTTTTTGAAAGGCTGCACTGTGCTCGGTTCTTTCCCCTTTACTGAAATAGTTCATAAACTTACCAAATTCCTCACACGATTTTTAGTATATAATCATTTTGAAATAACAGCTTTTGTCAACCACCATTGTGGATGCTGTCTTGCCACTCAAATGGAAAACAGATTGCAGTCTTGGCCGATACAGCACTGCTGGTTTAGAAGTTGGTTCACTCAGCTTTAGGCTTAGATTACAAGATTTGCAAATTAAAGGAAAACCAGAAAGAGGAAAAAACATGTGCGCTAAATCCTTCGTTGCAGAACTCCAGCCAGACACATTCAATATCATTTTATCAATGGAGGGGATTATGTCTTAAGTCCAAACAACGTATGGATCTGGTGAATTTCCTGACAGCAAAGTACACATGCCGCCCTTCTATAGCACTGGTACAGTTTGCAAATTAGCAAAGAATGAATGTGCTATTCAATCCACTGTTGGACCCCACTTGTATCTGGAAAGGATTTGGTTTTCCACAGTACTATTGTTTTCTTTTTACTTTAATTAGGGCTACAGGTATTACACTGACCAGGTTGAGCCTGTGTTCTTTTGTGCCAAAACGTGTCATTCATATCTATTTAAAACAAGCATACAAAAATAAATATGTAAATTGATTTCAGTCTGAATAGAGCAAGAGTAATAATTATACATCGAATTACATTGTTAGTTGGTTGAATATTCTCATTGAAGAAAGTGTATGTGTGGGTGTCTGTACTGTGTGTGTGTGTATATATATATATATATGAAGAGTTCAGATGCAAAAGCCTCTTAAGTGCCATTTGAAATTTACTTCTAGAATGATCATTTTTATCAAGCTTGTATATTTAAATGCAGTATTTTCACTTAAATGGCAATGATAATTACTTATTAATTGTTATTTAAGTGAAATTACTGAGCTTAAATATACAAGTTTGATAAAAATCAACATTAAAGAAGAAAATTTCAAATGGCATTTAGAGGCTTTTGCATCTGAACTCTTCATATATATATATATATATATTACATTTACAAGTATGCCAGACGGAATATAGCCTTGCAACTTTTAATTCATGGATCTGAAATCTAACAACATTAAAACCATGAGTAGAAAATGAAAAAAAAAAAATAAATAAATAATAATTTCAAATGATTGAAAATGTAAAGGATGTAATTTTAAAGGAAAATTAAATGGTTACCAAAAATGTCAACCATTTAGTTGCAGAACATTTGGTATAACCTCAGTATCAGAACATAAGGAATAAAAATCGGTCTTTAAGCTGGATTTAAAAGCATGTCATTTAACCATTTGTGTCCTCTGCAGTGAGTATGTTTGGAAGGGGTAAAAGTTCACCCTCCCAAGAGGCCTGCTTTTGTTCTCTGGATTGTAGAGAAATTAAGTCGTTGGGCAGGCAGAAAACAGTGCCCTCTCTTCCTTCCCCTCAAATTTCCAGATCTCCATGGAGAGGATGTGGATGTTTTTTTTTTTTTTTTTTTTTTGCAATCCTCTAATGCAATCCTCTGTCATTGTGGAGATTACGGCTGGACTGCTGTCAGGGGTTACAACACGTGGAGGTTCGGAAGAAGGTCCAGTCCTCACGGGCATAGAGCCATGACTTCGGCCACACTGTCCCTGGCTCCGGGATGGTGGCAGAGGTCCAGTAAATCTCCCACTGTATGGCTCTGAAGAGCAGAGCATCAACCCACTGTCTGCTCAGTATTATCAAAGAGATCTCTTTTTCCTTTTTCTTTAACCTTGTCCCTGATTGTCCTTACTCAAAGCTGTATCCATGCAAAGTCCTGCTGGCACCCACTGCCTGCTTATTAATTACACAATGGCTTTGAGGAGCGGAAAGCCAGTGTTGTCCACTGACTATTTTTAAAGCGATTTAGCTAAAGCCTACTGTGCTATTAAGCTGTGCTTTTCATTGCGTTTTTATTGAGATGTGAGAAATCCCTCTTAAGTGTATTAAATGATAAATCTCTGTGCGTTTGAATTAGACACAGGATTAAGGGAGGATTGGGAAGTGATGCTTTTAGAGCCCATGAGCCTGTTACTCTCTTGCCATCACACCTGGATCTGTGAGATCTCTTGGCTCGGTGGGTGCAACCTTGCAGAGATAAGTGAATGTAAATAGGAGACATGTCATCTGGTGGTGGTGGTGTCATTCAAAAATATTGCAAACACATTTTACTGTCTCCCAAAGTTAATTTAAAGGAACGGTTTACCCAAAATTGTTCTAGTCGACGTTGTACCTCTATAAATTAGATGGTAATTTATTAAGTGGCTAGAATGAATTGTTTAGCAATTTTTACAGTTTTAATTTGTGTGTATTTAGTTGGCTGTTGTATTTATTTATTATTTTTTTTGGCACACACACAAGATATTAAGGACTGTTTGTCTCTCTCCTCTGCCATTGCACTTGATGCATGGGTCTGCTATAAAACCATTGTTTACTTTTGGTCTCTTATGTGTGGACATTAAAAAAGATTAGAAGAAATAAAACCTCTTTATGGTCATGAATCATCAGAGATGTCCAATTCTTTATTTGGAAGCTCAGGGAGTGAAACGCAATGTTAAAAGTTTATCACTCCGCCTCACACATAATCTCATTTTCCTCTGTCATTTGTCATGTTTTACCATATCTGTATTTTGCTTCATGTTTCAGTGTAATTTGAGGTAGGCGTTATGATCTGTTGATAGGTCTGACAGACACAATCCTCGCTCTTACAGTCACGTTAAAGATGAATGCGTTTCCTTCTTCTGATGGATCCTCCACCCTTCAAGTGATTTGGAAAGTTCAGGCCAGGTGCATTGTTGGGTCTCAGATCATCCCTGTGTGCTTTTTCATGCTGACTCGATGGCCACATAATTCAAGCTCTCTGAGGATGGGAATCGCATCGCTTTGAAGTTTTCCCTGTTTTTAAGGGCATTTGTCTCAGATCGGTTTTCCATGAGCAGACTTCTCCTTATCTTTCCGATTAATTGCAGAGGAGGCGCACAGGCGTGTAACATCATCTTTTTCATGATTGTGCAAATTTAGGACTATTGTGCCTATTACATTTCTTAAGTGGAAAAAAAAATCTTTTTTTTTTTTTTAAAGATGTGATTTTTTTTTTCTAGTGCATTATTTTCAGTATTAGGGTTTTTATTGTTAAATAATTTGGTAATTGTTCTAATTCCACTTTTAATGGCAATCAATGATTTGCAATTTGAGCTTATCCATAAGTACATTTGAGGTATCATGAGAAGCTGTTCTCAGACCTGTCCACCTCGCCATCCCATTCGCCATTTTTTTTAGTAATTAAATGCTGTAAACACCAGCACAAGAGCACCAGTGCCCCTGCAACAGGCTCATTTCAATGTGTTTCCAATATGCATGCAAATCTGTGTAGAGCCCAGTGAAAGGGGAGGAAATGTATTTCTGGCAGTGCTGCAGACATGGAGCTGCGGTTGAACTTTTTACCCTAATTACTTTCCCGCTAATGCCCACGGCGTGCTGGAATCAAAGGGCCCCCTCAGGCCCCAAGAAGCCTGTGATGTGGCCAGCGTTTGTTGTGTGTTGAAGCTCGGCTTGAGAAAGACAGGGGCAGAACGAGAGAGAGAGAGGGCGCAAAATTGTGACAGCTTTTTTTTTTTTTTTTCTTCTCAAAAATGTCTCCGTTACCACCCACCTCACTTGTTGCCTACAAAAATAGAGTAATTGTTTTCATCTGTGTTTTTACATTGCCGTACTTGGAAATAGCTGTTATAAATCAATACGATGCTGGCTCGAGGGACTTATCACGGTCCAGAGATCAGAGTTGCGATTTGTCCGTTTCTTCATTTTCCTCAAACACCTTTTGAAAGGAATGTCTCACACTTTAAGCATCTGTTTTTCATGTTTCTCAAATAATAACAAAAAGCCAAAGAGGATAATAAAAGATCTTTATATCTTCCCTTATCTCAGAAGAAATGTTACACTGGGTGGGTTTATCGCAGTTTTAGATGATTGAACTTTTGAACAGACTTCAACTTTGTCCACTTTTAACAGATTTATTCTTATGTTTATTAATGGCATGTTTATTGAGTTTAGTTAGTGAATTAAGCTCCACATTATGTTCTGCGGTGTGAGGGTCGCCTGGTATTTTATTTGGTAAGGCAGTATTTGTTTTGCATTTCCAGAGCATGTAATTGTCTGTTCGTATTCGGAAAGCTTGTAAAGTAGCTGAAACCAAAATGCGATGACGTAGCCCTATAAATGGATTTACTCGCTAGTGCTGATCTGCGCTTCCAGACTTCCTATTTTATATTCCTTTACTCTTGTCAGTTTCCGTTCATGATAGTGAAATGATTTAAACCTTACAATGTTAAAAGCACCAAAATGGTTATCTAACAGGGTTCAGAGTCATGCTAAAATACAGACATCAAAAAGTTTACGAGATTATAAAAGTGATGAGTTGGCTAGCTTGTCACATAGTGGCGTAATGTGCGTAATTACCATTGTAAACATATGTGTTGCTAAATTTAAGCCTGACCTTAACTGTAAAAATTGTTAATGTTCCACTCGAGAGTGACTTCTCCCATTTGGTTACCACGAGGGAGGCTGAGACCAGAAAAAGGGCCTTTTTTATTGTCTTACCATGTTGAGGGGAGATGGATTTTGCAGGTGTGTCTTGTGAAGTTTTGTGTCGCAGTTGAGATTGTGGATATTCACGTTTGAAGTATTTTTAAGCCGAGCCGAATAAAGATGTTTGAATTTAGCAGACTTGAACTTGTGAGTGCAGGTCACCCTCACTTCCTGTATTTAAAATTATTGTGACAAATAAAAATAAAAAAAAAAAAAACGGACTATTTTTTTTTAAACACGGACAAATTAAGTAGTGCATTTCAATGAGAAATAACCAAGAGAAAAGTAGATTTTTCTCTTTATCCTTAAAAATTATGCTATTAAAAAGTTAATGCACAATAACTTTTATGACCCCTTGTTAATCAGATTTAGTATATGTATTAACTTGGCCTTTGCTAAAGAAATGGCCTGGATGAAAGTGACATATATAAAGTTGGATGACTGAAACCATGGGACCAGGTCATAATATCTGTGCTCGATATCACCTAAAAGTGTGCTACACTGAAACGCTGATATGATTTTATAACGATAATTTAAATTTACTGACGCTTTCAAATCGAAGTCTCGATTCTCAGCGAGAGGAAATTGTATTATGTTGAGCGTGCACTGCATCCATTAGAAGCGGGCCATTAGTTACAATGCAAAAAGGCAAACAATTGAAGTGGCCAATTTGATGATTCTTTTTTCAAGGCTATCATTGTCCCGTTAATCAATCTGGGAGCATATCATTTGTGTCACATTGGCTCTAAAACGCTTTAAATTGGATTGATCTGACCCAGATTATATTGAAATCAATGAATAGTGGCTCTAAGACAAGTTTAGGAAGTTAAATGCCCCTATTAATCTTGGTGTCTGAATCCAGTGGGGGTTTTAGCCATGACGATAATTTTTTTGTAGATATCTGTCTCTCTCGCAGAGACTTTAAGCGTCCGCAGCTATAAAGGACATCAGAGGAGAATAAAAATGCCGTCTAATAGCATTTGCAGATTTCTACAGTCCATTTGACACACTTTCACACAGCAGACACTGCATGGTTTGTCCCCAAATTCATGATATTTAATGTGTATACACCCACTGGCCACTTTATTAGGTACACCTTGCTAGTACCGGATTGCCTTCAGAACTGCCAGAGCTGTAATCTCCACTTAAGTCCTCTGACCTCTGGCATCAACACAGCATTTTTGTCCACAGAACTTCCACTCACTGGATATTTCACTTATTTTCAGATCATTCATTCTCTAGGGTAAACCCTAGAGATGGTCGTTGAAATCCCTGTATATCAGCAGTTTCTGAAATACTCAGCAGGGCTCCAGACTAACTTTTTTTTACTAGGAACACAGTGACCCCAACTGAAAATTTTAAGGGCACAATAGAAAATTTAGGAGCACCCACTAAATCAACATACTAACTAAATATTCACATTATACTAATTTCTAGTGTATTACTAATAAATACTTTTATAATAGATGCATAAATTACAATGCCTTTGCCCTTTGATTTAACGTTACAACCTCTTGTCTTCTAAAAGCAACCGGCAGTGGTGTTTCTTTTTGATTTATTAACATGTCACTGCGTACTCTATGCTTGAGGCTAAGATTTTGTTAAACTAGCTTGTTGTGTTTAAACTGTGAAGTGCCTGCACTGTCGGCAAACTTCATGTTCTTCACAGTTATGGGGTAGCGACTGCAACATTCGCAGTTCATGGAGTTCGTCTCCTTCCAGTACTACCTTAACCAGCTGAATTCTTGCAGCCAGTCTTCACAAAAATGGTGGCTTTGGCCTTTTTCACCACAAAAACCTCTTACTCTGAATCGTCTTCAGACTGTGACACTAGCCGCAATGTTTCAAATAGCTCACGGTTCAGTTTTTATCATGGTTTTAGGTTCACGGTTTCGGTATGATTCGGTATGTGCTATGTTCAGTGGAAAAAAGACTACTGTCAAATAAAATAAAGAAAATATGAACAAAAATCAAAAGCACAAATAAATACAATAGAGCAAAGATACTAATAAAATAAACAATGCTTTTCGGGTAGGTCTAGGTCCAAATTGAATAAAATGCTCAAAAGTAAAATAACATTGCATATTTGACTATATAATCTAAAGATGAATCCTTATTAAAGTTACAAAAGCTATTAAATTCAGAGCTGATTCAGTAGGCCTACATAATGTCTTTCTTGACTGTATAAGTTCACTTAAAGCATACCAGACTATGTCTGCTTGGATACCTATCAAGACAGACATGTTGACATACTTTTTGTGTGAATTTGTTCATTCCAAGTGGAAGAGAACTCAATATTTGCACGCTGTCTGAGATGAGTAGCCTACACATACACACACCCGTGTGCGCACAGACAAGCGCACTAATCTTCTAGAAGTGAGTTCTCTTTCGCGTCTAGCTCTTGAATGTTTACATTGGCAAAACTTAAATGAGTTTAGTTTAAACACCGATGGTAATGTCTGCAGTTCAGGTCTCGCATGCGCTCGTGCGCTATCAACTCTCGGGTGATTACGGCGTGAATGACAGGTCATCTTCGAGATTTGCCACTCACATTCAACAGTGTTTACGAAGAGTAATCGTTTAGTACGTGTTTTTTTTTTTTGATCATCGCTTTTGTAATGTATTATTTGGGAAGCCAGCTAGTGAATTTAACTGGCACACTAGCCACAGGTTGGAAGAATAGCGATAGTAGAAAGAGTCAATAGTTTGCTTGTTCATTGCACACCAGGTCGTCTCTGTCTCCTTCCGAGAGATGTTTAAACGTGCATTCCCTGGCCCATTCGCGTGGCCATTCCCTGTTCTTCTCTCACTCATTGGCCTGCCACAAATTCCGGATTCATTGATAAGCCCCTTCCACCTTTAAGGTGTAAAAAAAAAAAAAAAAAGGACAAATTTACTGGTCTTACATGTGCAACTGGATGTAAAATTCAGTTGCACAGTCAAATTTTGGTTGCAGTCTGGAGCCCTGCTCAGACCAGCCTGTCTGGCACCAACAACCACGCCACGCTCAAAGTCACTTAAATCAGCTTTCTTCCCCAGTCTAATGCTATGTTTGAACTTCAGCAGATTGTCTTGACCATGCATGCATTGAGTTGCCATGTGATTGGCTGATTAGATATTTAACGAGCAGTTGAAAATTTTTACCTAATAAAGTGGCTTCTAGTTATAAATGAATATTATTTGTAATATAATATTTCTTATGTTATATTAATTGATATTGTTTTATTTGATTAAATTTACTATATTTTATTGTTTTTAAATATACAGTACATATATGATATACTATATGTATTTTTTGTGGAAATTATAATTAAGATGTGTACATTTACATGTATGCAAAGAAAAATGTAAATTATTAATTTTTTTTACCTATATATATATATATATATATATATGAATGAAGAGTTCAGATGCAAAAGCCTCTAAATGCCATTTGAAATTTTCCTCTAGAATGGTCATTTTTATCAAGCTTGTATATTTAAGTTCAGTAATTTCACTTAAATGGCAATTGATAGGTAATCTTCATTGCCATTTAAGTGAAATTACTTAACTTAAATATACAAGCTTGATAAAAATGATCATTTTAGAAGAAAATTTGAAATGGCACTTAGAGGCTTTTGCATCTGAACTCTTCATATATATATATATATATATTATTATTTTCTAGTTGATGGATGCATCATATGACATTATTCCTTAAAGGGCCCCTATTATGGATTTTTGAAAATGACCTTTCATGAATTTAGTATGTAACATAGCTCTAAGTGAATGAAAACATCCTGCAAAATTTTAAAATTAAAAGTAAACCGTATTTAAAGCTATAGTCCACTCTGAATCAGTGAAATGAAACAGAGCTCGGCTGATGTATACATTGCATACATGCAATGTTATTGAGACAGTTTCCACGTGTTCACCGTAATATATTACAAAAAATACTTGGTAAATTAATTAGTAAAAGTAAAATAATGTTGTTTTTTTTTTGATGGAAATGCACTTGTTAATGCTGATGGTGAGGAATTACAGTTGCAACATCTCATACCTCAAACTGTGTATCACTGAGAAATGTCCTGCTCGAGACTCCAGTTGTCCTTGAGATGGAGGTTTGGGTTGAATAACTAGTTCTTCCAATGACAGTCAGAGCTGACGTTGTTATGGCAATGGGCATTTTGGTTTTCAACACGGTAAACCAATCACAACAGACTGAACTGTCTGGCCAATCAGAGCAGAGTAGCTCGCTGAAGGAGGGATTTAGAGAAATTGATTCGTCTGACGAGTCATTTGAGATTCATTGAAAATTAAAGTGTATTATGAGGAAATTTAATGTTTTTTGACCTTTGATGCATGTAATGCTGTTGTAGGAGACTCCAAAACAACATTAGGAAACGTTAAAATAGCATAACGGGGCACTTTAAATTAAAAGCTTTTCAAAAACATGTGAAACCGACCTGAAAAGAAAGTACATTTCTGATTCTGAGAACTTGGCACGTGTTTTTTAAATTCATTTTTTATATCGTCTCTTATTTGTCATTGACACAAATCAAATGATCAAACTCATGCACTGATTGGAAAATTTTGATTGGAAAGAAATATGTACAACCTCCCTCTTTTTTGTTGTTGATTTCAGCAGAGTGTGTGTTGTCGCTGACCTGTTTTTGTGTGCTTGTATTTGTGATGTGGCTCTGAGACAGGGTTTTTACTGGCAGCTGGCCAATGTAGAGATGCAGCTATGGGCATGCGTTCATGTCTGCGGTGGGTTCTACCGCTTACTGGATTGTGTTGTTGACACGCGTGCTGTAATCCAGCCCTGGGTAAGCCTACAAACTCCCACAGTGGGCTCAGTCCAACCACGGGTCAGTTTTGCCGCGCAACTTTACCTTTTGGCCAATCCAGAACTCCAAATGGCCAAAGCATGACTTTAGACTTGTGGGATGATTCCATCAGTCACCAAAGGATCTGAGACACTGAGTCTCAGCTGCAGGCTTGACCTTTCAGGCAATGAGAATGGGATGTCTATCACACTCAGCGAGCCTCCTGCTCCTAAACATTATCATGCTCTCTTAAAAACATTATGTGCAATCTGTCCACCCTGACCTCAAGCCAGATCGCTGAGGAGAAGTGGCTCAAATGGCAGCTGTTTGGGAACATGCTCAAAGTACAGGCTGGATTTGCACTCGTCACGGCTTCACTCAGAGATCACTCACAGTCTGTGAAAGTAATGACAAATTAAAAACCTCCCTGGCTCTTCATCACTCAGAATCAAAACTCTAAAGTATAGGATGTTGAGACGCACCACAGCTTTTTTCATTTATGGTTTAAGTACTTCCATGTTCCACAATTTGTGGTTTGATGTCTTGGCTGCTTTGTAAAAACTGATACGTGCATGTTGGGGAAAAAAAAAAAAAGAGTTGTTTCCTCGACATGCTGTCCGTGCTGTTTTATCTAGTGTTTGAATGCTTGTAAATTATGAATGAGGAGTAAAACTACATTTTCCAACATTATAAAAGGTTAAACAAAGAATTGGGTTCATTACAGAATACAAATGGATGTCCTATGTTGAATATGCCATCATTGTCATGATGATATATTTTTTTTAAAAAATTCAGTCAGTGTAATTTTATTAAATCCTTCCGCTTGAAAGTTTGCTTGTTTTGATGGCTAATTATTATTAGCTAGTTGTCTAACAACCAAATAGTTGATTAGTGAGATTCTAGACTATTAAATATTATTTTTTTCAATTGTTTTTCCAGTTGTTTTTTTACTGGTTCTTTTATTAGCAACAGCGTCCTGTGCTTTAGATATGGTTTGCATGACAAAAATCCTCTCGTAAAAATCTAAATATTCATCCCGTCTGTAGCACCATTGCTATTTGCTGTATCCATATATATTCAGATGGTCTTCTTTTGCCGTTGTGTCACGTCTCTGTGACAAGTTAAAACACTTCAACTTTTAAAAATGCAAGATGAGCATCCTTTTGAGTCATAGATTTGACTATAGTGTTGAACGTTGCATTTGCCAATTAGTATCTAGGATCTGATATATAAAACTATCTGTTTTATGATGGCCTTCTTGATGTCATCAGTCAATAGACCAAACCCTGTCAAACGCTTGTTTTCACAGAAGCTGTTACATTAGCAGCATAGCCAATAATGCTGCACACTATGCACTATATATTTTATTGCCAAAGTAGGTTAATGCTAATCTATGATGCATGATGCATGATATAATCACTTCTTGTGAAGCGGCAGACAGTCGGTCGAATTAAGAGTCAGACACAGTGAAATCATTAGTGGTTGCCTTCAAAGCCAATTGTTTTGTCAATGAAGCACAAGCTATTGATCATTTTCATTTACGTGGAGTGCTTGATCAGCTCAGAGTCGGTGTCAATAACCCGCCTCTTCAGTTCCAGCTTTGTCTATTGTTAGCCTCCATAGATCCTTAAGTTTATTATGTGGTTTGAGCAACTTATGTACACTTAGCCACGGCTCCAAACAGAATACCTGACTTGTTTGATTGGTATTCTGATCTAGTCCTACCGGGTTGGGCAGTGCTGATTCCATGCGTATTACTACAAGACTAATATCCTGTGGAAAGCAAAGTGCCCAGCACAGCGTCTTACCAGAAACATTCTGTTAAGATGGTTAATATGGCAGGCCAGGCTGTGCCAGCTCAGTGCGGAATGCCTAATGAGGATTAATATCTGCCTTCATCACAAGCAACAGCCACTGCTTTCTCTTAACTCTCATACATGATGAAGGTAGAGAGGAAATAACTACAGGATGTGAGTGTGAGAAAGTTTCTGGCCTGTTGGGACTTGTTTTTGTAATGTGTTTTTATTCTTCATGAACTTAAACTTTGGGTATTGTGTTATTGGAAATTACGTTCAAAACGTAGTAGCCATTTTTGTGAAGTTTTTAAAGGTTTGTGGTCAGTAAGACTTTTAAAAGTGGTAAAAAAAGAAAGAAAAGAAAATAACTATTATGCTCACCAAGGCTGCATTTATTTGATAAAAAAATATATAGTTGAAAACAGTAATATTGTGAAATAGTATTGCAGTTTAAATAATTTTTATTATATTTTAAAATGTAATTTATTCTGTTATGACAGCCGAATTTTCAGCAGCCATTACTCCAGTCAGTCTCACAATCCTTCAGAAATTATTCGTATAAGCTGATTTCGTGCTCAAGAAACTTTTCTTTTTATTATCAATGTTTTTTTTTTTTTTTTTGGAAATCATGATACCTATTTTTCAGGATGCTTTGATAAATAGAAAGTTTAAAAGAACAGCCTAGAAATCGAAATGTCTTTACTCTCACTTATGATCAATATATTGCATAAATATAATGTTTTATTGAATACGAATGTGTCTGGAACATTTTTGTTCACAACTAGACCATGATTCCAGCTCACTTCCTAGATTATTTGACATTAGTTTACATGTAATGTAGTTAAGCAGACTAAAGGCCAGTTAGCACCAAAAACGATAGCTATAAACATAACTTGAATGATAACTATAAAGATAGCTATAACTATATTAGCGATATCTGTTTATTCTAAGCATGTGCCTGTCTGTCACTTTAAGTGCTCGAGCTCGGTTTCTGATTGTCTGTTAGTGTTTTTATTGTTCATCAGCTGGATAAAATCATTCTAAAAGTGATTCCAACGACATCGTTTCTCTTTGCCGTTATTGTTATAACTGTGGTGTGAACTCTGCTGCTCTTTAATATTGAGAACAAATTTTTATTTATTGTGAACAGGCCTTAACTAATCGCTGCTCTGTGTGTGTTTTGCAGGACAAGTCCCCCTTATTGTTGTGTGGACCTTTATTCCTTGAGAACAGGAGAGATGGTCAAGTCCATTCAGTTTAAAACGCCCATCTATGATCTTTACTGCAACAAAAGGTGTGTTTACACACGTGTGTCCTGCACTTCACCTTGTAATCATTTTAAATGCAACATCAAGCTTATATATACTTTATTATTTTTTCCCTAACTCCATCTCCATCCCTTGATGGCCACAGGATCCTCGTTGTTAGTCTTCAAGAAAAGATCGCTGCCTTTGACAGCTGCACCTTTATGAAAAAGTTCTTTGTCACAAGTAAGTTCTTCATGTTATAGATGTGTCTGCTGAACTTGACCTTTCATGACCTTCTCTAGTCTCCGACACAACTTTTCTCTGCCTCTTTGATCTGCAGCTTCGCAAAACATGAAACCTAGTCTTGATTAATCCTCTTCACACACTGACTTCATTAAACCCACAAAACCCCACTCAACCCTTATACGTGCTGTCACACCAACGGAGCCGTTTTCCCCCGTGTCACTCCTCAGGGCTATACGATATCAAAGCTCATCCACAATCAACAGGCCTGCTTGTTTACACAAATGGCTTTTGTTTTACAATGTGTCAGAATTGGGCATTACCAGAAACTATCTGTGTCAAACCGTCATTGCGTAAACAATAAACAATAACAAACAATTGCATATTGTCACTCAGCCCAGCTCTAGCACATAAAGTGCCTTTGCCTCTCCTCCAGGCCAAACCACAAGCAAAATCCAAATGGCTTTTTTGCACTCTTGAAGGGGATGCTACTCATAAGGTCCCAACTGTCATGTGCGCACAACTGTGTATAGTTTCAGAAAAATACACAGTCCATGTCACCACGTGTAACCAGGCCTCTGCTGCCCACTTAAGCAATCGTCTGTTGTAAATTGCTATTAGCGTTGTTTTAATGGCTCTCATTGTCTATCCGACTTCCCCGTCAATGTCTGCGCCACATGAAACGGCGACGGTCAATAACCCTTTACATCATTAACTGCTTCTCTAAAGCTTCCTCTACATAGGAAGAACAAGACTTGACTTAATTTTTAAAGTAACCGACCGAAAAAAAGGGTTATTATAGTTAACTAAACCATAAAAAACTGAAACCACCAATTTCGTTACTATAATAATTTGCATTTTTGATTTATCTGAAACAAGCTGCGACTTCTTTCAAAGCGACAAAGACAATGCAACTAACACACAAAACATGTGCAAAGCGCACATTTGGATTTGTGCTAAATAAGAGAGAAATAGGTAAGACATGTATTTGTAATGTATGCGCATTACTTTAATGTAATGTGGCGCATTAACTTTATGCCCATAGTTTTAATTTGGCTCTGAATAAATTTGATTAGCCTTGCTGTTTATAATAAATGTTGTTTATATAAGGAATACTATTATAATTTATGTTCGTTTTATACTTTAAAAAAATCTGTTCTTTTCTGAACACTGTTGAGTTTAAATTATTTGTTGTGGAGTGAGGGTACATAATCATAGTGTTTATGTTTGTAAACGTTTCATTTTATTTACTGGTGTTTTACATTATTTCAGAATGTAAAAATAAGATATAAAATGTGCTTTTTTCCTCTCTCAAGAATGTAATTTATGACTATCGCGGTGTAAAAATGTAAGCGATATAATTTGCGATATACAGTTAGTTTTATCCAATGTTCAGCTTACTCTAGCTATAATTCTTACTGAAAACTCACCCTCATGTAATTTCAATTTATATACGACGTTCACTCAACTTCCAAAAACAAATGAAGATATTTTTTTTATGAAACCTGTGAGATTTCTTTCTCTCCATTCTCATTCCTCTGAAAAATGTCTAAAAGATATCGTACAAATAATCAATTGAGTGGTCTAACCCAAATCCAAGTCTACTGAAAAGACACAATGGCTTTTTATGATGAACAGATTTACAACGGCACGCATGGTAAACACGGACGTTCAAGTGCTTGAGTGACGCGCAAAAACAACATGAGAGTGAGTAAAAGCAGAACATTTTGGAGTAAACTAAACATTTTGGTGGAACTTACAGTTTGGAAATAGTCATTTTGACATGCTTACTAGATGCAATTAGAACTGTGATTGATTGCATTGATCATCTGATGCGCATATACACACGCTGGAACGGCACAGAGAGTCTATCTGTGTAATGGAAATGTCAAAAAATTCTAAACTTTAACTAAAGTTAAGATGGAAACATAATCCATTGTGGTTTTTGAGTTAGGTCTTCTGTCTCCTGGCTGTGAGATCTCAAAACAATTGTGAAAATTTCCCAAGTCTAGCTCACAGGATGTGTTAAACATACGTTATCTCACTGCATCGGCTCCCTCCGCCTTGGAAAAGCACAAAAGGCTTTTGCGTTACTGTGCTTGTGGCTTACCTCAAGACCCATTCACCCGAGTTTCAGATCCTGACTCTACACCCTAAATTACTGCCTGCATATATTTTATATTCACTCTATGCTATAAATTACTGTCAGCACACTTCACACTGCGATATGCACTTGCGTAACCTTTCCGTGGCGTTTGCGAGGGTGGAGAAAAAAGTATTTCTGTGCTTGTTTATTAGGATTTTTAATCAGACCTTATCTGATTTGCATTTGCTTGCGTGTTTGCCCTGTTTGAATGTGTCCCACATGTGATATACAGCTACATTATCATGGCATGTGGGGTCGTATTGCTGTATTGCTCTCATGGGTCAGTCTGTCTGGTAGTTAATAAGCTGAGGAGCCATTCTACTGTCACAAAATGCCATACCCCTTATTTAACCTCTGGTATTACTCTAACCCTAAGCTCTAGTAAAACACAGTCTTGGACAAGATGATGCTATGATGGATTATGTATGTCCTCTTTGTCATGTCATTTAGTTTATCTCTTGTTATATTTGAGCGTTTTCGTTTTTGTTGCAGGCTGCTATCCCTGTCCTGGGCCCAACCTCAACCCTATAGCTCTGGGAAGCCGGTGGTTGGCCTATGCTGAGAACAAGGTAGTACAAACACCGAATATTTTAAAGAACTCCAGATGTACCAAAACATTGGTTTTCAGAAAGACAACTAAATTAGTTATTTTATTTTATATTAGATTTTTCTTTTAGTTTCGGTTTTATTATCTTTTATAAATGTATTATTTACTACAAATGTATTATTGATTATTGATGTATTGTTGAAATGCTAAATTTGCTATTACATCTGGGGTGGACTTGAATAGGCTTGGACTTGGTCCTGGTCCCCAATGCACAAGGCAATAGTGACACTAGAATAAAAAATGTTCATGATTCTGAAGCTGAAAATACAAAATTATGTTAGACTCCTATGCTTGCTCTCCTATGCTCTCTGACTAAATTTATATAAAAAAAAGATATACCCTTTTTTACTGCTAAAATCTGACATTTGGCATTATAAATACCCATAAATATTGCCTTATTTTGTTATACATTCTATTCAACATTATATATTGTAGTTTTAATGTAGTAATGTCACTGAAACTCTGGAAACTTTAGTTTTTTTTCTTCACACTTTCACTTTCAATGCAGGCATTTGTTGCATCTCTTACACAGACAAGCCTCGCACACAGACTCTCCCGTTGCTCTCCCTCTAATGCACATGCTTGATTAGAAGAAACCTTTTAAAAGGCTTTGTATAATCATACTACTAAAACAAACAAAAAAAACGCTGTGATTTAAATTATGTTTGTGCCACTCCAACGCTTATGCACTTTGCAAACACAGCTCTAATCACGAAGCGTGTCTAAATGACTATTCCCAAACTTACCGGAAATTACAATTATGTCTTCATTTACTCATCATTTCATCATTTACTCAGCCTCATGTTGCTCTCGCATATATAGATTTTTTTTTTTTTTTTACAATGACTTTTATGATTTTTTGGGGGGGATCTTTGAAGTTTTAAAATGACACTAAATTTCATAATAAATGTGATTTTTAATTAGTAATTGATTCAGTTGTGCTCCATCCAGATGTTTTTGAACACAAGAACATGGCCTGTTTGAACTCTCAGCACCTCTGATCAGTCGGACTGATTTGTTACTTGGAAACAGTACTAAGTCAAACTGCAGTTGCCTTCTAAATGTTTTTATTTCCTACGAATTGCACATATCATTATAAAGACAATGTGTGTCATATCGATAGGAGCTATCAATATAATGTGACATATTATTATTAAGTAGACCCTTGTTTTGCCGCCATTTATGTAATGGGTGCGGTTTGGTTGCCTTAGAGAGGCCAGTTGCTGCCTAATAATGGACAGATGGGACAGTGCGTCTGGGCAAAGGTAATGAGTTTCTGGCCAATGGCAGCTGAAGTGTTGAATAGGTCTGGGACAGGGACCCTAGAGGGAGTGCGCTACAGAATGGGGCTGAAGAACTGTTTGTTGTCTTAATGGCATCCTCCTCCTCCTTTTACTCACCGTGCCCGCCTGCAGACGTCCTGGCGCGGGCTGTGACAGGCCTCTGTGGGTTAATGAGTGCTGGGGAGCTGAAAGGTTCTGGATGATAATATGACTCTGTTCTGTCTCTGTTTGTGTGTGTGTGTGTAGCTGATCCGGTGTCATCAGTCCCGTGGTGGGGCCTGTGGAGATAATGCCCAGTCCTATACTGCCACTGTCATCAGTGCCGCTAAAGTAAGTGCCATGCCTGCCACACTCTTCAACACACATTATAGTGCACTCAAAAAGTATTTACACACCTAAGCCACAAATAAATATCAGATAGATAGATGGATAGATGGGTAGAATAAGCATACATTTTAAATAATTAATTTCATAAAAAAAAGTTTATTGAAGTTTTTTTTCATATTTAGAAAAATAGATATACTGCTCAAAACAAATACACTAAGAACTTACTGGTTGTCTAATGTTAATGGATAATAGCAGATGCCACATGGTTTGATATTTTGTACCTAATTCAGTGAAGTCTTTGGTGTCAAAATACTTTTTGTGGTCACATTGACTGACACTTTTGTCCACACATTGACCAACAATTTTTGCTCAGATTATTTCAGTTGTGTCTTGCTGAGAGACTTTCTTATGAGTATTATTTTGTTTTTATAAGATTAAAGCCAGCCATTCTGTGGTAAAATCTGACATTTATAACTATTGGTGCACAGTTGGCATGTTGTGCTGAGGATCCCCATTGCTTATAAAAATCATTCAACATGGTGAGGAAATGATTAGTTTATTTTAGCATTTACTTCTGGCCCATTGATTTTTAAATCTTAAAAAGTTGTCACATTAATTCATGACTATCCTCTTTACAAGACAAGAAATCAAACCATACACCTTAATGTGGCTCTTTTTCTCCTGTTATTTTTTTTTGCTCTTATTTGTGTATTTTCAGCCATTCTTTCCTTCCTGTTTGCTCTGCTCTAAATGAAGCTCATAATGTGTGCTGTTCCACTCACTTTATTCACCATACAGCATCGCAGAGCGTTCTCGACATAGTCCTTAGTGATTCAGAGACCCACTAGAGTTCATTTAGTGGTGCCAGAACCTTGGTGCTTAACCTTTCATATGGTTCCAGTCTCCTCTCCTGGTTGCTTAATTGATTTATTAAGCCCACATCTGTATTCCCCGGCCGCCGGCCTGATCACTGCCTAACGAGCGCTAACGGCTTACGTGAGAGAAGAGCCATTAGCCTTAATGGCGGTATACATCAAAAGGAGCACAGCAAAGGTTAGCAGGGAGGAAAACAAGGTTAAAAAAGCCTTGATACGCAGACAGGCCGTCTGCAGACGGGGCTGTGATTTATAACCATCTCCTCCACTCTGACACACAGTCCCTGTGCTGAGTGGCTCTGAGTGCGGCCGTCTGGGGGCCAGGGGGCCATCTCCCATCAATCCTGTAACACAATCACAAAAGGAGGGGGAGGGCGCCTTTTGCAAAATTGAATTCTTGCAAGGTACAGATTGTGTAAATGAGAGCGATGTGACCAAAAGAGAGATGTCATTGTGCTAGCCACAAGTCTGCGTGAGCGGGGTGCCCCAGGGCTCTGTTTTCAGACCTCTGCCGCTGTGAACTGTGTTTGGGGTAAGTGGATAGCACAGCTTAAGTAGGGTCTCCTCTAGTTCTCACTTAATGGAGTGAGCGTTGCTGTATGTGTGTGTCTGTCTGCCAAGGCCCCGGAGAGCTTAATCAGGCATTCAGGCCAAGCGGCAGCGTCAATACCTCGTGGCGCCTGTGTTTGTTGGGCCCTTTGGAGAATGCTCTGACAAGCCCACTAACTGACTGTGTGTAAATTGCTTTGCCCCATCAATTATTAAGAGAAGCGTTTGCCTCCTAATTGATCAACACTAATGTGTTTTCTAATCACTGCAGTTAGAGTTTTTAGTGCTAATCCAAACAGTCCCCATTGATCAGGGCTAGCAAGGGGAGGGGCGGGCGGCCGGCTGGTGGCAGACACTGTACCGACTGCTGTGCCAGAACTCGGACATCTCTTCTCAGCTCATATCTATGAGTACACACTCAAACAAACGCTAACCGTTAGCCTACACGGCTAACTCACACACCTGTCTGTTGACATTGCCTCAAGCAACACTGGATGCAAACATGTTTTTAGGTCATTGCTCAACAAAATCTCTGGATGTGGGAACATTGTTTGCGGTATTGATTTGAGTGTTGCAATAGAACTTATGGTTGGCTAGCACAAATGTGGCGGAATGAAATGTTTTTTGTCTTTTAACCCTTTGCATGAACTACTATAATTTTTTGCTTTATGATTCATTATTTTTTTCTTTTTGCTTAAGAACAAGCATAAAATTATCCCACATTTTTTTCAAAATGATGATTTTAAAAGATCTATCCATACGATAAATGCTAGTAGAATATATTCCCAGGTATACTGACTACTTTCATCAGCTGTTTTAAATTAATCCAAACATTTATATTTAATATTTAAATAAAATAATAAAGGACATAAAGAGTACAGTCATTTACAATTATGAGTAGTAATCAAAAGTTGTGGTTTGGATGTAACCTCATCCCTTAAATTGTTAACTGTGATCTGAGCATATCAAGGGTGATATCCAAGCAAATTCCAGTGTTCTTAACTACCGCTAAGTGATGCACCAAAATTTCGGCAAGCTGAAAATATTTGACAAAAAGAAGAATTTTTGGTTTCAGCCAAAAAAGTTTTGGAATTCTGAAACCATTGACCGAAACACTGACATTTAACCAGCACTTATTACTAATTAGCACTTCAAAATGGTTTGGCTAAAATATAGATATGCGGTTTGGTGCCAAAGAATTTAACTACAACTGGTTTAATTTACCATTTGGGAACATGACAGTGAACAGCATTTCAATTACCCAAATTTAATTGGTTTCATTTCATTTTTCAGATACATGAAATGTAGGTTTCTTTATATTTGTAAAAAAACAAAACAAAAAAAAACACTACAGCATTTTTATTTCTATTTCTATTGTTGTGTCTCTGTCTTCCTTTAAGACTTTGAAGACGGGCCTGACCATGGTGGGCAAGGTTGTGACCCAGCTTGCTGGTACGGTGCCATCAGGGGTGCCTGACGAGGAGGGCACTGCCCACAGTGGCACCCGCCGCAGCCCTCACCAACCTGGTGTGGTCACCATCATAGACACACACACTGTGGGAGAAGGACAGGTAAGAAACGCTCATAATCAGTATGGTTTTGCCAGGGATTGAGGTCCGAATGACGAGATTTCTAGCAGTGTTTATGGTACTTTCTTCACCCTTGTGACCTTGATCCTCAAGAACCCAGATTCATTCCTCTTTTCTCTGAGATAAATAATCCATTAATCCCATTCATAACTCATTCAGTATTAGAGCTTCTTGTGGCCCAAGGGGTTTGTCATCACCTTGTCATAAGAGCACATGCTCCACCGTTCGTTCACAGACTCCATGCCAGGCCGCAGTCTCCTGATCTCATGATTTAGCCATTTCCTGTGGCTCTTTCCCCCTTGGCTGGCACAACCGTAGACTTTTAGCATGAGATCACAGGCAGGTCATCACAGGAGCGTTACAGAAAAGTTATACCGTCCTTTTCTTTTCCATCAAGGTCTGAATATGTTGTAGGTGTGTGACACATGATCACTTTAATAGAGTACTCGGTGTAAAGGCTAGCTGTAATATTTACAGTTCTCCTGTTCAAGGATTTTTACTTGGAGAGAGGTTAAGTTGGAACAGGTTTTGCTATCCTATTGATTCTGACCCATGTAAATATATCCCTCCATTTAGTGGACTGTTAAAAATAAGATAGTTAAACCTTTGTTTAACACGTTACTCTCATTTGAATGTGCTAATTTATAAACCTGAGTCAACACTTTCTACTAAAAGAGGTTTCCTGCATTTATATCACAAGAAGCTGCGCTCCTCCCAAAGCGGACTAGTTATGTTTTCGGTGTCCACACAAAACAGATTTTGGGATTTTTACTGTCAATGCCATTCTCCCGTGACTCCAGCAGTGGTCTTGGCATTTTTTTTTTTTTTTTCCCCCATCTCCCCCTCTTCCAGTCTCAGGGGACACACCCCTACCTTCTCATCTTCATCATCCCCTCTCAGCTTTGTATTTCCTGCAGGTTTATTTGCTCTTCATATCTATCCACACACAAATTCTTTTCTGAAGCAATAGTATATTCCTGTACAGAACAACATTGTCTTTTTTCCCCCCAATAAAAGCGATCTGGTTTGTGTCACAGGGGCAGTTTTTGCAGTCTAAAATAAATGTCTGGGTTTTAGAGCAAGGCTGTTTTCTGTTTGGACTGGATCCTATTAAAAGCTGCCTTGCTCCTTAATGCAACACTCCACTAGATTTATCACTCTTCTCTCCGGCTGTCTCATGTCTGGGCTTGGTTATAATCTCTTTCATGAGCAAACTTAACAGAGGACCACTGACCAGAGAATAGCCCTGTATGAGCAACACAACTCTCCTTTTTCTTTCTTTCTTGCTTTCAAGTTGATAGGCTATTTGAAACCATTGGAATTTATATAGAATTTTAATATTTACATAATTTTGTGTTTTGTTTTGTATTTTTTGTAATTTATTTACATTTACATTTATGCATTTGGCAGACGCTTTTATCCAGAGCGACTTACATTGCATTTCAAGGTACACATTTACGTTCTCATCAGTTCTTGCTTTCCTTGGGAATCGAACCCATGATCTTGGCATTGCCAACGCTCTGCTGTTTGTGCTACAGGAAGGATGTATTTATTTAATTTTAATACATTTAATTAATTGATTTATTAATTGGTTTGATTAAATAAAGAAATTGTTAACATTCTTTCTCTATCCCTCCCTTATTTTTCCTTTATATTTTTCTTGTCGTGATGCACATAAAGGGATGATTACAGTTCTTTTTAACTGGGAGCTATTAATCTCCTTTTGGTACCAAAACGTGAAGAGACACTATAGAGTTTCCTCCTGCTGTGTTTGTTTTAACTCCTTCAACATGTCACTTTTTCTTCCTGTCTGAAACAATACTGTTGCGCTGTGGGCTTTGGCAGAATATGCACATTGATCACAGTGGTCATGTGGGTTTGTCTTTCTTTCTTTGAAGCAGTGTTCATAAAACACACCAACATATTTGCGGACATCTTTTAAAAATGTAGTCAAATTTATTTCAATTCCACAATGAAACTATTTTGCCCCACCATACGTCATTTAAAGCTAAAATCTTCCATTGTGGATTAAAGTAGACACAAGGATAATTGTTAAGCACCCGCAAGAGGGCAACATGTTTAGGGTTGAATGACATGACGGGGAATGGATGATGATCATAAAAATAGACGTGGAAACTTTTTCAGCCCATTTTTTGCTATTCGAGCACAACTTAAAACGCACTTGGTTTTAAACAAAATGCCAAAACACATCTTTGTTTAACTGATTAAATCTTATGTAACCGTGAAGATCAGATTGCACTGGCCATTGTAGAGCCAATGACCAGCTATGTGTCTAAAACACTAAGACGTGAGGTAAACAAGAAGTCAGCCTTTATTTATGTGGCTTCATCAACTTACTGTAGCTTTATTGTGTGTATGTTTCAGGTTCTTGTTAGCGAGGATTCCGATGGAGAAGGAGTGATTGCACATTTTACAGCACATGATAAGCCTATATCCTGCATGGCGTTTAACCCAAGTGGTAAGTGAACACCTCATTGTGATGCCTCACTGAGTTCTACCAAAGCACAAAACTCCAGGAACTTGTTGGCAGGCGTTTACATGGTCTTAAAGGGAACAAGTTGTGGATGTTCCCTGCCTTATTGTATTAAAACTTTGAATTACAATGCAGATGCATTCTGCTCACTACACTGAGTTCCTTCCCCAGTCAACCCAGACCTTTTAGACCAAGATACAATGGTGTTGACCTGCTCTGACAGCCGACCTGGTACGACACGGATACATGGTGGTTAGCCAATCATAACAGACTGCTAATTCATTTAGAAGTCTTAAGGGTATAAAGCAGCTTGTGTGAATAGATCACCTAAATTAAGATTCCATTATATTTTACTTATCTTTTCTGTTGTTCCAAACCTGTATGTTTTCATGCTTAAATAGAACACAACCGGATGGTGTAAACCAACCCGATTTTACGACCAAATCGTACGAATTCGACGAATGATTAAAAAGTGGCTAATTCGTAACAATGCATACGACCTCACTCGTACGAATTGGTACGATTTTGCTAAATCGTACATATTTTACGAATTGGCCAATTCATCTGAATTCGTACGAATGACCTACCCCTTACCCCGCCCCTAAACTTACCCATCACGTGGGTTTAGACAAATCGTACGAATTCGTACGAGTGAGGTCGTACGAATTAGACACTTTTTAATCATTCATCGAATTCGTACAAATTGGTTGTGAGATAGCATAGGTTAAACTGGAATATTGACTGCTGTTTTCTAAATAATAGAAGTGTATTGGACTCTTGCATATATTCTTTTGAAGTTACACAAATTAGGGTATACAAAAAAAATTGGGGGGTGAACTATTCTTTTGATTATAGTCATTTAAAACCAAAGTTTGACTTTTCTTGTGCTGGAAGGCTTGTATAATATTATAAGTAGACTTCAGTGGAAAAATAGAATGATAGAGAACTGTAAAGTATGGTCAATTTAAGAAGAAGATGACGGTGTCAGTCATGTCACCTTTGTGCATGTAACCTCATCTTGTTCCCCAAGCGTTCCTGTCTGCTTGGCCGTTGAGATAATGTGAGACCTGTTGTTCTGAAAAGCAGCCTTTGTGTGTCTTTTGGAGAAACTACCCTCTAGCACATCATTCACTGTCATTTTTTCCCTCCTTTTCCTCTTTATCTATCCTTCTCTTTCTCCTTTCTTGTCTCTCTTTAACACATAGTGGAATATTTTATTCTCAAAGATCTTGTTCATGTCAGTCTCTCCTGAAGTGTATTGAGGTAACAAAGCCCTCTGTCTCTTTTGGATGAAATACCCCAAGCACTGATCAGGTACAATGTCCTCACTCTGTTCAGAAGGTGTGGGACAGGTTCATAACTCTTAGAACCTTCACTCAGCCACGTCACAACACGCTTTAGGCTTGTTGGTTATTCATTACCTGTTGCCTTTTCCACCTTATTTAATAAAATCTTTTTGAGGAATGACACCATCAGGACATTATGCAGGCAGGATTCGAATGCTATTCTGCTTGAGTACCATGACTTGATGCGTCTGGAGCAACTAGGACATGGCTCCAACAATTTCTTGGATTTTATGAAAAAAAAGAGTAAAACCAAGGCTGGAATGTCCTCAACCTGACCTTGAACGAGCGTCTTGGCTCATTTTGATAGGCAGTTATCTGATCACTTTTTAATTTTACATATAGTCATGTTTGTTTCTCCGGATATCCAGTCCAGTCACAATGGCTCATTGTGAGATGTGTGTTGCAGATTGAGGGCCCTTCTTATAAGAAGGTGCTGAAAGCTGCTGATAGCCATTGCCCTTAGTGAAATCCTTCACCTATGTGTTCTTACTAATGAACAATCCATTGGGGATGAGTCATTGTATACATAAGTGTACACCTTCGGGGTTCAGATGTTTTGTGCACCGTATTACTGAAAGATTATAAGGAAATGTTGCATATCTTAGTAGATCAAAACATTCCTGATGGATGTTCTGTCTCAACCGCACAATATTGAACTGATGCCAAACCATGCCACAAAACCCGGGCTTGCCAGACTGAGATTGAGTTTGGGAGCTGTGATATTATAAATGGGATTTACGCAAAGAGTAGTTTAGAGCAAATAAATAAAACTTTTGAATTTAATTTTTAGAAAATAAATTATAAAACAGTGTTGACATTCACTTTGACATTCTACATTTTTAATAATATTTACTGTTATTTTATATATGAATTGTTATAATTATAGCGCTTTACTGTTCTCTTTTGGGAAGAAAAATGGCTAAATACTAAGCTTTTATTTGTATTAACCACAAATTATTGGTCAGGGAATTAGCTAAATGTATGCAAATGCACTACTTAAAAAGCCATTGTTGTCTCAGAAAAACATCAAATACAGAATTACGTTTTTGGCAGAATATGGGATCTTGTGTGTGGAGTGATGAACCACAATGAAACATGAGTTGTATGATGATGCTCCAGAGTGGTGTCTTCGGAAATCTGCTGAGAAATCTAATAATAAATGCATCTTTACCACCGTATCACAAGCATGGAGGAAGAGCTGTCATTGTGTGGGGAGTCTTTTTAGCTGCTGGTATTCGTGAGCTACTTCACTGAGAAAAGTCATTTATTTTTTTGGAGCACAGGAGGATGTGGCTTGTTTCTCACAATTGAAAAGTTATCTAAAGTTTTTTTTTCCAACAAGACAATGCTCCTGCCCAAATTGCAAAGAAAACCAAGAAGTGGCTTGAGAACAAGTCCATCTGGCTCATATTTTGGCCTGGTCAGAGTTCAGATTTGAGCCCTATAGTGAATATTTACTTAATGTTTAATCACATTTTTCAACTATGAACAGTTTGAAGCCATCAATGCTGAGTGGAACAACACCAACTCTTCTTCCTGGAAAAAGCTGTCTGCAAGTTTACCCACATGGCTTAAACATTTAAAGAAAACAAAAGGGAAGTCAATTCAGCGCAGTTATTTTATCTACATTATTTGTGCAATTCTTACTAATTTCCTGACCAGTGATTTGTGATTTAGACCACTAAATATTTTTACATTTTTGGCCTGGCCCAATTTTTTATTTTTTAATTGAGAAAAAGTGATCTTCTCTGACTGAGCATTTTTTTCTCTATGTGTAAAACAAAGGGCTTTGTTTGCTTTTAGTAATTGTAGTTTTTTGTGTTAATGTATCATATCTAAGTTCTTTAATCTCGGTTTGGAAACCCAACGTTCTTGTTTTTTCAGCATTATAGAACTGTTGCATTCTGCATTTTGCTTTTTTTCTAATTTAAGATGAGTGAAGAAAATGCATTGAATTAAACCGTTCTAATTAGATTGTACTAACCTGGCTTTGGAGATAACATGATGGTCTCTAGGTGGCGCTATTGTTTAACCTTTAGACCTCAGTGTAGTGAGCCACCTTTTCCCCATCAGCATGTGTTGAGCAGAAGGTGTAGGTGAAGTCATTGTCCCACCACCACAACTGCACTGGGACTCTCAGCCCAGAAGTCCTTTTATCTTTGTGAGTCAGTTAGAGAAAAGTGCTATAGATCGCAGAGCAAAGCAAACATACAGTCAACAATCAAGGCCCGCTCAGGGACGTTACTTCTACAAATATTAGTGCAAATGTGTGTTTTTCTTAGATCATCAAAGAATTGAAGGTCTCCGTAAAAACAAATTTGACCACATAACAGTCATATTGATCTGAAATGCTTCAGAGAGTCAGTAGAGACTTATCTGAATTGTGTGCTTAATAAGGACGGTGTGAAAGGAAGTGTGTGAGACATATTTTCCAGCAAAAGTGTGTTTGTGAATTTATAGCTTTTTTTTTTTTAGAAAGTTACATTGTATTTAATTATTATATATTTTTCTAAAGAAAATATATTTCTTTCTGACACCATTTTTTTCATAGTTATATAAAATGTTTTTGAAAAAAGTGTCATGATCACCAATGACAAAATTTTAGATTGTAATTAATTCATGTGATGATGGATTTTTCAGTATCATTACTCCAGTCACATATTCTAATATCTCAAGAAACATTTCTTACTATAACAATGTTAAAAACAGTTGTGCTGTTTAATATTTTTGTGGAAACCATGGTTTTCCCCCAGTTTTCACTAATGAATAGAATTTATTTCAAATGTAATCTTGTTGTAACTGATTATTATAAATGCCAATTTAATGCATCCTTGCTGATTAAAACTATTAATATCTTTCAAAATAAAATCTTTTGTTTTTTGAACGGTTGTAAAGATTTAATTGGGTCAGTGAAATTATAGAGTAGAAAGTACAAATCTAACCAGCCTAACTGAAAAATACTTACCTTTCTATGAGAATCACTTTTCATGAGTTTTAGTTCACTCTATCTAATGTGAATGGTTGGTGTAATGTTTTAAGTTACTCTTTCTCTGAAGATTGTTCCGGCCCAGGGAGGCCCCAGCCCCGGTCCCTCGAGTGCTGAACCCCCTTTGTCAGGCGTCCTCTGCCCTCATGTGGAGAGGGCTCTGGGGCGACTTGTTTTAGATAACAGCGGGGCGCTGTAAACTTCAAACAATTAAACCTTCACCTGTCAGCTTTATTCAGAAATAATGGGATGTGTCTGTTATCACCTCATTCGCTCGAGCATAAATCGAAGGGGCTATAATAATTGTTTTGAGTTATGAAATTGTTCGGCACCAGGAAGGCTGGAAGAAATACCTGTCTTCCATGATAAAGAAAACAGTCTCCAGATATGCTGACCAATAAGGTCAGGCTGAGCATTCCCCAAGACCGGTGTTCACATCCACGCTGTAATTTACGTTCCTGACATCATTAACATATGATCAAAAACAGCTCTTTGAGATTTGCAAGAAATCCCCTCTCAGCACTGTGAAAGAAACGTGAACGGCAAATTGATTTTAAAGTGAGAAATTTAGCCTCGTTCGCTTAGCCTGACTTATCTGTCCAAAATTATCTATGTTAAAGCCACTGGCAAGTGTCATTCTGACCTCAGGGCTGACCGCAGCTCCATCCGGACGGTTTTTATTTCAGAGAAGGAAAAGGCCCGACTTGAAAAGAAACAATGTGGTTTCTTGACATTGACTGGAACGTGCAAATCTCCAAAAAATCAAAAGAACTTATGTAAAAAATCCAACTCAACAGTGCGTGTTGGACTAAAAACAAAAGGGCGAGGGTAGAAAATGGTGGCCAGTTGGGTAGCTGGTGGCTTCTGTGGTGTTGGAGCTTCTATTCATAGGCACATAATTAAAGGATGCTACTCCGAACAGCGGCGCACAGGACTCACTTTAGCCAGCACTCCTTGTCCTCTCCTGGTCCCTCCTGGCTTTCTTCTCCTCTTTAAGAATATTTCTACAGTTTAAATGACGCTAAACTGGTCTTGATCGATTAACAGAGTAAGCAATTGTTGTAAAGGCACGGTCGCGTGCAGTGCGAGGGAGGACAGGTCTCACGGCTCATGAGACTGTAATTCCACTCAATCACGGAACTGATAAGCATCAAGGAATCTGCTCTTGCGAGGCCGCTTAGTTTAGCCCAGTTCATTCTGGCAACTGTTTGTTTGTGGGCTCTTAAAGGGAAAGGGTGATCTGAAGAGTCTGTTTGTCTGTTGCGGATGTGGCCTTTCTAGCACCCAATCCCATGAGTCACTCTCAAACACCCAGCTGGAGGTCATGCTGTTTTGAGGAGAAAAATGTAAAGAAAAGCCTAGATTGATAACCAAAGTTGTATTTTTTTAAATTGTATCCTGCACTATTACATCAAATGAGGAAATTTGTGACTCTGAACATGTATAAGATGTAAAATATGTTCTTGTTTCTCTTTTGTACATTATCCGATTTTTTTCAAGATTTTTCTTGCGCATTCTGTCAGCTTTATTGCTGCTGTCATTTATGCCAAAATCAAATTGTTATGCTTATAATATAGTTTGAATGAACAAACATTTTTAGTGAGGGTACTACTTTTTTCAGATGTTTGATTGTTTCAGGTAAAACATGCTTGGATGGCTTGGGGAACTTTGCAAGACACTTCATTTGACAAAGTCAGTGCCATCCAAAGGAGTTTTGTAATAAAATCAGTTCGTAATAAATAAATAAAAAGTTTGTAATAAGCCATATATTCACACAGAAGTAGCAATAGGGGATTATCTTGCTTCCGGGTTCATGGGCGGGATTTGTCAACTTTTTGCATGTCCACTTCCGACGCTATATATATGTCACTGCTCTGTTCCAATTTGTAAATCTAACCAACAACGCCAACCCTACGTAAGTTTTCATGGATTCCCGACTGAATTGAGTATAAGGAAGAAGTGGATTAAAACTTTAAAATAAAACAAGGTAGCACGTTTGTTTGCAGCCGGCACTTTAGTGAATCAGACTAATTTACCAGGGATGCCGTATAAATAAACTTAGTAAAGTCCTTCATCAGTTCGCCAGCGAGATCGGTGATTCAATGGAAGTGGCAGTGCACAAAGATCACTGAATCCGGAAGTCCTATGTATCAGCGTGATAATCCCCTATTAAGGATGGATCTGAACTCCTCTGCTTCATTGAGAAAAAGCTTGTTTGTTAGATTTAGAAACTATCATTTGGTAAATTCACACATGAATCTGTTTGTGCGCGTTTTTTTTTAATGGGGCTGTGACCGTGTATCACCTTCCATTTTGCGCCGTGCCTGAGCACAGTGGGACAGTCAGCAGGGATTAAGGGCCCAGGCTGAGACGTCGCCTTTAATGCACATTGCAAACAAAGAGCAGGACATTAGTGGAATTTGCCTGGAGCATGAGCTCTATTTTATAATGGCATTATGAAATCTGATGATGTGCATATAGATTTTTTTTCAATGTTCTTTTTTTTGTGTTAATCTTTGAAATACATCAGACCCCCCTCCCCCAATAGATACAGTAGGAATTCTGCATAATAGCTGTTAAAATCCCTGGCCGCTCCTCTGTGTTCTAATACTTTCAGAAGAATTAAGAAGATTATTTTATTTAAAGAGGTGCTATTACGCTTTCAATTTTTCAACTTTAGTTATTGTGTAATGTTGCTGTTTGAGCATAAAAAAAGATCTGCTAGGTTACAAAGCTCAAAGTCCGCTCCAAAGGAAGATTTTTTTTTTTTTTTTACATTTAATTTTTATTTAACAGAATCCACTTTTCAAGACCTACAACGAACGGCTTGTTTGAACTACAATGCACTTTTCCTGGATCTTATGAAGTAAGCTTAATGCACCTCATTTAAGTAATCCCATGCCCACGGAATATGCAAAAAAAAAAAAAAGTTTTTGAGGCATGGTTGAGCTGCGCTAGAGAAGATGAAGAGTGTTGTCACTGTTCATCACCTCTCCTTGAAAAAGTTTGTCCAAAGGCTGATGAATTTGGAGAGGTTAATTTATTTTTATACGCACTAAAACTTCTCCTGAAAGACGTAGGCATTCTCATTTTGTCAGGACAAATTTGTTGTTTATGGATCATTGTAAGTCTTCTTATTTGTAGTTGTATTTTCTATTAACAGTTCTAATTATAAGCTTTATGTAATTTCTATGATAGCTATGAGGTAAACGCTGCTAACTAACATTACAGTATTGATTTAGTGTTAACTTTTGTAAGCTCTTGCTTTTGTAAGACTGTTTACCGCCCCTTGGTAAAATTATCAATGATTTTGCGATTGATTACTGTTTGTATTACCATAGTTTTCCAACAAATAACATCGTATTAATAAAAAAAAAACCATACTGACACATCCTATCAAAATCCACGCTTGCAAAGTCTGTGCTTGAAATTCGTTCAGCTCAATCCTCTTGTTCATTAACATTGTCAGGGTCCGAATCGGGCTCTAAATGGTTTGAAATGTTCTCCGTTGTTAACATTTACATACGAGTAGAACTTGCAGTTATGAAGGGGCGTGACCTTTCCCAAATAGGCACTAAGCATTGCCAATCCCAACGCACTGCCCAGCTAACCAATCACAGCACATTTCGTATTTCGGAAAGGAAGGGGCTTCATCGAAAACGATGGGTTCAACCAGACTGGATATAGAAAGGAGCTGTAATAATGTAAATATATTATAATTTTTTTTTTTTTAAACAATCAAGAAAACATTCTAGTACACCCCAACAAAATCAAGGCCATAATAGGACCCCTTTAAAAAAGATTTCCTGAACTAAAACGAAGAGTTGACATTTTAGCTAAAGATGACCAGCAGAACCAGCATGTTAACCAACAGATTTATACTTGCGTTAATAAAAATGACTGTGTATGATTTTCTGTAAACAAAACAGAAATATATGCAACAAACAAACATTTCCAACTGTATTAACTGTCAAACAAAAAAGCTAAAAGTTTGTCAAAACATTCTGTTGGCTGTTTTTAATGCTGTTTCCAAAAGGTGGTAAAAGTGGTGTCTTGGTGTGTCTGTACCTCAGTTTGTAGTTGTAAAACCTTGGTCAAGCACTTTGGTTTCAAGGCTTCAATGGAAACACCCTCCCTTTCATTCCTCTTGACCTGAGGAGGGTTACTTCTCTTCTTCACCTCTAGATACTAGTTTGTTTTTGTAGGAATGATTGCCTGTGTGGACCACGTTTTGCTGACAGCTTTATGCTTTTACGCTCAGAGGCTTTTTAGCAAATGTAGTAGTTAGTTTGGCCGGTTGGCTTTAGTCTCCAAAAGTTCCACCAGATTCCCAAGGAACATCCGACGTTAGTTTTCCAACACCTCAGCTGCAATGAATGATCCATTGTCCCAAGAAAATCTTAAGGTCGTCCCTCAAATTAAGGGCATTAACAACGAAGCGCAGCATAAAGAATTGTGGAATCGTATTTGCTGTGGTAAATGTTTCAGAGGATTAATTAGCTAACAGAACCCTTTAAAATAAAAGAGAGCAGTGAAATGGAAAGAGATTATTGCGACTGTCTGTTTCCTGAGAAAGGATTACTCTCTACTCCTCCTTTCTGCAGCCAGACTCTTATCTAGAGATTGTGGTTTAGCTCATTTATTTGGGGCTTTTAAAAATCACAAAAAGGCCTGTTTTAGGCTGACTAAGCTGTTCAAGGAGACTGTGCTTTTCTACCACTGAGCGTAAAATAGATTTGTACTGCTGTCAAGCATCAGCTGCATTTTGTGGCCGTAGAAAGATCCATAAGAAGAACCTAAAAGACTTGAATTGTTACCTAAAGACTAAAAGATAGCACTCGCCACATGCCTCCCACAATGTTTTTTTTTGGTACATGAAATTGTAATTTGGCTTAACTTCTAATCTAATAGAAGTTAAGCCAAAAAAATAAAAAAAATAAAACATAAATAAATAACATGTCCTATAGTTTGTTGAGAAACCCAACAGCTAATGGAACAAATGATTTCAAATATCTATTGGATCTGGCACATTTTTACCTACCGAAAATGTGCCAGATCCAATAGATATTTGAAATCATTTGTTCCATTAGCTGTTGGGTTTCTCAACAAACTATAGGACATGTTATTTATTTATGTTTTATTTTTTTTATTTGTTTTTATCTATTTATTATCTCATGTTTTTATCTGTTTTTGGGTAAATGTGTATGTGTTGGCTACCTGTTGTGAACTAAATTGCCCCTTGGGGACATTAAAGATATTTCAACAACTTAAATATATATATAAAAAAAAAATCGACCACAGTTGTAACACATTTTTGTTTTCTCTCCACGCCACAGTGGCAACACATATGGAAATCACCTTCATGTTACTCTTACAGGTCTTGTAAAAATGTTGATGCTTGACGGTACACATCTGTTTTTAAATATTTAATTATTTTCAAATGTTTATCAAAAAAAAAATAAAAAATCACATTAATTGATCGCAATAAATGACATCTCATTCATTCCAGAAAAGTCTGCTGCCCATAATGGAACAGATTTCCTCCCACAATCTGCTCAGGAAATGTGAGTAAAAAGTGTGTCGATTTTGTGTGGGCCTAGTGATAACCTACACTTCCATCCTTCCTTAATGGATGTGACCTCGTGGTCACCTTGGTTACACTGAATCTCTTGAAGGAGAATTTCGTTGAAGTGTTGTATTTAAGTAATGATTGCCTCCTGCCGAGAAAGGCCTTTATGATCTATTAATATTCAAGCGCTTACAGGTGGTATGGCTGTAAAGCAAATACATAAACATTCTCCTTCGTTACACTCGAATGTGCATCAAATGAACCGTGGGCACCTTTTTCCTCCTCCCAAAAAGTTTTTCCCCTTTTCTTCCTCAAAGCCCTCAATTGAATTGTGAATGTGGTTTCGTAGCTAAGAGCGTTGAGTGCCTCTCCAGCCAGCATGCCCACAGGAGCAGTGTACCATGTTTAAAAAGCATATCCTTGGTACCAACGTGCCTAGATAAACAGTATCCCTGGCCACACGAGCCTGTGAGACGTGCTCACGGGCCCCCTCTGGAATCCGCAGCAGTCATCCCTGCTGCCCAGAGGAATGGAAACTGGAGACGGCATTACATCTGCCCGGCTCACCGCAAAACACTGCACAGTCACCATGCCAGGGCCCAATCTGCCACCCCGTCCTGGACTCCACACACACAAACACGAGCCGCCTCCAGGTTGGGATCAAACAGCCCAGCTTTTAGAAGTTCTCACTTAGTCTGTAAAAGATTAACAAGTTATTGACTGCATGTTGACCCATGCCGGTCTCCTCCTCTTCTTCATACTGTTATCTGATGGTTGGAGTAAGGGTGGCCTCTGGACTAAGTGAGTGTTGCTCGCTCCAGGCTTGAGTGGGCGGCTTTGATGTGAGATGTGCAACCCTGTGTGTGTGTGTTCCACAGCTTTCATAAACACCTCCACAAGTGCAGCATGACAGAGGAGGAAGCCGTCCAATGGACTCACAAAGGACCACAAACACATGCACGCACGGTTGTGCTTTTACAGCTAATGCGGGCAGCCACAAGGACAAAACGCAGTGATTGATGTGTTTATTTGTTCTTTTTTTTTTCCTTGCGTAAAGTTCGTGTCTGCGGTATTAGAGCACAACGATTCCCAGCGTCCGCCCTTTAAAGGTTTATCCACATGTTTATAATTTGAGATTTCCTCTTTTTCAAAGGTCTTAGGCGAGTGCTGTTAATTTGAAAGGCATACTTTTGTTTCAGTTCTCAGACTTTGCCAAGTTGGAGGCCTCTGCTTGTCAGGCTGCTGAGATCAACGGAGTCGGTCGGGGAGAATGGCTCAGACACTTTTAAAATAAAACATTGCTGTGTGGAAGTTAAGCAGATGTTTTGTTTAAAGACTTGTTAAGGGGGGAACAACAAAACTATGAAAAAGGAAGCCATGGTCACTCACTACAGCTTTTGGTGTAGACTCAAGGTCTTTTGGTGTCAAATTGTGTGTTTGTGAAACAGCCAAATCTGCTTGATATGGGGTACGTTTCATATGAACTGCAGTGTGTTTTGCAGTTAATATGAATAACTTGCGGAAGTGAACTCCTTTCAATCCATGATTTCGAAATACAAATTGACAAACCTTTCAATAAAACTTCAAACATTTACATGCATTTAAAAGTTCAGTTTTTGTGTTACTTTTACAGTAACTTAAATTGTTACAGTGCTGCATTTCCTCTATGGTTTGGTTTACTTTCACAGGGCAACATGTGAGTGAAACAGTCCTCTCATTGGTCAGAGTGCACCTGTTTATGTTCCAGAAAGCAGTGACGTTTTAATGAGCCTGGTGTAAAAATGCATAAATTTTTCTTTTTAAAATGTCACATTATTTTTTTTTAGTCTAGCTGAATCCAGTATGTGTACATTGACTGTAATTCAACTAAAAATCTTCCTTTAATTGCCCACGTCATTCCTAAACTAAATACTAAATTGCTCTCTTCTTTTGTGGAGCATTTGAAATTATATATATATATATATATATGTGTAAATGTATATTTTATTTCTTTGCCTAGAGTACGAGGTGTTATAAATAGTATGTGTCAAAAATTGCTTTAACATCTCAGGTTCCTAAAATTTTATGGAAGCTTACCAGCACAGAGAAGCTCTCTTTTTAATTTAGCTTCCCACAGGCTAACCAACTGACGCCTCTTTGCGAGGCCCTGTATTTCGACAAGGCCACAAAAGCCCCAGCGCTTGGTTTCCATTCTCCACTGGCTTTTGGAGAGCAGAGTGTACCATCAGCAAACTTGTGTCCCAACAAGCTGGCCAAGCCTAATCTGTCAAAGCCAGGGTGAGCGCAAGAGCGGCAGGGCGGCGGTGTGAGGGAGAGGAAGCTCCCAGATAAACATACCGCAGCGCCTAAACTCCTAATCACTCTGCGCTTCCGTTTGTAGCCTCTATAATTAGAAGGCACTCTTTTCCATGTATTCCCAGTTGACGCAAATGCTTCTTGTGGCTTGGCACCTCATTTGGGGCGTGGGTTAGTTTATGGCCGGGCCATAACTTGGTTTAGTCTTCTGATACAGCATAAATAGCTAACCGCTGTCTTATTCACTGGCCGACTCTGTTTTTCTTTTTCATAGGCGCAATCTCAGCGTGACCCTTTCCTTCGCTGCCACGGCCCATTCCCCTTGCTTCCTGTCTTACTGCTCAATGAGATGGCAAAGCCGCACCTAAAGCAGATGCTAAGTGTGAAAATGAAAACTTCTAGGGCAGAAATAGGGCGGATGAGCTCCTTTAGAACTGCCGCTGGTCCATTGTCATGTCATGTGTGTGTAAGAGTTTGTCAGACCACAGAGTTAATGCTTGCCACAAATTAAACCCCTCTGTGAACTCTGCATTAGAGATTCAGGATTGGAAAATCACTAATTATTGTCATCTTAAATTACAGCAGTGAGATCGAGACCCGGTGGCTATATCCATCTTAATCGTAGTGTTGGAGAAACTTTCCAAAGCGGTAGTGACCAGACTTTCATGTGTGTGGAAAATAGCCTGTAGAGCTGTCACACTGTTTTTAGGAATAAGTTGTATGTGAGGTTGTGTTGCCATGAAGGTTCGCTTCGGGTTTTTTCTTGTGCTGTGGTTTAGTAAGTGTGTTGTTTACAGTAAGAGCTTATAATTTCTGTAGTTTCACTTACTTCAAATAAAAGTGGGAAAATGAGAGGGCCTGTCATCAGAGGTTCCACTTGGGTTCTCCTGCGGTTGTGTTTAAAACAGATCCACATACTCTGGCCCTGACAGCTGAGGGAAGATCTTGGCATGCAGTTAATTCTAGAACACAAGTTGCAGTGGAACTCGGCTGCCCTTTACAACCATGTAAACGTGTCTCATGAAATGTTCAATACTTACAGGCAATCTGAGTGCCATTGTTTTGCATTTGTTCTTCTCAGTTTAAGCCCACAACTTTTGCATTTAGCAAGTAAAATGTTAACATGATTATGTATATATATTTAGAGTGGACTACAACATGTATGGCCCTTCCTAGCACTTTCAATTGATAGTTTGTTGGAGCACACAGTCTAATCGCTTGACCACAGTTGATTTTGGTCACATTGCCGATCATCAAATGAAAATGGTATACCCAAATACAATTTAATAGATAACTAGTTCTAAATAAGAATAAAAAATTGCTTCATGGGGCTGAAGTGAGCAGTATAATGAAGGGTGCATAATTTGCATGAACATATAACACAAGCTATAGGAAGTGGAGGAAAACATTGTAGCATCATTAAGTGGAAATAAATGCTGTGTTACTTGCAATAAGCGGCCCGTATTAACTTCCAGAAATTAATGCAATAAATAATAAAATAAATAATTAATGTAAGGCAAAACCCCACTTCCTGTGGCTACTAGCGTTATAAATGTATGCCAATTATGTGCCCTTCATCGTGCTGCTGCAGATTGTTATCACAATGTGATTAATTATTTCTATTTTTTAAAAATAGATTGACAGCCCTCAATTCAATACTTCCTGTGTCACCAAAACTAGATTGATAGTGCTTAGAAGGTCCAATATGGTCAAATAAATGGTTCTTCTCTGATCTACAGGTATGTTATTGGTGACCACAGACACCCTTGGTCATGACTTCCATGTTTTCCAAATCTTGACTCACCCATGGGTGTCTTCCCAGAGTGCAGTTCATCATCTATACACTCTTCACAGAGGAGAGACTGAGGCTAAGGTAAGAATACATGTGTATGTCCCCATTTACATAAAAGCTGTTAGGTAAATGCACTGTCCTTTAGTACAGGGGTTTTCAAACTGTGGGCCGCCACCCATTTGTGGGTCGCAGATTGGGAAGAGGTGGGTCATGCAATCGCTAAATTGGCTGCAGCTGGATTTACGTTTCATGAGTGTCACATACAAACAGGTTGCACGATGAACCAAGATGAAGAAGTTTAATTTATATAGCGCCTTTCACATGCTATAGAAATAAATGTCACGAAAGGCTGATTCAGGTCTGGGCTGCGTTTCCCAGAAGCATCGTGAGCTAAGTTGTTTGTAGAGACCATTGGTGGCAATGGTTCTACGATCTACTTAGGCATACAATGCTTTTGGGAAACCTCTGTTGTCTGTTCAACACAGCGCTGTTGTCTTTCAGAGATATGGTCGCCGTAATGCCGCCTTCACACTGGCAGTTGAAATCAGCTCCGATACGGCTCCGAAACGACCAGAAGTCATTCATTTCCTATGGAGATTCGCAGACCGCATGCGAATGGGTCCGAAATGGATCCGACCGAGTGCGGCGCGAAGAAAATTGTGTTAGTCATCCGGATGCGTTAAAAAATGTAACTCTTGCGAAAAGCTACGAGCAGTTCCAATCCAACAATTCCAGCGGAAGTTAGAGTTGCTATGATACTGATAAACAAACTTGAATTCTTAATTTTTAATAAAATAAATAATGATTTTACAATGATCATTTTTCATGTCCTTTTTTTATTTTCATGATTTTCTAATGTTATTAGGGCAGTTGATACAATTAAATTGTAGGCAGACTTCGAAGTATTATTAGTACATTATACCACTAAATACAGTAGTAGTGAATGCAATGAAACTCAAAAATATGCAATGAAAATACAGGTATCGTACTAAAAATAAATTTCAGTTTGTATATATATATATATATATATAATTTATGGCTCCCTCAAAAATAAAATTCTGGTTAAAAAATATGCCACTGGTCAGAAACTCATATTCCACATGGAATATATATCAACAACAAAAAAAGAAGCTGTCTTGCGTTCAAGTAATACATGGACAGTGTGGGGATATTAAGTCAAACTTCAAAGCTTCCCGTCCCATCCCTTGCTTTCACACACATGCCTGTGTACGCTCACGCTATTTTCGGGGGAGTTATTGAGATGAAATATTGCCTTTCCGGACTCTTTTAATCATTAGCATAATCATTTAAAGTCTTTTTGGGCCACCCACAACTGTTTACGGTTGCCTGTGGTTGTATGGCTCTGGAAATGTGCAATTTGAACATGCTTTTCATCGTTGGTGAATCCTTGCGTGTTATCTAAATACTGTCAAGAGACATAAGGCTTGGTACCACTGAGCTCCAGCACTGCTGTTTCTGGCTCTTTTGTAGTGTGTAGGGCAGTGTGTATTCAACAAAAAGTGTGAGTATGACTCATCTGTTTGATCTTAAACCTGACTATGAAATACATGACCCCTCACTACTGTGTTATAGATGCAAAATGTGAGCTTCACTGTATCTATATACAGTATATATAATATAGTTCTTGACTTTATTTTTTTGTGGTTATAACTGTCCATTTTCCTTTTGTTTTGTACCTGGAGAACATTTGCCCCCAGTACAAAGCAAAATTACATGGATTCACATGAAATATTTGGGCTCTCAGCGGTTAGTCTTTGCTTATTCTAAAACTTCCTCCCCTGTGGCTCCCACGTTCAGTTTTCAACACTCTGGAATCTGAAGACCTGAAACTATTAGTGTTGCCAATGTGTTTTCAATCACCATGGCTGAAAAAAGAGAAAAGTTGCTAAAAATACCCCAGACCGCTGGTGAGAGCTTAGATTGTGCTCCTGACCGAGCTTTTACTCTTGCGCCTTGGGGTCAAGCTTGGGACTTGTAACACCTATGATATCTTAGGCTATAAGGTCATGGACAAGAGGACATTCCCACTGGGACAACATGGTTGCGCTTGTGACTTTACACAACTCTTTCTTAAATCCCTGGAAATAGACCTTGGGCAGCGCTGAATATAGCCCATTTTAGCCCAGCTTTATAAATAACAAATCTAGAACAACTAACGGTGTTATTTGAAACAGAAACCTTTGTATTTTTTTATTGTTCAGAGAACTGACAGCACATCTGTCCTCAAGTAATACAATTTGAAATATTGCCCCACATTTTTTAAAAGTTATTTTATTTTCTAATATTTTATTTTACTAGTCAAATTAAGGCAATGAATGGTCTCAATCAAAGATATTGATCATTCTTTTAGTATGGTAGTATTTTAAACCAATGAATGATGGTCAAATCTACATGTCTTTTTTTTTTGTATTTTATGTAACACTACTCAGGTTGAATAGTTTAAGCGGACATCTAAGGACATGATCTGATCATTAGTGTCTGCCAAGCCTTGGAAATCTATCTGGGTGCTTAAAAGTTTAATTTACTTTTGTGATCTATTGGGTTATTGCACAAATCAGTTTGGGAAATAACTGCAGTGATTTAGTTTTCATTTCTCCTAAATGCTGTTTCATCCATTCAGCCTTGCAGCTGTTCCACCACAATATCTCCTTCAGTTGGCAAATTGTAAGGTTTTATTTGCTTAAGTAGAACTAATATTTATTCCGAAAGGGCCTAGACCCTTACTTACTCAGCTAGTGTCATGTTTGGATATGCACACAAACCTGATCTCTGCTCTAGTTCATAGACTCTCACTCTTACATTCGATGTCTAAAAGCATGCCAGACATATTTCCCCAATTTAAATCCTTCTTCACATGACAAATATTAACACTGCAGTGGAATAAAAACTGTTTCACTGTATGTTATTGTCATATGAGTGCCATATTAACTGCAGCACAATCAAGTGTTATGTCTATAAACAGACTTGTTTTTAACTACTAATGCTATTTTTTTAATATTATGTCCATTATAGTTTTTTTCTTTTTTCTTTCTGAAATCGCTTTGTCCCTTTACCCTTCAAGTGCACTCTGAGTGAGTCAAAAATGCAAAATTGCAAGCTGGGTACTGGCCCGTGGGTGAAGTTTATGTTCCTCTCTCGTACCTGCTCCTTATATTGAAGGTGTGATTACCTGAGCCGGTACCTCCAGGCATGGCAGAGAGCTGGAACCGAGTGTGTAAAACATTCTCATTTTCCCTCCTTTGTGAGCACAGGGCCATGGTGGCCCGCAGCTCTGCTGAGATGAGGAAGGTGGTTAATCTGTCACCGCCTCATGCCAGGTTTGCTGCCTGGCCATGCGTTGGCTTTGATCTGGCATTGTAAACAGTGCAAACTGCACAAAGCAAGCACCCTCCAAGACGCATTATCTTGAGCAGAACAAATAAAAGAAGTGATAATGCCTCGTGGGCGGACACAGGCACCCGGCCTTATCTGACTCCCAACCTGCTCCGAGCTGACCTTAGTGTGCGTGAAGGTAAATAACCTACCAGCCAACGTTGCCTGAAGCCATACACTATTTAAGCTGTTCTGAGTAGCACATGACTGGCCAAACACCTCATTTGATGTGTGTCTGATTAATCAATTGAAATATCCCAGTCCTTGTCTTTGGTTGCCTAAATCTCATTTTTAATCCTCAAGGGAAAATGAACAGATTGGCGTTGTCATTGAACAGGAAGTGGTCACTGATCTTGACTCGTTTGCTCATGTCCTGGTTGGCGTATTCAGCTCGAGACGGATCTGAGACAGATAGAGCCGAATGACCTAGAATCAGACAGATCTCCAGACAGCTGCATTCCAGTAGCTGATGGCTATCCATAAAAAGTGCCATAAAAAAGCCATTAGCTGAACCTTGCTGATAGCAGAGTGCTGTTTGGTAAAGTCAAGTGTAAGATTTCTGGACCATGTTTTGGGGAAAGCCCACCATCAATTCATAGAGCTACTTTAAGACAAGTTTAGCACAGATGGAACAGGATTTCAAGATACTCTCTTATAAAACAATGCTCATGGCGCAACATGCTTAAAAAACAGGGTTTGACTAAACACCCATTTTGCACATGTCTGATTGAACGTAGGAGTTGTAACACAGGAAAACAAACAGGAAGCACTGTTTTGGCAGTCTGATGGTTTGTCGGGGGTGAGATTTTAATAAATACAAAAGCCAGGTTAGAAATTCAGGTTTTTCTTGGCAGTAACCAATATCTGGTGATCAGTTCTGAAACCTCTCCACCCCAACACCTTGTTGTGATTACCAACACCTCTCTTTCATTCCTTTCAACCATTCCAGAACACATTTTTTAAAGATTATATCTTCTCGTCTTTACCAGAAGCTATTTATGAAAACATAATGTCACGACTTGCAACACCAGAGAAAATTCCTACAGAATGTCCTTAAAGTTGGCATGAAATAAAGATTCATCTTATCCTTTTTTAACAAAGCATGTTATTAATCTTATTTTGAATGATTCATATTTATGAGCTGGTCATTTTTAATTGGCCCTTTCTTACAGTCGACGGCAAGCTCAATAAACTCCTAATAAAGAAGAAAAGATCTCTGAAATTTTGAAGGAAAGGCATTGCTTTAATGTCCGTACTTTTCACCCAAGATGCTACATTCTAGCAACTTTCTACGATGACAATATTATTAATTTAATGATGATTTTATATTTTTGATTCCTAACCAAAGGAGCTTATTGTATTGAACTTACATTCGTATCTTTTCTCTAACCACTCTAGGTACAGGACATCTGCTTCAGCCATGACTGTCGCTGGGTGGTGATCAGTACTCTTCGTGGCACCTCACATGTCTTTCCCATCAACCCATATGGTGGAGCGCCATGCGCACGCACGCATATGTCTCCCCGTGTGGTCAATCGCATGAGCCGCTTCCAGAAGAGTGCCGGACTGGAAGAAATCGAGCAAGAGCTCAGCAGCAAACAGGGCGGCCGATGTAGCCCCATTCCTGGCCTTTCCAGTAGCCCATCTGGATCACCACTACATGGTTAGTAAACACTAGCAAAGATTATGCCGGGTTTTTCAGTGACTGCACAGTTGCAGTGTTTCATTAGTTAGTAACAGTAGTTATACTAGGTCGTTCTGTTCTAACTGTCATGGAAACTATTAAGTGACTGATTTGAAACATTCAACATGGGGAAACAAAAATTGCTCTGCTTGAGAGACTAAAGGGGGCTCTGTACAGAATTTTTGGGGCCGATCACCAATTACAGATCACTGGAATTAGTATTGGTTGATACGATCACTCATACCAATCAATAAAATAAATAACACTAATCTTAATAATTTTTTTCTTTTTGTTGTTGTTGTTTTAACATGATTGACACCGAGCAGCTGGAATATTTGGCTGTTGTCACTTTAAGACCTATTGCACAGATCCAATATACTGACACACATGCGTCTTATTTCCCAACTGTTCATGCTCACTTAAGACATAGATGACAGTGTTTAAGTGATTACTCACCGAGCCAGGCATTTTTACATATATTTGTGAGTATTTGGCCATTATTCAGCTCAAAATTCACTTTGCTTTTTCCACTCACTCCGTCTCACACACAGAAAGACGCCTGAATAAAAGTATCTCTTTCGTGGCTTAATGCAGTATTTATGATGTTCTTTATTATTGAACACATTCTGCAGTTTAGCAACAGTAGACTGTATTTTATGACAATCACTAATCTAGCAGATTTGGATATTTGTAAGTTTGGGCTTTTAGGGAGGAACGAAAGCACACCGCTATGAAGGAAAGACATGCACTAAAATCACACAGCCCTAGATTATTGCTGTCATTGCTGTAGGGTTGCTGTTGTTGCTATGTCTCCTTTCTCTATAAAGACATTGCAATGTATTTTCCTTTTCTGAAAACTGGTAGAACTGCCAGACCGGTGAATGTAGTGAACCAATTTTTGCTGCACATAGAAAAAATTGTATTGCGAGTTTTGCGTCATCTGATCAACTCTTCTGATCTGCCTTTATAGAGACCACCGATCAAACTATATAAAGGTATTATCGGCCGATAATGATCGTCTCTTGATCAATTGGAGCACCCTTATTGGAGACTCAACCCAAAATTGATTATAGTTGAGTTTGACGTTAGCAGATTGCTAAGGTAACTGCATTATTAGCTAATATTCATAAAAAAAACATATAGCACACTCTAATATTGGGTAAAGTAATACATTTTTAATTACTCTGAAATATTTATAATTTTTTTTTTTTTTTTGTATAGCATTGAATAAAAATAAAAGTTCATTCATAACTGACCATGGTACACTAATACTCCTTTTAGTGGCTCAATCAATATTTCTAAGTTTAGTTTTTCATCTAATCTTTATATTTGATTTTATTTCAGCTATATTTGAATTAACAAAAATGTTTTAAATAGTTTTAGTTAACGATAATAGCCCTGATTTTTTTTTTTTTTTTTTTTTTTTTGGCACCTCACTAGAATTTGAAACAGAGTAAGTGTATCCTGGCCATTCAGGAGTTAATCGAGTCACCCTAGCAGACCCTATGCTCGAGCCTGTTGACCTCTTTCACAACACTGCGATGTTTGTCAAACACTGTCCCTGGCTGCAAACACACACACTCTGACCACATCTGACTGTTACGTACATACACACCCACTGACACACACTTCTCATGCCTGTGCTGATTGCCACAAGAGCTGGCACGCCTGTCAGTGTTGTTTGCCCATCAGCACTCCAAAAAGCAGAGGTCTGATTAATCAATACCCCTGTACTCGCCAAAGGCACCCTGCTGATACGGACACAGGAGACTGGTCAGTTGCAGGGTGTTTGCAGAGCTTTCCAAAGGGTTCAAGAGAGCCTTGCTTACTCTGACCGCTTACACACGCTGTAAAGTTTCAGTAGTAACAAACGCTTTTAAATAAAGGAGTGAGTCCCCTAAATTATCATTCCGTTTGTGTACGAAACACCAATGAAATATTACAGCGACAAAAGACTAGTGAAGTTCAGCTATTTTAACTAAAGCACAGTTGACAGTGTTGTCCTGTATTGCTTATGATTGATAAGGCTGATTCACAGAGCATGCTCTTGCAATGTTTCCATGTCCACTTATTATAAGCATTTTTGGGCTTGTTGTTTAAGCTTTATTTTAAGCTCTACAAGGTGAATTGACAACCGTGTATGTGGCCTCTGTCACCCAAAGTAATATAGCAAATAACATCATATGTGCAAGTGCTCATTGTGGAAGACACCGAGGGCCCTTTCACACTAGCGCATATGGTTTCGAATGACGTCAGATTTTGGTTTGTTTGGATGATGTGAACGCTGTCTTCCGAACTCGGTTGCGCACCCACGAACAGATTCATGTGAACTCGAGTACGGTTTGCTACTGAAATGAGCACAATCGTACCAAATCGTGGAAGTGAACCACTATTGATGACTAACAATATTGGAAATAAAGCTTTACATGATCTATTCTATAATCAAGAATGTAGTAATCATATTTAAGCTCATTTATTAAATTGTGTATTATCAGTAGATATTATTTTACATTTTATCAAAAAGATAAGTAAACATAAAAACATTTGTTGTACCATTTTATGAAGTTCCTATCCTAACACTTAACTCTACAAAATAGATGATTCGTTTTCTTAAACGTTAACTCTCATGCTTGCGTTTGTGTGTGACGAAAAGCGGGATTGACACACTGACACGAAAAATTGTTTTCGACGGACAGTCCCCTGTCTTTGGACCGATTTTAGTACTTTTGCGGCAGACAGACACAAGTGTGTTTCTGTATCTGTTCTTTGAAAACAAAACCAAAGGATACAAAAAGAAAGAAAGAGCAATTCTATCGATTTTGATGCCTTTTCATTCAAATAATATAATGTGAACACAGTCTATTGGGGGCAGGGGAAGGGGGGAGCAATCAATCGAACCAAGTGTGAAAGCGCCCTGAAAATCACCAAGATGGTATCCTTATATGTAAGCAATACAAATAAATGAATGTATGTCCGTATTTATTTTATGCATTTATTTGTAAATAAAATGCAAAAAACACTTTTATCTAAAGTGTCTAAAATACACTTTTTTGGCCAATGCATTGTATCTTGCTGATTTTTAGCTAATTTAAAAGATTAAAATGCCATCTTTTATATATGTTCTTATTTTTTAAATAATCATGTTATCAATATATACAACATGAAACCACGAGCGTCGCGTTTTAAAGTTAAATTTATATATTTCTATATATGTATATGAAGAGTTTAAATGCAAAACCCTCTAAGTGCCATTTGAAATTTTCTTCTAGAATGATAATTTTTTATCAAGCTTGTATTTTAAGTTCAGTGATTTCACTTAAATGGCAATGATAATTACCATTGAATTGTTATTTAAGTAAAATTACTGAACTTATATATTCAAGTTTGATAAAAAATCATCAATAAAGAAGAAAATTTCAAATGGCATTTAGAGGCTTTTGCATCTGAACTCTTCATATATAGGCTATATATTTTTTAAATAATCAATACAATTAATCTGAGTGACTCATCTTTTCTTTTGACAGTCTCCAAGAAAATATCAATAACTTGTAGTCTGTTTTGACTTTGAAGGCCGTGACATCACGGGACCGGAATGCTTGGCGTCTCGTGTAGGGATGTTACCAGCAGCCGTGAATGTCGGCCATAGAAGCCCTGTCGTAAATCAGACTCACTTTTCAAAGTCGGGCATTAGAAGCACCTGTCAACAATTAGTCCTATCAGCTTCAGCCCGATGAGCCACTTTGACAACAGGGTTCTGAGGTGACATTTTTTTGTACTGGGAACAGGATGGGAAATCTAAGAAACAGACATCTGATGCAGTTCGTATGCCTTAGAGGCAACCTTGGACTGTCCGGATTTTATAACCTCAAGGATCATTCCATAATTCCTTAAGCCAAAAGATGGGAGGATAGCAGGATGTGGCTTTTGAATTAAGATGAAACGGTGTGGGGGAGAGACAAAAGTGGTTTGCACTTTTCCGTGGTCCCTGAGGGCCTCTCCTATGGGCTCGTACTCTAAGCTGGAATGCTTGAGCCGCTTGCATATCCTGCCAGAATTGTTTGCTTCTTTTTCAAATTAATAATTCAATATTTCCCATTCCCATTTTAGGCATTTCAATGCATCACAAATACACATTACACACATTACCCTTCACATTTAGCATTCACTTATTCAGACTTTAAGCTAAACTATGAATTTTCATAACCTGTGAGAATACAACTTTTGTTTTAATGCTTTTTTTTAATGTCTCTTATGCTCACCAGGACCTTTGTTTGTTTATTTGTTATTACAATTTAAAAGAACTTTTCTATTTGAATAGATTTAATTGATAGTTTAAAATGTAAAATAAAATATCTTGTGATGGTTATGGTGAATTTCCAGCAGCCTTTATTCCAGTCTTCAGTGTCACACAGAAAACTGTTGTGCCTTTTAATATTGTGGAATCCAAATATTTTAGGATTTTTTTGATGAATGTAAAGTTTTGTTGGAAAAACAATGTGAAAGTCACTTTTGATCCATTGAATGTGTCTTTGCTGAATTAAAGAATAATTTTTTTTTTCAAAAATACGATTTTGCTGGTAGTGCAATTGTTCGTTTGCTAAACAGTATAATGACAACAGGATTTCTACAAAAAACAACAAAAAAAAAAAAACAGGAAAGTTTCTCTCTAGGAAACTGCATTTTCCGTCATCGAAAAATTGTTTTTGTGTATGTCGCACTTTTAAATCCTTTTCCGCTATGATTAGATATCAGACACAAAAGGAGAAAAGGCTATCAGCGTCACTTTCTGTTAGCTTTTCCGTCGGTTTTGTTCATTTTTGGGTCCGTGAGCGTGAACGGAGGCAGCAGAAATAAATGATTGATAAGAAAAGCTGAGACACGGTAGCCACAACAGTAGACTTGCAATTGTCTCCTGTGACAACTCATTGATTTAGGGAAGGAACTAGAGAAGTACACATCCTTCAGAGCTGGCACTCTGTAAAAATAGAAACCACAATCGGGCTTTCTTCTCTTCCAGTTTAATTGTGGACTTTTTTCAGTCTATTTTAGGAGGCACATCCCCCTCGCCTTAGGTTCATGGCATTGTCAGATAATTCAACAAGTCCTTCTTTGTTCAGTGCTAACAGAGAGTTAATTCATTTGTTTAGGTGGTGTTTTTTTGCTAAGTTGTCTATAAACTACCTATAAATGAACAAATGGTGAAAGAAAATGCTTGATAAAAGCATAACTGTTGGAGTGGCTTTGATAGCCATACCATGCAGCGGTTAAGTTCTGGTTGTGAGGAGTGCGATTGAAAGTGCCATCTGGACTGAGGTTGTCACCTTTAGCTTTGCATTTACAGGAAATTATGTCAATTTTACAAAGCTTGTTGGTCTGCTTCTTCACCTATGTTCATTGACTATTTTGAGAGGAAAAACAAGGTGCAACAGGAAGCTGTTAATTCGCTGTTATTAAGTTAGGGATATCGGGATACTTCCTTTGAGCCATTTAAAGTCCGCATACGGCTTGTTTGGGTTTCAGGCTTGTTTTATCAGTAACTACGCCTGTTTACACCATTCCTCTTCTTAGAGCGAAAACAGGGAGACATGGATGCTTTTGCAAAGCTGTTGTTTGGAGCAGAATGTTTTAAAAAGGGACACTGGTTGTAAAGTTGACAGGTGAAATCTTATTGAAATTCTATTAAATTCTTGAAATTAATGTTGATTATTCTGTTTTATAAATACACTTCTGCTCCAAAGCTTGGGGACAGTACTTTTTTCTTTTATTTTTTTAAAGAAAGGCATACTTTTATTGAACAAGGATGCTTTTAAATTGATCAAAAGTGACAGTAAAGACATTTATATTGTTACAAAAGTATTCTATTTCAAATAAATGCTGTTCATTTGAACTTTCTATTTCAAAGAATCAGATAAAATGTGTCACGGTTTCTGCAAAAATATTACGCAATTTATATTAAAAAAATAAATATATTATATAATCAATATAAATATATTGATTATTCTCTCCTCTAGTGTTTTATAAATACACTTCTGCTCCAAAGCTTGGGGATAGTACTTTTTTCTTTTATTTTTTTAAAGAAAGGCATACTTTTATTGAACAAGGATGCTTTTAAATTGATCAAAAGTGACAGTAAAGACATTTATATTCTTACAAAAGTATTCTATTTCAAATAAATGCTGTTCTTTTGAAACTTTCTATTCAGAAAGAATCAGATAAAATGTGTCACGGTTTCTGCAAAAATATTATGCAATTTATATTAAAAATAAATATATTTAATTGTGTGTATTTTGATCAAACAAAAACTGCCTTTGGTGAGCATAAGAGTCTTTTTTCAAATATGTTAAATAAGTCTTACCCAACTCATCTGTAGTTTATTTTGCAGTGAATGCAATTTATTTTATTATTTAACTTTTCACTCAAATGTATAACATGATTTGTAGTGAAATAATTATTTTATTGGTCTCAGAGCCTACTGTATATTTGTGTATAATGCCTAAGCCAAATATGGGTTCTAACTAGTCTTTAATCTTCTATTTAATGTTTGTTGTTAGGGCCGTAGTGCCTTTTAGAGCAGAGTAGAAGTCTTGCTTTCTGGTCGAGAGTGGCGGTAAAGCGTGTCACAGTCACTGAGTCATGAGCTGAATCATTTACAATCATCAGATCTCGATCTCTCTCCCTCTCTCTCTCTCTGTTCATGTGTGTATATGTATATGGTCGTGTGTGTCTGTGGGACATGCAGCCAGATGAGCCGATCTGATCTACAGAGACAGGGCCAGCAAACACTCTCTGTAATCACAAACTGCCTCCTCCCTTGTTTGTGACACTCTCTCTCTCTCTCTCTCTCTCTCTCTCTCTCTTAAATTCCATCACAGCTTCACAGTGGCTCTCTGATTCTTAAAGATAAAGCTCAGCTCCTCCGCTCACAAAACAACAGTCGTGCAATCAGCCTAGGCATCAAAGCACTGTTCTTGTTTTAACATACCACAACTCTGCATCATGTACAGTCTCATTTAGACTCTCTATCCTAAAGATTTATTACTCTGGTCTGTCTGGTTACAAAGTCTTGTCCTATTGCTCTGGGTGCAGTACAAGTGTGGGCCTCTCTGTGGCGCTGTGTTCTCAGCTTTTTGTTAACAGGCCAGTTTCAAACGATGGACCTTATTTTACTCCATTGGCAGAGAGAGGAAAAATACTTAGGCCTAAATCATGCCACTACGTTTTGTCTTGATATGAATCTAATCCAGCAACAGGGCTGGAGTTACTCTGTAATTTGTCCTGAATTTTATGAATGGCCTCCTCTTAAAAGCAAACAGCAATGCTTCCTCTCCAGCTTCTGCCTTAAAGATAAATGATTTGTAAAAGATTTTTATTGCTTGTCTTTTACTAGATTTTTTAACTTTTTTTTTTGTGAAAAGAAAATATTTTAATTTAACATTTGTCAATCTATCTATCTTTGTCGGCCTTCATTAATTAAGATATATTTAAAAATACATTATTTTTGTAACATGTTTTAAAATATTCTAAATGCTGCATATGTTTTCTTTTTTTTGTATATTAGTATTTTTTTTAAATATTAGTATATTTTGTATTATTTAGTAGTTTTATCAGAAAATTTTGCAGTTTTACTTTTTTTTGCGATACATATTTATTGTTTGATCTTATTTAATAAATATAGCTTTGCCTAATTATCATTGTTATTGATTACATAATTTTTTTCTTCCATTTTACTGGACAATTGTAATGCTTAATGTTGAGCTTAAATATTATTTTGTAAAGAAAATCTTTTCTTAATTTTTTACATTTTCTTCTAGTATCATTGTCTTTCCTCTGGCACGATGATTGTAAACATCTCATTGAGCCTGCTAAGTCTTGCTCTCATGCGAAAACTTTTCTTGTGGGCTGGTGTGTCTTTATCAGGCATAGTGAGCCATGATGATATGCTGCCCTTTCCCACTGTGAGGAAATGTGATTTTGACACTTCTCATGACCTGGGACCCTGCACTGTCCCACAGTGAATTTTTTACTGTACTATGATGTAATGCAGCATTTCTCATCTTGCTGTCTGCCAGTCTGATATAGTTCTTTGAAATATTAGTTTAGAATTTATGTACACATGTGTATTGTATTTACGACACACACATATATACCCACTTATATATACTTTTTTTTTTGTATTTCAGATGTGATTTGAAAGCTTTGGTGGTTGAGTATATTACATGAACTAAATATTTTTGTTAGGCTCCTTTTAATGTGTAATTTAGGCCAAAACCACTAATTGCAGAGGAAATGAAAACACTGATATGTTTGTGTTTGCACAATATAATTTTATGATAAGCAAATACACGGATTAAATTGCTTATTTTGTGTCTGAAACAGCTGTTGGATATGGATGTTTTCGCCGTATTTTTCAAATCAAGACCAATAATGATGAAATGTGTGGTTTTTAATTTCTTGTTGTACTGTAGATGCTTTGATGCTATTTTATGCAGACCCTTTTCATGGTTTTACCAGTCAAAACCACCTTTAGTTTGTAATTTTGGATGTAATTCTGATCATGTCTGCAGAGTTGATGTTGTGGTTTGATACTAGATATTTTAATTACATTAATGAGTTTAAACAGTGCTTGGTCCCAGGGTAAGATTACCATTTTTTTTTTGTCTTTGCTTGGAAATGGAATAAAGCATTTGAGTTCTAAGAAATTTTGAGGCTAGAACAATTAAAAATATATATTTATTGAAGGAAACATCATTTGTCAGTGCTGCTTAACACAATCATGGCACAAGATTCAGGAAATTCTGCTATATTTCCTTTTCAGCTGTTGCAGCATGGGACTGCACTGCTCTTTTAGTTTCAATAGTAGTAGATTAGGGGCAGTCGCTCGTGGCCTTATGGTTAGAGAGACAGACTGGTAACTTAAAGGTTGTGGGTTTCGTTTCTCAATACTGGCAGGAAATGAATGAGGTGCCCTTGAGTAAGGTACTTAACCCTCAATCTCTCCCCGGGTGCCACAGCAAAAATGGCTGCCCACTGCTCCGGGTACAGTATGTGTGTTCACTTCTCACTATTCCTAATGTGTGTGCGCTAACCTAGATGGGTTATATGCAGAGAACCATTTCTGAGTATGGGTCACAATAATTGACATTCATGTCACTTTCACTTTTTTTATTTGATTTTTTTTTTTTTAATTGTCATTAATTAAAAAGCAGTTTCTTTGTGTAGTCATTCACATCTTGGGTTACCTCTACATTTCGGATAGCCTACCTTCATTATTTACAGGCTTTAAAGCCAACTATAACATTTATTTTCTACTTTTGATATTTACAATTTCACAGTTATTCTTATGATCGATTTTCACTTATGATACATTTTCAAGATTTAGAAGCACTAAATGTAATAATTTTAGATTCAACAATTGTTGAATAATCAGAATATTGGGAATAACATGACCACTCACCGTCCATAGCTGTTATGGCCCTATCAGGCTGCAAGTTGATTGACATCCTGCTGTTTTGAATTGGACTTATTCACTGGAAGATTTCTTTTTTCTCTCTCTCTCTCTCTGACACACCAGCATAGGGTTTCATTTAGACATGTTTGAAATGACACTGCAGCGTTCATGATTGGGAGGAGAGAATATGGTTCCCACTTACCCATAAGTAAATTGACATGATCAGATTACGTGCTCCTGATCAGAGCCACATGCCGAGGTGCATTGATTGAGTCTGCGGATGCCTTCCTGTTCATCTTCTCATGCACCGTTTGTGAAGTCTGCTCGACTGAGGTGAAACATCCTCTCTCACACACACACACACACACACATTGCCTTGCAAACAAACTCGCTCACATATGGTTTCAGTAAGGCTGTTATCTGAGCCACAAAAGAGTGTAGATTCCCACTGTCACCAAGGTACTCCTCTGATGAGCTGTAAATGCTGACATGTTGTAAACTATTGGATCTGATTTCAGACAGTCTTTCGGATGTAGTTTGTTTAGTAAATTACACACTTGAATGCTTTTACATTTTTCTTTGATAAATACGTATAAAGCAGCAATAGTTTTTGTCATGATGTAATGGCTTGTAATCATATGGTGAACACTGCAGTGAAATCAGCACATGGAATGAGGGGGAACAAAAAACTATCATTTTATAATGCAGTTTGAGGTGAAAATACTTATAAGGCACAATGTCTGGTAATAGTCAGGAAGTTTCATATAATGTTTCTGCTCATTAAAGCAGATTCCGTACAACCCGAAAACTTTGCAGGGGATAAAAAAACTCTGCTGTCACTTTAAAAGCACTCTCTTTCACTGGCGGTTGGGGAAAAGACTGGCAGTTGGCCATTTTCACATAGGCTGGCTTGACCCCACTACTAGCCTGAAAATAGCAGTGAGCAGATACTGTAAAAGCAGAGGCAACCAGAAATGGCTTTTCCACCAATGTCTGATTTCTTCTGAAAACAGTAAATCTTGTGAAGTTTATTTTCTTTGCAGCATCTGTCTTTTATAATGGTTCTTTTAATTTGTTTTCACTTTGTCCACCGGGATTGCTTTTATCCGGCACTTTCTGGCCTCTCCTTTTACTTACTCTCCCCCCCTCACTTCCACTTGTAGTACTCCTCCTTTGAAAGTGTGTATTTTAATAATGATAGCTCTGGGAATTGGCACAGGCAGACTTGACATGACAGCGCCGTCCCCCTGAGTGCGGCGGTACCGCCATTGTTCCTTTTCCTCTCCACTCATCCCTCTTTTTTTCCCTCCTCCCCTCCCGTCCTAATCCCTACCTCCTGTGAACTACGCTCTTACAGGAGCATGTCTGGGAAACCTGGACGAGCGCGAAAGACATGAATGGGTGAAACAGAATATATCAAAGTATTCCCAAACTGAGAGAGTATGACTTTTTTTCTAGGAATTCAGATCTTCTGCAGATGCTCCTTAAAGCCCAGCGATTTCTCAATGGCTGACAGGAACGTCATGCGCTTTATTCTGTCCCTAGGATTGTTATTCACGTTAGCTTCCGTCACGGTTGTGTTTTTTAAATTCACTTCAGTTTTGATGGGATTAAAATGGAAGGATGTTTGCGTAAGAATGTTGTGTACTGAGTACACAAGCGAACTGAAATTGAGTACGAAGTTTGAGACATCGTCATGTCTCTCAGTTTTCCTCCGGCCTGAAAACAGCCGGCCAATCAACAACCAGAGGGCGGGCTGAGAGCCGTGACGTAGATGCTAAGCGCCGAGTTTAAGATTGTACTTTAGGTTAGCGAAATTGAAAACGACCTCGGATATGGAGACGCGGGATGCAATTCGATCTGATGTGGAGAATATTCCTGGCATTTGCAAAGTGAAGCCTGAACAAGAAGAGTCTTTGTTAAAGATTTTTAATGGAGGTGATGTTGTGGCCCTACTCCCGACAGGTTTTGGGAAAAGTTTAATTTATCAACTATTACCGATCGTCAGCGAGAAACTGGGAGGCCAAAGGCCGGCAAGGCGATGCACTCATGGAGGATCAGGTTAAGGAGGCAGCAAAACTCGGTCAGCCATGTTCACTCTGGTATTTCGCTCGATGGTTTTGTTTTCACATCATACTTGTGTTTACACTGGAAGTTCGATGCGGCTGAACTGGCGAATAACACACGAATAACCAGATGGCTTACGGGTAACCAATGATTTTATGCCCACAAGCGCCCCCCGCAAGAAAGAAAACACTTTAGAATTATGCCACGCCCAGACTCTGTCTACGAAGCAAAGTGAAGTAGCAGAGTTTGGTATTAGCAGGCTAGTTGTTTTTAGCTATTTGTGTGCAAATCAAGCAAATAACGAATGGAAAAGTGCCAGTTTAGATGGATCGCTTGTGTTCATTGCTTTATCAGATGCAAATAGAACAGCTTGGGGGAGAAAACAAGATATCAGTGACAGGGCGGCCAGGTCTGTGCCATTAGAAGAAAATGCAAATGGAGCGGAGTGAGCTTAAACAGAAGGGTCAGGTGACAGAGGGTGACCCGGCTTACCTCTTGGAGTTTGGATTTGCATCGATAGATCTTCTTTCCATTGGCTCGTCATGTATCACTGCGCAGGCCATCACACATGAGTCATTAATCAAATGACAACTCCATAAGCAGTATCGTTTTGACTGGCCAGGCGCCTTGCCGCCCTCGGATGTGCCATTCTTGAGGGTTCCGGCCAAACCTGCCACACTCTGGTTCGCGTCATTTGGTGGCTGAGTTTCACATCATCCCATGCGAGGCGTCTGCTTTTTTTGAAGGCTTAAGCTTTGCCGCCGTGACGCTGTTTGCGTGCGTGTCCACGAGCGAGTTGGGTTTTGATTTAGTGGGGGTTAAAAAGTTTGCAGAGACTGAGTGTGTCCTTCATGGAAAGATGCTAAATTCATTAAGAATTTTCTTCCTCTACTCCTCGTCTTTGTCCACCAGAAGCACCATTATGGGTTTTCAGGCTGCTTCCTGTTCAAATTCCTTTTCTTTTCTGCTGCTCTTGCACACAAAAGGTGGCTGCGCTTGGGGTGTAGTGGTTTTGAAATGTGAAGGGCCCTTGAGATCGGGGCCCTGTGTGGAATGGCGCAGGGGTTTGTGTAATGTCTCCAGCCAAAGCAGGCCTTTATCGAGGGCCATGAGGCCTAAATGGTCTCTCTTTGGTTAAGCACAAAGACAACGTTTCTGGGTATTAGAGAGACACAGACAGGCTGGCTAATGATCTAAAACCCCTCCAACACTGTGGCACGGCCGCTCTCAGCGCTTTTGCCCTCAGATAATCATTGTTTTGTGTCTCAGGTATTTCTCGGAGCCCCTGAATGCCCTCTTCCTGGTGATTACAATGGAAGCAAGGAAAATCTTCGTTGAGATTATTGGACTGGTCCGAAATGTTGAAAGGGAAAATATAATGGAGTTAAAAAACGACTTTGTGTGAAATATTTGTGCAGCGTACATATGCATTAAATAGGTTTGTTTTTGTGGCGCGGAAGTGTGGATCAAATCGATGCCTGTATCATTTGGATTGAAAAGACAAACAAAACACAAAACTGATGAAAGTTGAATAGTTAGGGGAGAGCTATAGAAACCTTTTATCTGTTGTGTTTGTTTCTCTGAGAACACATGCTCTATTGTGAATTAATTGTATATTTTAGCACAACTGGAATGCTGCTTTCACCATTCAGCTTATTTTATTGTTAATTGTTATCACCTTATTTTTAACGCAAGAGTGGGTGCTGCCATTTGTAACTTGAATGTATCTGGCTTCCCGCGTCATCCTCTTCCAGTTATTTTTAGCTGTACAAAACAGCTTTTACTACTTGATATTTCGAACTGGTTTGTTTTCTTAGCATAATATTTTAAGGTATTGTTGTAATTCTAATCAAACTGGTTTGTATAAATAGTTTTAACGTTTACTGCACTTTGCTATTCTCTTAGTTATTTACTTATAGCAAATGAATTGTAAGTCTCACACATTCACAAAAAAAAGCTTAATTTCACATTGCACAATAAGGTCGATATAACATATCAGTTAGGACTTAAGGGGATACTCCACCGTTTTTTTTATATTAAACTGTTATTCCCTTAACTAAGACGAGTTGACACATACCTCTCTCTTGTCTCAGTGCGCACACTCAATCGCCCTGGCGCGCGAGACACTTTGATCGCACTTAACTTCATTCATTAGGAATCGAAGCAGAGAGGCGACCAAAACACCTCCACGTTTTCCCTATTTAAATACAGTTACACGAGTAGTGTAACTCGACCAAGAATGATGACACAAAATAAAACCTTGCGCTTTTCTAAGCGTGTAAAGTGGATAACTATAATGTATGGCGGAATACAACAGCAAGTGCTCAAGTCGTAGTGCTCCCAAGCACTTGCTGTGGTATTCCGCCATACATTATACAGTTATATTTAACATAGGCTGCTGATTTAACGTTTGGGAAAGTCACTAATGCTCACCAAGGTCTCATTTATTTGATAAAATATACAGTTAGAAGGGTAATATTATGAAATATTATTACAGTTTAAATAACTTCTAAGTTCTAATGTTCTGTATATTGATAAAGCTGAATTTTCAGCAGCCATTACTCAGTCTTCAGTCACATGATCCTTCAGAAATAATTTTTGTATGCATGAGTATAAATGTTTTTACTGGATCTTTTGATTTGATTTAATGCATTAAATGATGAATAAAACTACTTATTCATTTTAAATAAATCTTAGTGTATTATGTATGTGACCTAAATAATTGTATAGCTTAAATTTTTCCTTTTCTTTCACAGCCAAACTCACCAGTCAAGAATCCTATAATAACTTCACCAACAACAACATGGGTAACCCACGCCTGTCTGCATTACCCAGTTTGACGGTCGTGCTACCACTGGCTCAGATCAAGCAACCGATGACCTTGGGCACCATCACCAAGCGCACTGGGTGGGTTTCTGAACACTATTTAGCACTTAAAAGTGTTCGGTATAGACATTTGAATGTTATATTGCTAAGGAAATTACAAATTATTATGACTAATTATAGAGTTATAATTGAATTCTGACTGAATTATTATGTTGCCATTTTAAGGCACAAGGTACTTAATACAGGTAATATCTCAAACACCATTGATTTGTTTCATCTATTAGACCGGTTAAAAATGTCAACTTTACACGGTTAGCTTTCGTTGCAGACCAGGCTACATTGTCAATTTCAAGCAGGTTAACGGAATATAATTGTTGTAAGTCACTGGAGATGTAAAGATCATTGATGAGCGATAGCATTTCTGAGAACTGTGTTGGGGATTTGAAACGTAGTTGAGTATGCATGAACTCTAAAGTGTCATTAAACCGTCATTTGCCAGAGGATCGCCTGCATTTACACAAACATGCAAACCTGTATTCTCCCACATATGGGACTTTGCTGTAGTCGGTCGTTAGTTCCTAAGCCAGATGCATTACAATCATTGGACGGAGCATGTGGTTGCTCTCCATGTAACATGAACACGCTGGTAAAGACTGGTTGCCATATCAATGACTGCAGTGTGCATTTACATACTGACTAAACATAATTATGGCTTATTCCACTTGTTTATTTTTATTTAAATGCAAAGTTTGAATGGGAAATTCGCTAACGAAACAGTGGCACGTCGGGTCAACTTTAAATAGGCAGATTTATACAAAGCCCTGTAGCTCATTGTCGTCCAGAACACTTTGCGCTGAGATTGTTTTAAGGGCTCTCACTTCTAGTTTTGAATTGAAGAGTCATCAAGAGTGCATTAGTTTGAAGATTGAATAATTTAGCCTTGCGTAGGGTTTAGTTTCTGGCTTATATGAGCTTAGTCTCCATTTAAACAAGCTTTTCTACAGACGTGCTGAGTCTGAGGCTGTACATTGTGACAGATTGTCTAGTCCCTTTTCATTTGTCTTTCTCTTCTTAGCTGAGGCTAGCATATGTGGCCACAGACAAGAGACATCCTATGTTGTGCTGAACTGTGTTGTGTGTCTACGTACAGTATATGTCAGTCAGTCAGCTGTACCCACCTGTCTCTGCTCGTATTGTCCTTGCCCATCAACATGCCTTACACTCAGATGTGCAGCACTCAGAGCTGAGGCTGGTGAATAGCAAATGATCTGGCCACCACATGGGAGATTGTCCTCCTTACAGACTCGGTCTGTAATAATGCAACTGGACATTTAACGTTGTGGCTAAAATCAGAGGAAAAGCAGGTTGAAACAGTCTTTGCCACAAATGTCTAACTTCAAGTGAGCGATATTGGATATTTCCGAAGCAGTTCGGAGATAATTTTCTTGATTCCACTTTTATTTTCTTAGCTTGATTAGATTCCTTTTGTTTCGATTCCAAGTCATTTAAAGTACATTTTAGTTCAAATGTCGTTTTTACTCACATATGTAAGAAATTCTCTCTCTGTTAATGCTGAGAATGCTGTCAATTCTGTTTTTATATTATTATTTATATATTTATTATGTATTATAATACTTCAACTTCTATTTCGTTTATCTGGCAACGTAATCTTTCTAATTTTAAATCTTTTAATCTAGTTTTCCATCTAATAGGGGTCTTAAATTCAGTTTAATTGATTTAAGGCCGTTGAGTCTTAAGTCTTAAATATCTTATTTTATATGGAATAAGAAGAAAAGTATTAATCATTTCAAGAGATGTTCAAATTTAGGGACAGAAAAACAGGAATTGCAACATGGCTTAATGTGTTTGATTTTTAAACTTAAAAAGTAAGGATTTAAAATAAATATAACATACTAAACACATGCCGCTGCGCATTCTCCTGGTTCATGCTAAGTTCAGCCAACCCAGAGTATGTTCACGGTTAACACACAATACATTCTCAACAGAGCAATGAATCGAAAAGAAAAAGTGCGCCATTCTACTTTCTTTACCACGCCCATAAATCTATCACGCCCACTGCAGACTCATCAATAGGGCACGCGTGCACTGAACACCTTTGAAGTAACTAACCCTGGAACAGAACCTGCTCTGGAGTAGGTTATGTTCAAAAAGTGTAATTTGGTATGTATGACTACTTGCATTCCCTGAAAGTTGCTTCTGTTTTTGGAAATGAAAGTTGCTTATCTTGATATCTGGAATATCCCCACACAAAACTATAAGCAAACGTGCACATAATCAAATAATCATCAAAATCATTTATAATTTTGACATAATTTTCTTCAAAAATTGTGTAAAGGCTAAAATGTGAGGTTTATCATTTTATAAAACTTTCCTTGTCAACCTGTTTTTGAACAGTACATTTGTTTAAATTGTAGTTTATAAAGTCATTTTATGGTTATATTACCATAAACACTGTCCTACCCCTATCAAACAGCATTGATTTAATCTGTGCAGGTCTTAAAAAAAGTCTTAAAAAGCTTTAAATTTGATTAAATATTAAATAAAAAAATAAAATAAAAAATATTAAGTAAAATATTAAATAAAAAAAACACTGCGGATATAACTTGTTTTATTTCAATAACGAAAAGATTTTGATTCACTGTTTTTCAATCACTTAAAAGTTCCTCGTTCAAACTGAAAAATCACATTCTTGTGTACTTCCGACATACTTTTTTTAAATATTTAGTACTTTAATATAAAGCTTCAGTGCGTTAATGCTTTTTTTTTTTGCTTTGATGATTTTTAATGCCTATGCTGCTATTCAAGTTTGATTTTTCAGTATATACACAAGAAAGAACACAAACCTCATGACTCCCACATAAGCACCATGTTTGACCACAAGCCACTGTTCCAACTACTGACTTTTAGATCTTGTATCCCTGCGTAGTTCAGTAACACATTCACTAATACTTAATTAGCTAAAAACACTCATCTTGTAAGCATGAGAAGTGTCTGGGTGACACAGCAATGTGAGTTTTGAGCTGTCTTAATGTACATTGCCATTCCAGAAGCTGTGTCACTGTGTGACCTTCTTTTTCTGAGAACCACTTCAGCTGTTCTCCTGATTTTAGCTGTCAAATCAGCCAGTGCAGTGAGGTCTGATAACAGCACTGATGACTTCATTGCCCCCTTTCCATGTGTCTGTTAAGTGATGAGTAACCTCCTTTTGTTCTTTACTTCATCCTCCTCCTCCTCCTTTGTCAGCCAGCTCAGTGCCATCCTTAGACCACTTTTACCTGCCTACTAGTATACGACTGTAGTGAGGGTGCTAAATGGACGCTAATCCCACTGATGCTATAGTGGTAGTTGGTCATGACTGACTTGTCACTGCGTTGGTGTCTTATTCTTGTCTTTAAAGACGGACCATAACAGCAAATAGTATAACAGTGTGGGCTTGAGCTTGGTTTAGTCCCAAGCAAATTCCTGATTCGGTTCTATTTAATGTTTACACAGTTTTACCATTTATTTTTGCTATAGGCCTGTCTGACCTAGGCTACTCTAAGGTTACAATAACTTGATTTATTTTCCTACCCTACATATTGTTCAACTGTCATTCATACGAGCTGTAGCTATTCAAGATAGAAAACTATTAACAAAGCCGCAAAAGTATGTGTGCAGGTTACATTAAAATACAGACTTCCAGTGTTGGGAAGGATACTTTTTACTTTTAACGTATTTCGTTACAGAATACATGATGTTATTCATTGTCAAAGTGACGCCAAAATGAATGGGAGTCAATGGGATGCTAACAGTTGGTGAAGTTGTGCTACAATGGCGGCTACCGCGAGGCTTCAACTTCCGGCTGATGGATTAACCCCTTGGTTTTTACCGTAGTTTCGACCCGCGCCGTGTAGTGGTGGGAACGTCGAGCAAACTGCAGCGAATAGCCTCTTTTTTATAATGTTCAGCACCCATTCTGATACCCCAGGATGCTTTGTCCATGCATTTGCATGAATTGCTAGGGGTAGAATGAGATCTGGCCACAACATAGTGGTGACAGGAGAGCTTTAACGTAAAAACTGTGTTTGCAGCGTTTGAGGTGGGGGGCGCGCCAATCGCAGCGGGCAGCTTGGCTGTGCTCGATTCCCTTATGGCAGTTTGCTGAGAGAGAGAGCAAGCGGGGCAAGCCCCGTGGTGCTTAACATGTCTGTGAGTGAATCAAAACACTTCTGCGCTGGCTTTTATAGGTAATAATTTCATTGGAAAGAATGATCAAAAACAGACAATATTTTGTATCAAATATATCACAATATTACCAGTTGTATAAAATCAATATCACATTTGCACTCTTGCTGTATGGAATAAAAACAACACTTGTGATATTGCTCAACTATGTCATACCAAATAGGCTTGTATATGAGACAAAGAGTCGTATGTTGCTGGATGGCTGAATCCAACCTCACAGATTTATTAGGCTTAGTGTAATACGTGAATTGAGCTGCTTTTGGGCCATTGTCTAATAGTGCCATAATGACCGCACGAATAGCTTAAAGAGCTCGGGTGCTACCCAGCCATGTGACCTGTCATGGCGTAAAGCTTTTGCTCAAATCATCTCATTTTAATGCCTTTGGAAGTGCAGCATTAGGATCACAGAGAGCAGAGAGATAAACGTGTGAAAGATTATTCTGTTGAAGTGGGGTTGATGCCCTAAATGCTCACTGGATGTCATCATGCGACGACTTGTTTCCTGTAAACATTTCTCAGGAATAAAAACCCTCATTGCACTCTACGGATTTGGATGAAATGTACTTTTTCACTTGCTTTTTATGTTATTGTTATGGTTTTCTGGCAGGTCTGATCTTATTAGAGTGTGTCATGTGATGGATAGCATGGTGTTGCTGTCGTCCTACTTATTTTTGTCCTGAAATCTTTTATAGGCATTTTATATCTCACAAACACCAAACCGATCATAAATGCTGCTTAACAAACCCAGGTTTAACATGTATCCATCTCCTTGGAAACATATTCATTTAGCATTGGCGTCCATCCATTTTCACAGCTGGATATTTGCTGTGTCCATTCAGCTGAAGTGTCACACTCGACGGTTGTACTGCGCCACTTGAGATGCAACTAAGCAACCTGCCGATTTGATTGTTTAGCTCGGCCCATGATGTTTGAGTATCTTACGCCCTTTGTGCAAATATGATTAATTCATTTTCCAGAATGTCAAACACAATGGTAATTATAAGATAAACTTAGCCTGACCATCACTTAAATCTTTTGCCACGATTTGTTTGATCTAAAAAAATTCTCCATGATAGAAGTTTGCCAATGAGAAAGATTAAATGCCTGTGTAAAACTGTAAAGGTTTTATTTTGCAGACAGTGATTCACCCCTACTGAATAGTAAACTCATCCAAAGGGCCGATGAGTGTGCGACGACGTCTGCCAGAGTTGGATTTCATGTCCTTTTTATTGCTTTTGGGAAACACTTTTGGCTGTAAAATGTTTACGGTCATCCATTGCTCTGGCTGTAGATCAGGGATCCACTTCTCCTTTCTACTAACCCTTCAGCATAAAACAACATCTCTCACAGCATCTTACTTACAATTAAACCACTATTGAACTTCTATTGAACTGTCAAGAAACGGACCTCATGTCTCCCATGTCCCACCTAAATACCACCAGTGGAGTTTTCTTTTGACATTTAATGAAAATTGATATATATTATATATATATATATATATTAAAATCCCCTATTTATGTATCATAAAACCGTAAATTGTTTACCCAGTCAATTAATAATAATGCTTTTCCCATCTATCTCTGTGCATCTGTCCCTTCATGAAGACCCTACCTCTTTGGGGCTGGATGTTTTTCCATTAAAACTCCATGGTGAGTTTTTCCAATTCACTCCCAGCATGCTTTGTTCGCCACTTATAAAGCGACTGCGTTCATTCCATCTTTCGTTTTTTCCAAGATTTTTTTGTTCCTGTTTTCGTTTCTTGAGTTTATTCTAGCACGCTGTGGGAAGAACAGAGAGATGTGCTTTTTATTGTACTTTTTTTCTGTTTCTGTTTGTGGATTTGTTGTTTGGCTTTTGTGTATTTTTTTTATTTGCTAACCTAATTCTTTTTAATTGAAAATGTTGCCTGTTGAATTGTACTGTATGGAAAGGCCACTGTGAAAGGATTTTTGTTGGTCATAAGTATATCTAAGACACCAGCTTGGCATGGTTAGTCAGTGTCATTGAATTCATGGGAAAGAGAGAAGAGTTTTTGTTCTAGAGTTCATGGCAAAATATTGTGTTTTGCTACATTAGACAATATCAGAGCTCTGTTTGTCAGTCCGTCGTGTGGTTTAAACGAACCTACTCTTCAAAGTGATCCTTCCTTTCCTGCTTAATTTTTTTCCCAAACAGACGACAGAGGTTGTTTATTCAAAAATGCTTTTGTGTTCACATTCATATTGCTGTCGTTATGATTTTATTGGCTGGTGACATTTGCAATAAGGTTGAAAAAATGATCGGTGCTCCGCAGTCCGCACACAGCTCTCGGCGATGGTTGAGTCAGATGTGTGCAATGCAGTTCTAGCCATTCATCTTCTTCACCCTTTAATTTGATTTGACAATTTTATTTGGACAATGTATAATCACTGACTTGAGTTTATATGGAGAGAAACACAGCGATTGTTTTATTGTTGAAAAAATAAGTGTTTGCAGGTGTGGATTAATATATATATATATATATATATATATATATACACACATACTGTATATGTGTATATATACTGTATTTATACTGTGTGTATATATATATATATATATATATATATATATATATTTATATATACAGTGCTGGTCAGATGGGTTTTTTCCCCCTTGATAAATATAAAAGATGGCTGTAAAAAATATATATCTGCATTGTTTATCCTTTTGATATAGATATATATTTTTTAATGCAAAAATCTAACCTTTTATTGAAGTAAAATAATTGAAAGTGGGGGTAAAAATAACATTTTGAAATAAATGGTTTTCTCCAAAACACATTGGGAACAATTATTTGCCCCCTTTTATTAAACACCTTTTGCAACCTTCCTTTTTTCAAGATAACAGCTTTGAGTTTTCTCCTATAATGCCTGATGAGTTTGGAGAACACCTGACCAGAGATCAGACTTTGTCTTTTAATATTTTAGTTGCAGCTTCGAAGATTGAATCTCAGCTAAATGGTCCACCCTGCATCTAAAAAATGTAATCACATGTGCTGCTGTCATTCCTCTTGCTTAGGTTTCAGCTTTTGTTGCGGTGTCCCCACATACGTTTTAATTATTAGATCTTTTTCCTGCACTGCTCTACTGTGATCTCTGAGGACATATGTGTTTCAAAGCATCATCATTAACATGATAAATCTTAATATTCCCCATAGCTTCCTCTTGACTGGGCGAAGCACATTAATGTGTGACACAACTGGAGCTCCACATTTCATTGGAAACATATGATTGATTTTAGATGTAGTACTAAATGGTAATTTAGTTTTTCCTTTTAGATAAGTGAAATGTGCTTAATATCACGTGGATGTATTAGAGGAATCATCTAGTATTCCAAAACAGGAACACTCCCACGCAGAAAAAAAAACGATGGAAAATATCTGCTCAAATACAAAATGGCAGAACATAAGATTTCATTATGAATTAAAGTAAATTAAAAGTAATTAAATCAAGAGTAAACTGATACAAGAGTAAAGAATAATGCTATAAAGCGCCGTGGCTGTCCACCTTTTTACCTTGGTCCTGGAACTATTTTTCATTCTCCAAAAATACTGATAGAAATAGAATCTGCAACATTAAAAAAAGAAAGGGAATGGTAGAATATGAACCTGTTTAATTGATGTAGGTTATGTAAGCTTTAACATGTTTTTTTTTTTTGAAGCTCACAGAAATATCCTGTACACCATAGCGCCAAGAACGAAGTACAACCATCACAAACCTCAAAACCTGCCAGCTTGTAAATACCATAGACAGCTGTGCTCACACCTGGGGAACTCATATTTTCCAGCATCTCTCTAAGGAAAAGGGAAATCATGCCGAATCAGGCACCTTCCTCAACAATATCCCAATGAGCTGGAACGTTGGAAATGGAGGGGAAAAATTTCTGTTTCTCTTTTTGCGTTTGATGCCGGCCTCCCAGATGGCTGCCACGGTGTGTGTGGACTGTGGCTGTGTGCCTGAGCCATGTCCGAGGAAAAGCTGCTGTGAGATAATAAATGTGACGTTGAGAGATATGTCTGCATTCTGCACTATCCTTTCATGAGCTTTGTAACACAGGCCCCGCTGCCTGACGTACACCGACCATATGGTCAGCTTGTCACGGCAAGTCCTCCCATACGTTAAAACGAGGCCTGTGCTTCTTCTAGCCGTTTAAAGCACGCCGTCGCATTTGTTTGAAAACAAATGGGGGCCGCCTTCCCCCTGATGGCGCCTCGTCTGTGGCCGGGACTGTAATGTGGCCGGGCTTTGATGGTGGACATCACAGATTGAATTATGCCCTTGAGGAAAAGCTATTAGCTCACGTCAAGAGTCCTCATATGTTAAATTAAAAGTGGAAATGACATGCAAGGAGTCTTTTCAGTGAATTAGTTAGAGAGAGAGGGGAAAAACACTCTAGAAGCAGCAGGGGAAATGCCAATAGGGGGAAGATGAAATTGGCTTCTGTTTAGTAGCGTCTGTCTTCCCTTCTCCTCCATCTCACTAAATATGTTTAAGTTTCATAATTTATTGATTTTCAGATACATTTTTGTGTAAGCTGCTCCCCATGCCAATATTTATTTAGAATAATCCGTTCGCTCAAATGGCCTGCTGAATCACTACAGCTTGAGTCATTTTAGCCACTTTAAGAGGAAAAAAAAATGATTTCATATACAGACGAACCAACTCCAGCGGTCGTTTCAAGGAAATTCAGACGCAACGCGAGTGTGAAGTGCACTCAAATACGAACATGTTGACCAAATCATCCTCTGACCAAAGCCTCTTCAAAAGACCTCTTACCATAGTTGGCGCACCGCTAGCAGATGAGCGCTCAAAGTTATGCCCGGCTTTTAGCTCAGACTGGTTCTTTGCAGTGTTTTTGGTCTCATCATCGTTACTGGCATGACATTATATACCTTTTAAAGAATATTTCCAGATTTATTATGCAAAGCACTCAGAAACGGATACAGTTTCCTCTCAGATTTGTGGCAGACGGCGTCAGCCTGTGATCTCAGAGGAATAAATGTTTAGTCACACCGAAGTCGGTTTGGTGTTGTTATTAAAAACATCTGTGCGCCCATCTTTTACAGTTTTCCTTTCAAGAAACTGCGTCCTGAAAATGGCAGAGCTTTACCTGCATCCTAGACTGGAAAACTGCTTAGCTCGTTCACTTTCCTCGTTGCATTGAACTCAGCGGTGGGACAGGAAGGATTTAAATGCCTCACTCAATGTATTTCTCTACGGTCGGTGATGTTCAGGGCAAAGGAAGTTGCGTTTTGAGGTTATCAAAATGTCTGCTGTCTTCTCTCCTTTTTCATCCCTCTTGGGATTCCTGGTTTTATTCGGCGGGGCGGGGGCTCTTCAAATCCTGTGGCGGCGGAGCGTGTTTGTTTAGTGCTGTGTGTGTCCACTGTTCTACACTGACAGATAGCGAGACGTTCTCGCCTGCTTCGACAGAGGAGATATAACAAACCTCTCCTATCTTCCCATCAGCAGCACGCACTGCTCAGCTTTTTAGTTATTCGGTTTACCTCCGTCCAACACCAATAAACATGTGCCAATATCTCTCCCTGCTTTTCTTTACTTTGTCTTTTTCGTCTGTAGTTCTTCCCGACCAGCAATCCTCGCCTGGTGTCGGCTAAACAAAGATGTCAACATCACTCCTCGTCCTGAGAGTAATTTACGACTTGATGACAGTTTTAAGGGAAGTGACAGAGTGAGAGTGCAGCTCAGCAACAGGTCACTCAACACCTATTAGTGTAATGCAAGGCTGGAGGAGTCCCGGTTCAAACACTGGACAATTCATCCACATTAACTCCCGGTCCAGACTCCACGGTCTACAACAATTTCATTATAATCGGCAGTTTTGTTTTGCAGTTATCTGATCTTTTAGTGCATAATGACTAGGGCTGTCATTCGATTACAGATGGGAATTGAATTAATTGCATAATATGCTGATGAATTAATCATATGTATCAAGGGTTTTCAAACTGAAAGGCAGTGTCTGGGGCCTGCAAAACATTTTAGGGATTAAAAATTAACTTTGCATAGCATTATACAAACAAGTTTGAATTGAAAATATTTATGTTCTGGTTTATACATCGGACATTTTTAGATAATGTGTTCCAAATAATATTTTAATTGTTTGACTTGGCTTTAGTACTATAGAATTATAAAAAAAATATATACTCAAGCATTTGGGGTTGGTTTTAGGGTTTTTTGTGCTCACCAAGGGTGCATTAATTTGATCAAAAAACAGTAGTATTGTGAAATTACAATTTAAAATAACTGTTTTCTATTCGCAAATGCTTTAAAATTTAATTTATTCCTGTGATCGTAAAGCTTAATTTTCAGCATCATTACTCCAGTCTTCAGTGTCACATGATCCTTCAGAAATCTTTCTAACATTCTGATTTGCTGCTTAAGAAACATTTTTATTATTATTACAATATTGAGCATGCTTTGCTGCTTAATATTTTTTTATGAAAACTGTTGTGCATTTTCAGGATTTCAGGAATCTTTGATGAATAGAAAGTTCTAATAGCATTTAGTTGAGAGAGAAATATTTTGTGACATTGTAAATGTTTTCACTTTTTAAAATAAGTGTAAATAAAAAAAAAATAAAAATAAAAAAAACATCTTACTGACCCCAAATTTAATACTGTAAAATGACATTACAGTTGATTATTTCATTTAATTATAAATTATACATTTTTATTTTTGTTTTGTTTTTTTACAATTTTTTACTCACTAAATATAAATGGAATTTTTTACATCATCTAAAAATTTAAAAAGTCCAAAGTCCCCCAAGTGAATATAATTTCGACATTTACATTTTTTGGCAGAAGTAAATATTAAATATGAAAAATTTATTAGAAAGCAGTCGCTGCTTTATATATATATATATATATATATATATATATTATTTATCGTTTTGTGCATTGAGCACTTTGTTTTTAGAATGTCGTGTCAAGTACTTCATCCAATCACAATTTAATGTGTTAAATTGTTAATCTAAATATTATATTTAGCTGGCTCCCAATCCCATCCATTTGTGTGTATTTGAGTGTGTATGGCTGATGGTTCTGTATCTGGAGTGTGGTTTTTGAATAAGATACAGAGGACAGGTTTTACAGTGCAGGAGTCAGACAATGATACCACATGGCTACTGTTCTAGGATGAATTCCATATGCAAGCCCTTATCTCTCAGCCCATGACCCTATTTTCTCCTTGGCTTCTTCAAAATCTTACTAACATAAAGAATTATTCAATAGGCCCTAATCATTTTTCTCAAATGCCAACACTGGAATGAGGCCTTGCAAACCAACTCCTCCTTTAAGCATCTTTATAAGAAAATTACTGCCATTATGTGGTATCTGTACCGACTAGAATCCGGGAGAGTGTTTGTGTGTTGAGCTTTAACAACACCATTATACACACACAACAGAAATATAAAACATCCTCAGATTTGGTGAGGCCATGTTTTTTTCCAGGCCAGGTGAAATTGTACTTTCTAAGTAAGGGTTAATGCCCGACGAGGTGTCCATTGTCAGGTTTTAATGGACGACGGCGAGGCGTAAACCGGCCGACGCGCAGCGGAGGACGGTTGCCTCCGCCGAAGTCCATTAAAACCTGACAATGGACACCTCGGAGGGCATTAACCCTTACATAGAGGACACCTAGTAAAGTAGTTCTGGTGAAACTGCCTGTTTACCATTCGAAATTAATAAATAAATGCGCTGCCCACAACAGCTGTGAGTAACCATAGCAACAGGCAGTCACATGCTCTATCATCTAACGTTAGATATTATAGCCTAGCCTAATACAACAATGAGCGACTTCGTGCTATTTCTTTTAACATTTATGGAGAATTTTTAATTAAACTTAAAAGTGGCTATTTCTTCCAATACAAATGAAGTGAAATTAGAATCCGTAAAAATTATTATTTAAAAGCATTTACAATTTATTTTATTAGCTTTTTATTTATTAGATTGTTTGATTTGATTGTATTGTAAGCTGTCTCTTTTGGATAGTGACTTTTGTTTTTTTTTACTTGCATGAAGTATGAATTTGTGCTGTAGTATGTTGTTGGTTACAAGCCCAGTATTTTATTTGTGGATGTGCAATTTTCATTCAAAACTTTGAGTGTTATCATTCATATGCAGGAAGATTTGTCTTGATTCTGTACCTCTCAACTGTGTCTCTTTTCTCGTCTGTGAGTTGGCTTTATTTGTCCTCTTTTACTCTGGATTTCTTTTCCCGAAAGCAGAGTTTCACTCTATATAATCTTATTGCCATTTATGTCTCTTCTTTTGCAGCAAAGCCAAGCCGCCTCCCCAAATCTCACCCAGTAAGTCCAGCGGTGGGGAGTTCTGCGTGGCTGCAGTCTTTGCCTCCTCTCGCTCTTGGTTTATCACCAACCCCAACTTGAAGAGAGAGAAAGGTTTGACATGGGCATTTTATCTTGGGCTTTATTTAAACATACTTTTTAAGCTTGAACTTAATTTAGTGGTGTATTTTTCTTTACATAATTTGTTGTTCTATTTTACAAGTTAATTTATCATATGCTTTGGTATGCTCTTTTTGCTTCTTTAATTGATACCAGATGGAACTTCAAAATCTGTTCTAAAAAATTCACACACAAAAAATGTTGAGGCCATGTTAGAAACCACTATCTTAATCTTTTTTAAAAACGTGTATTTGGCTTTTCTTCCCTTTTAGATCAGTCTCGACAGGCTGTTGTTGAATCGTTGTACATCCTGAGTTGCTACGGAAACCTTGTGGAGCATGTGCTGGAGCCTCGTCCAATCAGCACGGCTCAAAAGATAGGTGACGACACGCCTCTGGAGCTGAACACCTGTCCGAGAGCCTGTTGGAATCTAGCCAGGTCTTGCCCCGAGGCTCTCAGCACCACACCTATTTACCTGCTTTTACACTTCACCTTCAGTCCTACAGAAGCACCTGACACGACCTACTGCAGTCGTGTCATTTCCATAAAACAGCTTATATGGCTCCTTAATGAGGGCAAGCAAATGATTAATGTCACAGCTCGCCACGGACCCAGGCAACCGCTGAGCTCAGTCGTAATGCAATAATGGTTGTGACCGAGCGAATGAAATAGAAACAGGCAGGGGTTGCTCTCAGAATGGCTTTCTGATCTGATTGTACATGTTCAATGATTATATGTACTGAGCTGTATAGCTCGTGCAGCTCACATGAGATTTGAGAAATGGAAGTTCTGCAGGGCTGCGTCCAGTTTGAGTCCATTATAGCTCAGCTGGAGACTGTTATATACATCTGGCCCTTTGATATGCGCTTCCTAAATTGATTTCTGTGTTTGTTTTGAGTAGGACACCGCAGTGGAATGAGCTACAACCACCTTTCAACAGCAACCACCCCTTGGTGCTGGCCTCAGACTTCGTGCAGTACTATCAGTACCTCCTGGCTGGATGTAAGTATATGTGTGTATACTTGGGACCGTGACAGTTGTTTTTAGCCCTTATTGGTGCACCACAACACAAGAAGCATGCACGGTAAACTCAATCTCTTCTGCCTGCACGATTTTTGAAAGGTTGCTGAAGATAAGCCCGTTCCATTTGACATACGTAGCAGCTGGTGAAGCGCTTTTCTGTTTCCGGTGGTGTCGTGAATCAGGCCTTTTGTCACTCTGTCGTACATCCGTGCCCTGAAACTCATCGTAGAGCCAAATTAACCTGAAGGTTAGATTAAACCAATTAGTGTGGTTTTAAACCCATGTAATTTAATAACAAGTGCATAGAGAGTGTGAGCACTTTGGGTTGACATGAAAGGCAAGAGAATGCAACTCGAGGGCAGGAGGCTCACGGATGACCACACATCTAATATATCTTGAATAAGTGAGCATTGTTACGTTAGCTGGATAATCATAAACATTAATGAGTAATTAGCTGTCTGGGTCCTTCAGGCCAAGCTTCACATTTCTTCTCTGCCACTAAAGCCTAAGTGCTCAAGGCCTAACGGGTAGAATATTCTCCAGAAGTCGGTCTAATCGCCATGCATGTGTCAGAGTGATGAAATAGCCGGGCATGAGCGGTCGTGGCAGCGGCTCGGTGTGGATGCGGTTCACCAGGGGCAAAGAAAGGCATAATGAGCTTGCTCAGTGCATTATCGTTAATGTCTAATTAAAATAAGCCAGAGATCTTTGCCCCGTGCACTTCTGTTACAGCTGAACCTCCCCGACCTGACACTCAGGAGAGTGTATGTGCATATGTATTTGGCCACGATTACCCGTCGCCCCCGGCCCTCAGTGTGCTGGGCAGCCCACGACGTGTCACCTTTGATTGCTCTCTTCTATGTATCGCGCTACTTCCTACTCCCTGAACACGGTATTAAAGTGGACTTCACTGACAATAATATGTGACAAAATAACGCCAAAATTTTCCTCTTTATATGTTGTGAATTTTTTAGTCACAGCGTGTACAAATAACAATGTCACATGAGACACAGCCATCTTCTAACCATATACATACTGGCACTATATTCTCAAAAAGCGAAGCACTGCTACACATGGGTGGAGTGATTAGCGCAACACCTGAAAAGCACTGTTGTTACCTCCGTCAACAAAACCAACGTGACTGGCTAGTAGCGAACGTGACTGCGAGCAAATCACTCCACAGAAGTAGCTGTGTGTCGCCTTCTGAGAATATAGTTCCCAGTGTATACGTTTAGAAGATGGCTGTGTGTTAATTATTATATCTGGAAATAAATAGTAGTTGAATATAATAGCTCTGTTATTAGTGTACCAAATAAGAAAGGCTCTTTGTATAGTTTGCAACCTAATTTGAGAGATATTTTGTAATCCATAAGAAAAAACAAACTATCGGTAGGCTTATCGGCATTGGCCGATATCACTCTGATTAATCGGCTATCGGTATCGGCTGAGAAATTTCATATTGGTCCATATGAAGAGTTCAGATGCAAAAGCCTCTAAGTGCCATTTGAAATTTTCTTCTAAAATGATCATTTTTATCAAGCTTGTATATTTATGTTCAGTAATTTCACTTAAATGGCAATGAAGATTACCTATTAATTGTCATTTAAGTGAAATTACTGAACTTAAATATACGAGCTTGATAAAAATGGTCATTTAGGAAGAAAATTTAAAATGGCATTTAGAGGCTTTTGCATCTGAACTCTTCATATATATATATATATATATATATGTGTGTGTGTGTGTGTGTGTGTGTGTGTGTGTGTGTGTGTGTGTGTGTGTGTGTGTGTGTATGTTTAAATAAATACTTTTTTGCAATTCATTTTACTTTAACATAGCATCTAGTTTTACTTGACGAAATTGCCATTTTACTTCAAGTGCAAAATTATTCAGATAATCAAATATTTATATATTAATTAAGATGTATATCAGCATGACATTATTGACTATGATTGGATTATCTAAAACACTTTTTTTTATTTATTAATTTGGTAATATCCTGAAGAAAAAAAATCCCTTTTTTTATGATTATTACCTTTTATTTTATTATTACCTTTGGTTGTTCGCTGCATTGTGTCGGGCCATTAACAGCAACGACTTATGAATGCAATGTACGTGATTTTAGATTTTTCCAGTGTTCATTAATTTAAATAATTATCATAATGATGCACTTTTTTTTGTCTCATCTTTGTTAACGTTGACAAAAAGAAAAATCTTGAACAAACATTTCCTTCTCATTGGGGTCTTCTCAGTTAAGCAGTTGTACACAGGAAGTGATGCGCCTCCTTTTGGGATTAAGCACAAAGAAGCCTTAGCTGGGCGTTAATGTTATCAGCCTCTCGTTTTCTTTGTAATTACTCTGTAAAAGGCTACTCTGAAGAGAAGAGAATACAAAGAAAGAAAGCTGGAGATAGCAGAGGTGCATTGGTAGTGGACAGTTCCCAGGCTCAGTCGTCTCAGAAATGGGCGGGGTGCGTGCCTTTACCCACAAACTGTGAGGACTCGCAGCGAGCAGGGCTTTGTGATTGACAGCTCTGGTCTTGCTTCTAGATTGGATGACCTGGCTGATTAAAAATGCAGCATGTGGACGGTAGGGTCAGAGGAGCTGGAGCCTGCACGACTGGTGATAAAAGCAACCGTGGCGCCACTTCTTGGTCACTATCTCCACCTGTCCATCTGCCCAGCCTTTGGCAGCTCTCGGGAAGGGGAGCATTACCCAGCCACTGCTGATGATACCCAGATGATGGGTAGATAACAAGGACACGCTGGCCCAGGGAAGCTCCTTCGGTCCAACTCACAGCGCTCAGGGAATCCTCAGTTTGCGACATTAGCTGTCGTTGAGCAGAGAGAGAGAGGCGGCTGTGAGTCTGAGAGCTCTCTAATGAATGAGTCCTGATTTCTTAAGGAAAGGTGTGAGGGTTTTGTTCAGAGCTGCAGGAAAGTGCAGACCATGACCTTTTACAACATTTAGCACATTTATTTAACATTATCTTTCATTGTATTTTTGGAACACAAAATATACCCAAACTCCTGGCATTATTTATATAGATGTGTTTGGAGTATACTAAATAATTAAGCAAATCAATTTTTTTGGAAATGACAGTACTGACAGAAACATTAGACATTAGTCATTAGACAAACATGGAGAATTCTTTTGATTTAAACTTGTTTTAATGGACATACAAAATCAAAGGACCAAGCAATAAATCATGCATTACAGGAAATAATAATGCAATAAGTCAATTAATAAAATAAATACTACAAATTTAGTAGATATGTAAATATTTAGATTTTAAAATTCCTTATGTCACATATTGATTAATTTATGCAAATATGGAAATAAATAAATAAATATAGTTTTAAATAAACGTATTTGTTTTGGGAGAAAAATAATTAATAAACATGGATTCACTCAATATATATATATATATATTTTTTGATTTTGAGGAAATGTGGGGAAAATAACAACAGTAATAGAAAAAGCATTTAATACAAGCGGAGACCACACTTATGAATGAATTAATAAAAAATAAAATACACATGTAAATATCTAAATAATCAGTGTTGGGGAGTAACTAGTTACATGTAACGGCATTATGTAATTTAATTACAAAATAAATGTAACTGAGAGAAAAAAATGTAATTGAATTATAGTTACTTAGTTACATTACTTCTAAAGGGGTGGTAAAATGCCATTTTCACAAGATGTAAAATAAATCTCCGATGTGTGTGTGTGTGTGTGTGTGTGCGAAGTTTTAGCACAAAATACCCCACAGATATTTTTATATAGCATGTTAAAGTTGTCACTTTTTGAGGGTTTGAAAAAATGCACCGTTTTGTGCCCAGCCCTTTAAATGCAAATGAGCTGCTGCAGAGGACGGGGTTAAAAATTAGTATGATCTTTATTACTGTAGTTTTTTTTCTAGTATGGAGAAAATAACTACAGTAATGGCAACAAATCCTGGTCTGGCTTATGTTTCCAGGTGTCAATATACACAGTTATGCACCTGAACAAACAATATATAACTGAAAGGTCGTTTGTACATAGTTTGCGTGTTGGTGGCCAAAGCAAATTTGTAACCAGGCTTTGACTGTGATACTGCGGGTTTATGTGGTCAGGGCCTGTTTCCTGTCCTTATTCTGTTGCTCACACTCTAACTCACAACAGATAAACTGCTCTTAACAGTCCAGGAGCCCTCGACCTCTTAAGCCCGGCCATTATGAACCCACTGTAACCTGATCTACAGAGCCAGCTACTGTTCTTACGCTTCAATTATTTATTAGTCAACACTTATTGTCCCCCTGGGCTTTGGGAGGGGGGGAAGGAGGAGGACCAGAGCTTGATTGTGTTTAAGAGGTAACATGGCCTGGCTCTGTTCTGACCCATCAGAGGTCGGTAAGTCACTCTACGATTTATGTCGGCATAATGCAGCGTGCTGGGATAGCGGAGGCCGCGCTTTGGCAGCGGCTAGTGTTACTGTGATTGAGTGGGGCCGATAGCGAGTAGATTTCCTCTTCGAGTGGAGGTGTCAGTGTATCTGTTACTCACACAGTAGTGACTGTGCCATGAACCTGGCGGGATCACCTCATCAAGTGTGTCTGAACACCTGGTGTGTGAGCACTTATGTTTGCGAGACAGATAGAGAGAAGAAGAGGGAACAAGAGCGACGGGCTCCTTGTGTCCTCCAGATGAGGACTTGACATCTTTATTATTCACTGCTGTATTATGTACATTGGTAACAAAGGCATGTGTTTGCCTGGAGGTGGGAAGGGAAACCACTGATTGTGCACATTAGTCTGAATACTTGGCGCCTGCTTAGCGAAGCCTCCAAGTGCTCCATCTGTCTCTGTCCTAGCTGTCTTTGCTGCTGAAAGCACTGCACTCTTTTATCTGTCTTACTTTCTCACATACCAGAACACACTGTGGACATTTTGACTGGCTTTCTACAGCACAGATATGTTAATTGCTAATTAGGTGTTTTATGGGTGCTTTTATGCAAAGTGATTTACAGTTCAGAAACAGTTCTCATGGAACGACCTGAAGATTGCAAGGTTATAATAATATAATATAATATAATATAATATAATATAATATAATATAATATAATATAATATAATATAATATAATATAATATAATATAATATAACATAATATAATATAATGGTTATTTTATGCAAGTGCCTTTTTGTGCAATTCTTACAGAAACAGTCATAATGGAACAACATGGACATTTTATTATTAATATTTTATTTTTGCACGTGTCTTACAGTGCAATTCTTACAGAAACAGTCATAATGTAATTACAGTTTTTATGTATTTATATATTTATTGGCAAGGGGATAATATAATATAATCATTTTCGTACATGACTAATCTTTACTTGTTTCTCTCTGTGTGCAGTGGCACCTCCTGGCAGCCCCGGCCCCATCACCCGGCATGAGTCTTATGACAGCCTGTCTTCCGATCACAGTGGCCAGGAGGATGAAGAATGGCTCTCACAGGTCAGTCAGAACTCCGGCCTTCTCCTATGACCTTCCATCTCTACATTAGCTTAACTTTAACCGCAATAAACAGCACTTAAACTACACACATCATACATTTCAGTGAAACACTTACAGTGATAATGCATCACTGAGTTGCTGCCAGTAGAAGGCATAAATAATTTCTTGCGCCATTACCAGGTACGTACACCTAACATGGATCTGATCAAATTTGTTATCCTTTATTTCCACCTGTCATCCTGACTAAAGCATAGCACTGTTCTGCAGGATTGTCTGATTTATTAGACAAGAAAACAAACTTTTTATTTATTTACTGTGTTGTTTTAGTATTATTTATACAGCATTGTTTATTAGCCATTTGCTTTTTAATTTTATGTTAAGTTTTAATAACAACAGCACTAGAGTTGCCTTCTAAAATCATGTAGAATATTAAACAATCCTTATTTATTTTCCATCATTAAATTCTTCATTTTAAATTGTTCAAAATCTTTCAAATTAGGTTCTTATTCCCAGATTTACAATCCGGTCTCAAACTTTTGAACCCCACTGAAAGTTTTATGATCTAATATTCTTGATTACCCAGATGCAACATGTCCAGCATGTGTGTGGCAGTTTTTGTGTGGCCTGAACGGCCCCAGCCAAAGCTTTTAAACCTTAAGGTTGTTAATGTACCAGCATTAGCGAAAGCAGACCCATCACATCCCCCATCACATCCCGCCTGCCTAATGACACCATTAACACGTGCGGCGACAGCTATTGGCTAAACACAGTCTAAACCCTGTTGATGGCTCTATTTATCTGCTTTATATGTGATTGCAATTAGTCTGCTTGTCTGTTATGTGTTATGGCAACATAGCATAAAAAGCACAGTCCTCTGTGAGCGCTATGGCAGCAGGCTGTGTGTAATAAGTGCTGTCAGTGTGAGGCGGCTGCAATATGGCGGGCTCAAGGCGAAGTGCAGAGAGAGTGCGGAGGGGGGCAACATCTGGCCATAGCCTCCTTGAAAGCATCTGTTTCTCTCAGGCCTGTGCAACACTGTTGGTGTTAACTACAGTGAAAAAAAAAACACACATACCGCTAGCCTCATTTACACAGATGTGACAGGAAGAGGACGGAAGAGCTGACCCCACGCTCCTTCAGAAAAGATGGAGAAATGAAGTGGAGAGAGGGACGCTGGCCGGATGGACGCTCTTCTCCTCCGCCCTTCCCTCTCTCTCTCTCGCTTCATGATGTTAGTGTCATGCCATGTTAATGCAGTCCACTGGGGAGGAAGAGTGGCGTCTGTCTAACACGCATGTAACCCCCCCCCCCAATTCCCCTGATTTGACATTGCTGGTCGAAAGCAGACACTTACCCACACATTCCTTTGAGTGTGTGCTTGTTTGTCTATATTGGAACTGTTGGTGTCACACAATCCCCAGTTTAATGCCATGTCAATTTGTTAGTGACTGAAGTTTTATAAATTGAATGTGGACTGATAAATGTAAAATATTTTATATTATTAAAGTTTTAGTTATTAAAAAAATGTCAGTAAAGTTTCCTCTTTGTGATTTCATAGACAACAAAGCCATACATCAGAAATAAGTTCATTTTATATCATTTAAGCTGATCATATTTAAATAGTCGTAAAAAAATGTAAGAGTGCAGATATGTCTTTTAATAAATGCTTTTCTTTATATACCCCTACATATACAATTTATATATATAAGGTATATTCTTATTTATTTATTTACACGATTTCCGATTTCCTGATTTTTTTAAATGTTCTTAATATACATTTTTCTAATCTTGTTTTTATTATCTAAAAAAATCTGGGTGCAGAGTGAGATTGACTCAAATATTGAGCACTAGAAAAAAAAAAAAAAACTTTCTCAAGTTAAATGTGTTGCAAATCCGGTACTCCACTATATCACTATGTGTGTTATAATTTACAGGTGGAGATTGTTACCCACACTGGCCCTCACCGAAGACTCTGGATGGGACCTCAGTTTCAGTTCAAGACCATCCATCCTTCAGGTCAGACCACGGTCATCTCCTCCAGCTCCTCTGTTCTTCAGTCACAGGGGCCCAGCGACACCCAGCAGCCTCTTCTTGATTTCGACACAGACGACCTGGACCTACACAGCCTTAGGTGCCGATGCTTTAACACACATTCACACACAACACTGCTCACATTACCACCTGCCATCATCAACACCAAATTCACAGTGTGACAGCATAGACTCATGTTACTAACCACAGAAATTCACTAAATACACATATTGACCAACTCTAGACCAGCACTTGCACAAACACTCTACCAGAGCATCTCTATCTGTCTATCTCTCTGCCAGTTTGCCTGCTTGTCTAATACTGTCCGTCCGTCCGTCTTTCTGTCTGTTCTATTTTGTCTGTCTTTCATTCTATTTTTTTTTTCTAGTCATAATTTGGTTGCTTTTCTCAGCAAATACTAAAAAATGTTAAATTATAATTGGAAAAAAAAGATTGATTATTTAGCATACTGTATGTAATTAATTAGATTCAGGTTAAGCATAATTAACTAGTGTACTGCATACAAGTCTAATTCACAATTTTTGAATATCTCTTATTCCTGGGATGCAGGATCCAGCCTGTGCGTTCAGAGCCTGTTAGCATGCCTGGGTCTTCTCGCCTGGTGGCTGACCGTAGAGGCCAGTCCACAGTCATAGATACCGGCTCAGGTAAGACCACTGGCTTCTCTTATGTTTTTTTTCCACAAGTTCTGAAGCTCTTGGATTATAAACAGCTTCCACAGGAATTGTCTCTTAAGCCAAGTTCACACTACAGGATTTTAAGCCTGATTTAAGCCCGATTTGCAAATCGTTGAGCTCGCCGACAGGTCAAGGTGTTATCGTGTACAAATCGCGGGGGATTAGCGGGCAATGAACGCTTCCCAATCTGTTAGTATGAAAGAGCCAACAATGCAGCGAAGACGCTTGCAGACGCCTCGCAGATGCGTCACCGAGCCCAGAAAAATATCTAGCATGCTAGATATCCAGAGCCGTCGCACGACTCAACCTCAGTGATGTCATGAGTACAGCCAATCATAGCAACGCATGGCTTGAGGTCACCGGGTAAATGTTAGTTTTTCTTTTTTGCATTTTTTTACTCAGAGCAAATCACCGCGCAAACGGTGTGCAGCGCTAGTTTCTGTCTGACGTCCATATTCACGTGTTGTGTTCTCTTCTCCACAGGGTATTGGCACATGTGCTGTTTCGCGTCATTTCTGGTTGGTTTTATTGCATGGTTTTTTATGACAAAACGTGGTTTGTAGACAAGATAGAATCGCTGGGTGACAGAGTTGTCAACTCGTTATTTATTTGATTATTTTCATGATTTAGACCCTACCATAGTACTTGAAACAGCTCTCATTAGAGTCACAAATGATTTGCTCTTATCATCCGATCGTGGTTGTATCTCTATGTAGTGCGTTGTCAACTCGTGTAGTGAGTTACCTCCTGTTGTGGATCAATCACGTTGTGTTGTGTGGTGTGAACAGCTAAACAACTTGAACACTCTTGATTTCACAGAGAGCAAGTCATGTAGTGTGAACCGCACAGTTCAGCCCGACGTTTTAAAATCATGTAGTGTGAACAAGGCCTTACTCTGCCTTATACTGAAACAGTTGCAACCTGCCTAAAAAGTACAGTATCAGCAGTCTACATTTGGTAAATATGCTTATTGTGACCTTTGAGTTAGATTAAATGGATGTTGTTTAAAGGGATTTTGATTTCTCTTTTTTTATTCCTCCAGTTGTCATGTTAAGATAATCCAATCAACAGATATCTAGATAGGCTTGTACTTCTAAAAGATTTTTTTTTTTTTTTTTCAATTTGAGCTTCTGTAAATGTAGCTCTACAGTCTAAACAAAACAAGAGAGAAAATCAACTGCAGAGAATCAAAGAACAATGCACTGTTTGCTCTTTTTCAGTCGCAGAGTGATATTTTGCTGTGTATGCTCGCACGTATATATGCGGACGACACAGTCTTTCATGTTTCATTGAAATCAAAACCAAAGCTCCAAAATGTGGTTTGTCAGTAGAAGGTAGGCTGTGTTGACTGTTGTGATGTTTAGTGCTGGGCCTGTAGACACACATTAGCTGCATCGCACTGTCAGGCGTTCTCATCTTTAAGATTGCACTCTCTGTGGTGTCTTCAAAAGTACCTGCTGCTCCTTTGCATCTAGTGACTTCCTGTCAAGAAAACTGTCTCGTCATCATCTCACGTCGCCCCTCCTCTAAACCCTCACCTCCAAAAGAAAGAAAGTAACCGTCTTTATCACACAGCTCTCCTCCCTCTCATTCTCTCTTCTCCGGCCCGTCTGGAGGAGAGCTGCCGGAGTCTTCTTTATGGGCTGATGCTTATCAGTCTGTGTGTGATTGCTCAGCTCTCAGGGCTTCAAGCAGTGTGGCGCCTGCTCTTATCAGCGCTCATCGCTTTGTCTTTGTGCCTTCAAAAGACAGCGCAGCCCTGTTTGTTCCACTCCTCTGCCGCGATGTATCTCTCTAGTCCAGGCTGTCCTGGAGGATCTAATGCTGTCCTGCAGGACAGTGTCTCGATCTTGTTTACTGTTTAGGCCCATTTTAAACTGTCTCGACCATTTGCCCAGTTTCATGTCTGCTCACTCTGTTAAGGCAACTTAATTACCCAAAGGTCAGTGTAAAATTTAGCATTAACGTTTATGCCTAAAGGGTGTTTTTTTGTTGATCTTTAGAAGTTGCCTAATATGTAGAATAAAATAAGATAAAAATAAAATGCATTCATTAAAATGTTAATAAAATAGTATATATTTCATACATTTTGTTATTATAAATAAAGTATTTCTAGAACTTCGTGTTGACAGATATGTGGAATAAAATATCTGTATTTTTTACAATAATATAGTGTACATTTTATAAAATAAAAGGTTTGAGAAAATAAAAACATTTGATTTAATGATACTTTATTTTGGCCAAATTCTTAGGCAGCGTCACACGTATCCTTTGTGGAGAAGGCAATCCCATAATGCTTTTGGACAAGCTTGGTTAAAATCAGCAAACTGAAACAACAAAACTACAATTCAATTATTTTGCCCAAAAATGTTTGGATGTGCTATGTTTTTTTTGTGTGGATGCTTTAAAACGTTACATGACTGTATGTAGGCAGCTCACAAACCTGTGGTCCTTACATTGTGAAAGTAGGTGTTTCAGAAAGATCACATGAAGATACCATAGCTTCCCTGCCTGCTACAGTATATATTAATGCTTGTTATGTGATGTCCTTTGTTATATACCACCCCTAAGGGAGCCGGCTCCATGTGGCCATTTCTGCCGGATGTGTGTGCTGACACTAAACCCATCATAAGCAGCGCCTGTCTGCTTGACACAGCGTATCAGGAGAAAGAAAAAAATCACACAGCCACTGTCTCAGCTTCCCAAAATCAATCGGACATGCAGCCGGCATTATCGATACTCCTATCTGGTCCCAGGAGCGTCACTCTGGCCCTGCTAGACTACACAGCGTATTGTGCGAGAAAAGACAGGAGACGTTTTATCTATTTGAACCATAAAGCGAGCAGGAATACAAATCTCTTTTGATTGTATTTTGTTATGACTCAGTAGCAGAAACACCCCAGCATTTGTTCGGCGAGAGCACTTTTCCTTCCTGGCCCAGTTGTTATGTGTGTGGCTTGGCGGGGTGGCAGGGGCCTGTCGGAGATCGGGAGATGAGCGGGCGACAGTGCACGAAAGATGATGGCGTGTTGTGAGTTTGCTATCGCGTCTTGGAAGAAGCCTGACTGATAACTGCAAGTGTGTCTTGCATTGTGTTGGGGCCGATGACGAGTGTTTTTTTTTGTATTCATCTGAGTGTATATTGTTTTTACGTTGGGGTATGGATTTAAAGTGCCAAATAACTGGATTTACTCACTAGTTGATCAGTAACGTCATTAGGAACTGTAATGTAACTACATGGTTTTAATTGAAAACAAGTCTTACAAAAAACCTACTAATGAAAACAGCTCTCGAGAGTTGAACATCTCTGTACTTTTACCTCAGCGTAAAATTGACCAGTATGTGTGTATTTTAGGTGCCTAAAAAGGACGTTATTTTGTCCCGGACACACAAAATAAAGTAAAATAAAAAATATATGACATAAAACTTAATTAAATTAATAATGTAAGCAATATGATACATTGAACACCGAAGTAAATGATCTTATTTTTCTTCAAAACCGAGAAGAGAAGAGAAAATTCAATACATTAATTAAATGAATTATAATTATAATTATGTATGTAAATATGACTTTTTAGTGAGGTTTTATTGAGGTTTTATTGATGGTTGAAATAGAGAATGGATGAAGGAATTAATTGATAGTTGTATTTGAGTGACTAATTATAACATTTTATATTGTATATTTTGTATTGTAATTCACCTGCTCGGGGACTGCTGATGGAAACTAGCTTAAGCTAAATCTTGTGCAAAGCACCTTTAATTAATGTTTTTTGCACATTGTCCCTGTTGAAATAAATAAATGAATGAATGAAAATGAAATGAAATGAATTAATTAATGAATACATTAGTTAAATGGGCATCACATTTCAGTGAATGGTATTTTTAATGGTACCAAATGTTTACTTTTCTACTCTACATTTGTTGCCTACATTAGTGCGGTCATGGCAGTGGTCAGTGCTGTTGGCTGTTATCACATTGTGACTGTAAAACTGCTCTCACCGATACTTATCGTCATCAGAGTGTGTGCCCTGTGTTTTATCTACCGCCCTTACACAGCCCTTAACTCAGGTGCAGGGTGTGTGTGTGTGTGAGTGTTTGTGTGTGGCAAGACAAAGCCATCTCTGTGCTTTAGTGTGGTATAGTATGTTCCTCTGTGCTGGTCATGCCTTCAGGCCAGTGGGACAGGCCTGATCGCTCCCCTGGTTTCCTCTCCCAGCATGGCTGAGCGCTCAGAGATTGGGCACCTGGACTCTACCTGCGTCCAGCAGTAATGGATCCTCACCCGTGGTCTGTAATTACCTGGATGGGCATAAAGGTGGCTTGTTGTCGGAGATACTGCTCACATTCAAGCCAGAAGGATCCTGACGCGGCTCAAGGAGGAGCTCGTGCCACATGATCTCCCCGAACAATGAGAGGTGTTTTTGAGCCGCCTATAGATTGGGGAGCCATTCCCGTGACCCAGCGCTCTCCCTGCCGCCCTAGCCTGTCTCTTTCAATAGCGACTCGCCACCTGCCCCAGGCCCCCTCTCCGCCACACTCACTGACTCCATTCTTCTGCCCCTGACCTGGAAGTCCCCGCCACAATACAGAAGCTGCGCGGACGCCTGGCCAGATTGGCTGATCTGACTGTGAAGGATGCCATTCTTATCATCAACCTACTGTCTGAGAATCAGAGGCCCAACGGCCTTATCTCACACTGCCATCTCTTCTCTTCCTATTTTTCTCCTTCTTTCCCTTTCTGTTTTCCCTCTTTTTTTCCCCCTCGATTACTTTATTGGCTAGACTGTATTGCCACAGCATCAGTACAAAACAACAGCGAAACAATTGGCAGAAAAAGCAAGGTGCAAGTATTAAATATTTGTATTTTGTTTTATAAACATCTTAATAAAAAATAATCTATAAAACGGTTAGTTCCAATCCTTGATTCTGATTGGTCAATAGAACACGGCAATGACCGCTTCACCCAACGGTTCTATTTTATATCACTGAGCAACACTGCAGTTCCTATGTTGTTTTTTATTAGAGCTTTCATGCACATTACACATTGGAACGTTGTTGCTGTTCACGGTCGGGGACTATTTTTTTTTCTAGGGGAAGGTCTGTATGCACTAATATGCACTAATACATATTGTTTTTACTTTAATATTTTGATTGTGTGGTAACCGTTTTATAAAAGCAATAAGGTACTCGAGGCAAGTGCTGTATCGTGAATAAGTATAAGTATAGTGCCTAACAACGCCCTTCAGCTGTTATTTATTCACGATACAACACAGCTTCTCGTACCTTATTGCTTACATATAGTACTATTGTTTTATTTATATATTATCATGTCATTTTATTGTTATTTTATATATAAATATACATAAATTATAAAAAATTATTAGCAATTTGTCTTTATTATTAATACAATAAAATGTGTTTTTTGTTATCAAATACAATTATATAATAAAATTATTATTTATAATTAAAAAATACAATAAAGTTAAATAAAATTCCATATAATATAATAAAATATTCAGATACCACTGAAAATATTTCTAATGAGATATATATCAGACTCTTGGCCTTCTGTCTTGAATAAATGATATTAAGTTTTGAAAATTAATTAAAAAAAAAACACTGACATAAATAATAACAAAAATTTTTTAAAATACTGTGGTATATTTTAACATTTTCAGTTTATTATTTGGAGTGTGTTGTATCATTTATTAAAAATAAAAGCTTTTGAGTGTGACATTATATCCAGTTACTAATATGGCCATCTACGTGACTTTCTTACTAGACATGCAGCTTTGCATTCTACTATAGCAACCACACAGCAACATGATGGAGAACACTCAGAACACCTCTATATGTGTGAACCGAGGGCAGCGTTGTGTGTGTGTGTGTGTGAGAGAGAGAGTTTGTGTATGTAGTGCCAGGGGCGGGAGCAGCTGCTCTTTAAAGCGACTGAATGGACAGCAATGTGTCAAGCATCTGCTGTGTACTCACTCAAAGCTTTTACCTCCACAGTGCTGCAAGCCACTCCAACACACAACCACTCGTACTGTCAACATATGAACCCCCTCCATCATCTATACAATGATAAACAATTGAATTGCTAAGTTGTGATTTAGGATCAGTTTTTTGGATGCTTTCCAGCCACTTTGCATTTGATTGAACGCTTCGTCCATGGCCTTTGAAGGAGTTGGGTTGTCATTTGTAGGCTTGTGTGAGTGTTTTAGGGCATAATCGAACACATCTGGTCGAGTGGGGTTAGATGTTGGAGAGTGATGAGGTGACAGGAAGGACATGTGCAGACCTTGGCACTCCATGTGCCATTAAGATCCTTGCAGCCATTATGACAAACAGCAGTGGGCAAGTTGTAGACCCTTCTCACCTTGACCTCAGGTCAGTCTTACAGTATTTGACTGTCTGTTCTCAGCAGGATGTAAAGATTTATTAGTTTTCTAATTGTTTTTTTTTTTCCTCCTGGTAAATTGGGTCTTTAAATTAGGGATGCATGGTTTATATGGATCATATCAGTTAACAGCAGATATAAGAGTTTATTTATTTTTTATTATTTATCAGTATTAATTGGCAGATTTGGGATTTGTTTGATTAACATCAATGACATTCAAGGCAGCATGAATACACTATTAGTCTGTTGTCACTTTAAGACCTAATGCGCAGATGCAATATAATGATAGGCATCAATTTTCTTTCTCAATTGTTTATATTCACTCTAGACACAAGTGGCTGTGTTTACGATGATACTTACAGAGATGGGCATTTTGACATAATTTTGCGCATATGTGCCTGTTGAAGCACAAAAGAAGAGAAAGAAAACGTGTTCAGTGTTCGGTTCTGTGTGGTGCATAAAAAACCTGTTTGAGTTGTCTTTTACGTCTTTTTGTTCTTTAATGCTTTAAACTAACTTGAAATTTGAAACTGACAGGACTTAAACAAGTGCAAAGTACACATTTTCACTCTATGATAATTAAACTGCAATTAATATGCGACTCACATGTGGACCATACGGATCACGGATAAACTATGATGTGATCTTGCGATGTGAATTTCGCGGATGCACACATTGCGATGTTGACGCTGATATATATTGTGCCTAATCCCTGCTTTGAATTGTCTTTAAAAAATTACATTTTTGATAAGATGAACTGTATAAATGGTGTCAGATGCTTTCAGTGCTAGGCAAATTATTCAGCTAGTTGTTCAGGTACTGTTCAGTTATTCAGCCTTGCACATCCCTAGTAAATTCACATATTCTCGTCTCATGCTGCTGAAGTTCTTCCCATTCCTCTCTCATCAGTTAGGAGCGCTCAGCCTGTGAAAGTACATACTTGCTTCGGGCACACTGTGTTCTGTCTCCATCTTCCCCACTGTGTATTTTTGTTGTTGCGTGTGTGCGTGTGCCCGCCTGCGTGTTTCTGACAGCCGCCAAAAAGCACAGCTCTTAGTTTGGGTCCCGCTGTCCCAGCCTGCCACATCTGAGCGTACCAGCACGCTCTGACGGGGGTCTCAGAGTGATTGGCCCCCTCCAAGGTGGGGCCACAATTAAAAGCTAAGAACAAAAGCTCTCCGCGCCAAAGCGTGGGCCTCAGCGACTCAACATATGCCCGCCGCTCCCAGCACAGCCCTCCAGACACTAATGGACTCTGACAGCGTCTCCACACGAGGCGGCATTATCTTCCCCCAGCATGCACTCTCACTCCATAATGTATTGATCGGGCAGCTGCGATGGTATTTTTTACACCTCAGAGTCTGCGCCTGATGTACGCCACTTCATTGAGTCATTACGGTGAGCGGAGAGTAGCGCAAAGCAAGAGCTGTTAAAAATGAATAGAGGATGAAGAACGAGAAAGCATTCCATCAAACTCCACCTCTTCCGTGCCGCTCTCTGGCCAGGAGACAGCAAGTCTGTTGTGTTTGTTTTGTGACTTTCCGATTGTCGTGTGAGCGTGTGTCATAGTTAATGTTGGTTTTTATAGCGCGGTTCTGTTGAATACTTTGGTTAGTTCCAATTCAGCACATAGTTATAGGCATCTAAAGATTTATATGCCATCAGTTTCTCTTTACGATCGGTTTCTCTATAGAAGTCAGGCCACTCAACCGAGATAACGTAACGTTAATCCTGTCAGATCGTCCATGCATTGAGTGAGCGTGTAGGCGGCTACGGGTCGGCCAATCTGGTTCTGTCCGTTAAAAATAACTTTTGGAAATAACAATCGCGGTCCTGGACAGTGAGTGACCTTACACATTAAGATAAAATCTGCTAATAAAACTTGCTAACTAGCATTAGTGAAGCGGCCAGAGGGATCGTTCTGCCTCCACCTAAGCTCCGCCCACATAAAAACGTCACCATGTTTACCAACTGAAAAGGGGTCTATTAAATGCTTTTATTACCAAGATTATCTCATAAGTTGACTAAAGGAACTGTTCGTGGAACTGTTAAAGAACTGAAAGTTGAAATTGGAACCTGTGTCATAATCATTCTAAACCCTACAATTTTAGTACATTGCCCATATTCAGTAATTCCTTATACATTTGATCATTTTATCAAATGCTAATAATGTGGATTCTTTTTTACTTTTTTGTAATCTTTAGAATAGAGTAAAATGGCTGATAATGGCTAATATTGACTTCATTCTGATCCTTTTGAGTGGGCATGTCCTTTTCCGTGTGTGTGGAATGAGCTGCTGTTGAAGGATGACTGAAGGGCTGATGACAGAGGCGAGTTCCTCTTCTGGAGGTGAGGTAATGTGACATGGTCAGATTCTCCTGCACAGCCCCTCCTCTCTCCAGGTGTGGAGGTGAGGTGCTGCGGGTCATTTCCTGTGCAGATGAGTTTCAGTGTGGGAAGATTATCTGAGCTCACCTGCCCACCACGGCCCACAGAGCCATCCTTTGTTTATTCATTTAGTGTCGCAGATTAACCCTGGCCAGCGGGCCTTCCTGGAAACGGTATCCAGGTGACTGTGGAGAGGTGAGGAGCCTCTGCCTTTCTCTCTCCTCACCTGGAAATAAATGTCTGGTCATTTACACCTGTGTGTTTCCAAGGAGCCAGGAACGCCTAACACGCCTGAGCCAGATTCCTCCGTAGATTCCTCTAAATCAGTGGTTCTCAACTGGTTTGATCATGGGACCCACATTTTCCCATGGTCATTAAGTCGTAACCAATTTTGCTTTTAGGAATTTTACCTAATTCCTAATAAGTGTTATATTATCCATTATAATGTGTTGTGTTACACATGTGATATATGTGTGTGATTCATACTGATGAACAAACAGTATAAGATAAGGCTATTAATTAAAGCCCCAAACTAATTTTTGTTAATACAATAAAGTTTATAGAGACACTACGAATAAAATATACAAAACAACACAATGTGAAAATGAAGTGACATTTTGGGGTTAAGGAAACAACAGTTGCCATGGTAAATACACAATACTAGCACGAGCTGTAAACTAAACATATGTAAAAAGCTCCTGAATATCATACCTGCATGCAAATCCTTCCCAGCTAACATGCAAAGTACCAGTTGCATAATTTATTGGTACTTCTTGGTAATTTCATGATTTACCAATTCACAACATACATGTTGCATGCTAGTAATTTATTTATAATCAATTGATAGGCACGTGCAAAAGCTATGAGTATGAGCACATTATAATGGCTGACAGGACAGGAAAGTTTGTTTTTCTGAGGTGAGGGACATAAAACTATCATATAAGTGGTCCATATTACTTGTGCAATATATATCAAATCTTCTGAAGCCAAATAGTTGGTTTGTGTGAAATATGGATATTAATGTTGTTGTTGTTGTTGTTGTTTTCCAGGTCGTTAATGGGAAATGTACAGATGTTCTATTTTATTAATACAGGTCTGGTTGATGAATTGTTTTATTCATTTCACAAAATCTGTCTGAAAGATTTGTTCACACATCCCTTGATCCAATTTGTGAGTTCAACTTGAGTGTGAGTTCAGATTATAATTTAATAATAAGACTTGAAACAGCCATACTAACTACTTATGATTCTTTTATTGTGTTTTTGGGTCTTTTTTGAAGGCTGAAGTACTATACAGTTCAAATTCATTGTAACCGCATTTAAAAGACCAACCAGGACGTTATTCAAAATTACGTCTGTAAAGAAAGTCTTAAGATTTTGAAACGACCTGAGGATGAGTAAATGATGTCACATTTTACATTTTGGACTGAACTAATCCTTTAATTTATATTTCTGTCCTTTTTCATTCTCCATATCTCTTGTTTTTCTCCATCTGTCCATTCTCTCTTGATCTCACTGAGCTGAGGTGCACTGGCATCATCAGCCGAGAGAGTGAGCGAGGCAGAAGCGCACACCTCGCACATTTGATTCACAATCTGTTTTGGCAGGCCAGGCAAGCAGGAGATACGGCTCTGGAGCATCAAAAAGGTCTTGGCAGTTTTCTTAGCATGAGCTTTTTCTCTGTTCATTTTTTGTTTGTTTTTTGTAATCTTAATACAAGTCGATTTATGACATGCATGTATGTCAGCGTTTGTTTGTGTAGCTACAGAAGGAAAGCGTGTGAGGTTTGCTGTCCAGTGCTGTGTACACTTTAGAAGACCCTGTGCCTCTCTCTCCCTCCCCTCGGGAATGTTATCAGTAGAACAGGAAGCACAAGTTATCACATTCTTGGTGCACACGGCTTCAGAAGAATCCATTAATTTGACGACAAGAGCACAGGACCAGATGTTAAAATCTCGCTTGATTTGAACTTTGTCCAGATCTTATCACTGTAATTTATACCTCATTGTCTCAGTCCAGGGCTGGAAAGCATCATTTCCAGATCATTTTAATGGATTTCTCTCCCCACTCCCTCTCCCCCTTGTTTCAGAGGCCTAGAGAATGTGGGTTTGTGTGAAATTATGAAAAATGCTTTCATTAGTATTCCTCCGCCTCACCGAAACAGACCCCGCACATGGACCGCTCTCCCTTCTGTGTGCCCCCGTGCGTAACGACATTAGAACGGACTCCGAAACGCGTCCCTCCTCGGGCCAAAGGGCTCGCTGCCAGGTACACCCATTATTGCGAACTGTCTCTGCACAGGGACGTGCTCGCCGGGATTCGATCTAGGGGCTCTTCCAGAGTGATTGACGTCCAGTGCGGTCAAACAAATGTGCTTCCCTCGTTAGAGCCACCGCTGTGCCACTATTGAACCCATTCGGTTACATTTAACTCTGCCAGCCGTAACACAGTCACATGGGAGCGGAAATGTATTCAGGAGCGCCGAACACGCAAAGCGGTCTTTCCCAGAAACATGTGTTTCCAATGAACTCCCCAAACTGCTCGCATGTAAGCGGTGGTCAGGCGTTCGGGATAATTTATTCTGCTCTGGATAGACTTGTCATATTAATTATAGCCCAGGCCAGAAAGGCTGGATGGCAGGTTGGAGTCACCTCGGTTATTTTTGGAAGCCTTGAGAAGGTACTGCACGCTTTCTTTTCACCTGACTTAAGGAAATGGCCTCAGTCAACACTCATGCTGGACTGCATACGCCACTCCTGTCGAAACAATGTCTCAAGTGAGACATTTTGGTCCCAACGAAGGTCCACATTATTGCAAACCCACACTGTTCTATAGTGGTCTCGTGCTGTATCTTATTGGCTCTGGAGAGTCGAGGTGCTGTTTGCGTTAGTTAGACAGACATCCTGGCGCCTGTTTGCAATGAGGTCAAGGAGGCCAGAGATGCACCTCAGTTGTCATCAGCAGTGGGAAGATAAGCCCTTTAAGCCTGAACCCATGGGCAGAATGTGTCTCTCTTTGCGCTTCTGTCGCCCCAAACTAGGCTGAGTGCTAAGCGGAACATAATTCAGTAAATTAGTGCGAGTAAACACAACACTGAGCCCCAGAGCCGATCAGAAATAAAAAAAGGACAGAAACTATGAGGGACCGTGAGCAAAAGATGCCAGAACTATTGTGAATCAAGCTAAAAGTATGTGTAAATGATTTGGTTTTCTATTTGTACCAGCAAACCGTTGACTCCAATGCGTTGTCCTGGTTTAAGCTCGATTTGTTCTTGTGCGTCTCAGACAGAGATCGAGCGGTCTGGGCTTACTTGTACTGACCCCAATAGATATTTCCACTGAGGCTTTGTTGTGAATTCTAATAAACACCATGATTTGAATTAACCGGCAAGCATTTTGAGTCATTTTAATAAATTAGCTCCACATGTTTCTCTCGCTTTTCCCCTTCCACCCCATCCTGTTCATGGAATCACCCGTTTGCACCTAAAACACTCGCTTTGCTTGGTCTGCCAGTTTATGGATAAATGTACAACACCCGGAAGCGATTTTGTTGTGTAGTTTTTGGAGTAGGCTGAATGTACAAAAAAGTCAGAAATGAGGGAATATGTCTTGGAGTTAGAGACGTTGACGTCCAACCTCTGACTTCGCTCAGGCAGCTGGGGCAGGAAAATCAGGATACAATTTGGCTCTTAAGGAGACTAAACGATTTCCTCCTCCCTGATGATTTCTACTGGGAAATGTGTCCGTGCACTGAAAATTACATCCGGGAAAATGTTTATGTAGTTTTTTTTCTTCGTCTTCTTCTTTCGAATGAATGAATATTCCTATATCCTTTAACACTCAACACAATGTAGCCCTCTTTTTCCTCTCATTAACCTCTTTTCTTAGTATTTTTACACAAACATGTCACCACTTTTTTGGCAAATGCCTGTTTCCAGGAGGTTGGCAGGACTCCTAAAGAATGGCATTTAAAGACCACTCCTTATGCAACCTCCCTCCTGATCTGTAAGTGCTGAGACCCATCATGCCGAGTTGTGTAACCCAAACCCTGACCCATCAAATTGGTAGATGTAAAACAGTGCATTACTTAATCATTTTATTCTGGCATCTTGCACCCAATTGGACCCACTTTTAACCCTTCTGGTATTTTAATGTGGTGTGCTGGAAAATTTGAGACCCCAACTCAATGAACTGAGGTTATTTGATGTTGCATGTTGTCTTACCACCAGTTAGACACTAAACATAATGACATTTTCTCTCAATTATATTATGTCCGTTCCACCTAGAGCACCAACAAGCCTCTTTCTAAAATTGTTTTTCTTTCCTTTTCCTTGCATTTTTTTCCTCTCCATTCACAATAAAACTGCAGTTGTACACATCCACCACAACCCGCTGTCTGGAAACAAGGAATTTAAAGCCTAAACCATGGGCTGTTAAAGCCTTTAACAGGGCTGACAGGAAAACTGCCGATAAACCTAAGTCTTGTGTGAAAGATTCGCCTTGTGTACCTCAAACTGATGTTTCCAGTTTTGTCTGTTCTCTCTATTCAAGGCTGCCATTAGGTAATGTGATGTGTGTTCGGGGTTAAGCGGTTGGAGATGCTGGTGCTTAGTTTCTCAGATTTCTGATTCATTTGCTATAAATAAGCCCTGGGGAACCAGAGGTGTTGGGTCACTTACTGTAATGGCTGAGGAACTGAGAGGGGAGGAAATGGAGGGATGCTTGGAGAACAACTCCACTTTTGTTTATTTGAACAGCTCATGCACATAACACTTTTTTACAAAACGCATTTTAAAAGAATACAAAACAAAAGCCCATAGGCTCACCCTTAAGCAGGGACATTATAGCCATACAGTAGGGTTGACAGGTGGCACTTTTGATTTGGACCAATACCCAAAACATCCTAGCAACTCTCAAGCAACCAATTAAATTTCACTTAATTGCATTTGTTTGGGGATATTCCGATTAACAAGCTATTGATTCAATTTATTTATTTATTTTTTAGTTGATCAGTTGATTTGATTCGATTTAGTTGATTCTTTTTGATTAAAATTCATTTATATAAATACATGTCAGTTTCAATAGGCATTTTGTTTACATATGGAATTTTGATGTAACATTTGATTTCATTGATTTGGGTTCATTGGATTAATTTGATTCAGTTGACTCGACAATTAAATAAAAAATTAATTGTGGAAAAAAAAATGTGGATACCAAAATGAAGTAAACTTAAATATTTTGTGTAAAAGTATTATCATAACATAAAACTACAAAAACAATATAAACTTATAAGCACTACAGTACACTAGAATAGCTCTTCATGTCAGCAAAAGTGTTTTACTTTTGTACAAAATCCCCATATAAAATGGAAACATTACATTTCTGTTGAACATCATTTTCTTTTCCTCCGTTAACTCTTTATAGAGCAAGAAATTGCATTTCTGCTGTGTAAAGCATGACTGTGTATTATGGTGTGTGTGTTTTCATCCTTCTGAGGCTTGAGAAATCCCCAGTGGAGCCTCTGGACTGTGCTCTGCGTATGTCCAACATATGGGAATCAGCATGGTTGCAGTCCCCTCACAACAGGCAAGTGCTTTCACTTGACTATATTATCTGTTAAACATTTTTTCCTCTCGTTTTTTCCTTCAGCACTTGAAAAAAGGGGGAGCGGTATGTGACCCTTTCTCTGCTGAGGGGTCAAGTGGTGATTGCTGATGTTGTCTGCTCTAAACACATGTTTAGCCCAATGCCGCTCACCCAGTCCCCCTAAAGGTTTGGTAACCATTAAGTTACTTCCTAAGTCAGTTCCGGAGTCAGGCCTCAGAGGACTGGGCAAGAGGAGGGCTTGTGCGTATGCGTATGATTTAGCATTGTTGTCCTTTTTCTTATTACTTTTTTTGTTTAGTGTGCGAGTTCCCTTATGGATTTTCATACAATACATTCAGTCATTGGCTTCCTGGTCCTTTTCACACAGGTGAATATTTGCCCGAGACGTGGCACAGCTCACGCGATTCTGTCCCAGACAGGAAGTGCCATGGTAAGCCATGTTATGATAGTGGATCAGCTGCTAAGAGGAAGAGCTGTGAACTTCACATGGGAGCAGAGCCGCCGAGTCCAACCGTGGCCGCCACCTCAGGGCCCAGCGGCCCGGCAGGAAATGAAAGGATCATTTAGTTTGTGGCAGATGAGCATGAGGGGAAAGGGAGGGGACGGCACAAACACAGACACACGATTTTAACCCTCCTGAGACGAGCAAAACAAGCTCTGCTCAGATGTGCTGTGGCAGAGGTGTCCGGGTGTACGTGTGTCTGTGGTGACCCAGTGGAGGGTACGTGTCAGAGAGTTGTGTGGTGGGAAAGAAAGGGAGAAAGCAGTTGTCATGGCTGCAGCAGTAGCTGTTTTAATGCTGTTGGTGGTAGGAGATTTGTGACAAGCCAGTCCAAAGGTGGCTAGCTTTCCTGTCCAAGTGAATGTATCGCCTTCATTTCAGACCTCGAAAGCTTTTACTCTCCATTCTGACACCTCACCCCACAGCCAGGACGCCTCCTTTGAGTCTCACTGCATTTCATCATTAGCTAAGGCAAACTTCACTGTTGAGTTTTACACAACCACTAACTCCTAATATTACATTTTTTTTTTCACATAGTATGTCTCATACTAATTGTGCTTTGGACATAGGGTTAGTTCACCCCCCAAAAATAAAAAATAAATCATGTTGCTCCAAATCCATATGACTTTTGTTCTTTTTTGAAACACAAACAAAGATATTTTTTATATTTTTATTGAAAGAGATTTCTGTCCCACCCTTGAGAGGCCATCCTTAACATTTATAAAGAGATTGTAAAATAAATCCATATGAATCAAGCAGTCTAATCCAAGTATTCTGAATTACTAACTCTTTAAATGATACCAGTTTTTGCGTGAAATTTCAACTTCAATCACTTTAACTGCACTGAAGGAGAGTCCTAAGTCCAGAATATCATAGACACTTGGTAGCGAACTCTGTTGACTTGGGCCAGTAAGCGACCCCTTGGCAACCACACAGAACACCTTAGAAACCACCTAGCAATGCCCTGGCAACCACCCACGATGCCCAAGCATTGCGGCCATGAGTTTTGTTCAATCAGACACCAATTTTTTTTTTTTCAGAAAATGTCCATTATAATACATTTCATGTGGTGTATTTACTGGTACTTCAGATATTTTGAAATCTATGGATTGTCAAAGGCAATGATAGTCATCTCATAGTCTTTTTACCTTAATTATTGCAGTCTGGCCTCTGATTAGAGATGACTCGGAGCACATGGCGGGCAGATGGATGCTGTTCCTATACTACCCGGAACTTCCTTTTTGGTCCTAGAGCTATTTAAGGGGTTTAGGGTTTGAGATGATGATGATGATGATGATGATGATGATGATCTGGATAAAAGAGCTACCTCATAAGTTATGAAGACCACTTTGAGATAAGAGTGTTATCCTTAACATCTTATTAGTATAATGACTTATCTATAAATTTGATAGAACTGTTTGATGTACTGTCTGTGCTGTTGTTCATAACATTGGAAACTATGATGGCAACATCTGACTTTTAGAGTTTGCGTTGACGTAAGATTTATTTAAATTTTCAATCACTAATTATATTCATTAAAATAAAAATATATATTTTCAAAGTTAATATTGAAAATGTACCATTGTTTGAAAGCTATTGTTTTACAATGCTTTTTAATCGTTGTCTTAATTACTGTCACTATCCACTGAAATCTATGCATTTATGAAATTCATGTCAAATTGTATCTCTTCATTTTATAGCGTCTTGCAGATTTGTAGATGAGATTGCGTAGAGCCCCCTATGGTTTGAGTGTGAGATGATGGTGTTGCTCGTGCATCACTGCTTAGGCTTGTTCAGGTTAGACTGCAGTGGGGTTGTTTCCATAGTGCTGTGGGTGAAAGTCTTAAGTGTTGTCACTTGTGAGAAACACCTTACTTCCCCAGAACTACATGGCAGCAGGCGCAAGCCACGCTGAAATGACGTGCCGTCGTATACAGCGACACGCAGCACAAGAAGCCTGTAATTTGGCCGAACAGGCTGTCTTTGGAGTGAGCACTGCACATTTTCAGAGGGCAGCAGGCGTTTGGGAAAAACTGCAGAGGGTGCCTCTCCTGAGCCGTCACCTGTCAGATGGAGGTTTTATCTTTAAGTCAATATAGCGGCATCATTGAAAGCGTCCTGTCTAAATGTTTACAGGAAATGATTCAAAAAACCAATGAAATGCAGACCGAACACAAACACAGATACTGCTGAGTAAAGAAAACAAAAGGTTAAGTCGGGTTGGGGGAGGTTCTATTGTAGTACTGGCTGGAAGTGGCACATGGCCCGAGGTGCACGGCTCAGACATAAGAAAGAATCTGTGTGCCATTAGAAGGGTGATTAGGATGTCTGCTTTGCCCCCAGGCTCATGACAGCCTCTGGACTATACAGGCCTTTACGCTTGCTGGTCTTCTACATCCACGGCCCCTGTCTGCCCACAGCGCTCCACTTCAGACTCCTTATGGAACCAGTGAGCAATCACAAGAGGAGGTGCCTTGCCATAAGAGCCCAAAGTACGTTTGTGTGTGTCCGCATGAGTGCTTATGTGAGTGCTCCGACAGTGTGAACCAGCGAGGTGCAGCGAGACATTGTTAACACGGTCCAGCTTACAGGGGTGACCAGTATTCTTCAGAGAGGACGATACCGAGGCCAAAGGAAATATTCCCCACACTCGTTTATTTCTCATGGCACTGCTGGAATGTCCCATTGCATCCTGGGTGTTCCACTCGCTCACTCGTTAACAACTTTCACACAGGGTACCAATTAACCTCTCACATCCTGTTCCACAACAGGTTTTTTTATTCCACAAATCTCTCAGCTTCTACTCTGAGTGACCCTTTTAACAGAAAACACCTCTCAGTGTGTCTAAAGTCCTCATACAACATCTCCATTAGACTCGGCGTCCTCAATTTATCCCTCTTGACCTTTTGCCAGAAGGCCACTGGCAGTTTCAATTCAGTTCACTGCACAATTTCCTTGGGTTCACTTTGTGAATTGCTACAAAACATTACAAAAACATTGGAAGCTATCAATGATGATATAATGGGGGCAGTAAAAGGCGCAGGTCACGCCAGCCAGGCATGCATCCAATCCTTACTCTGCTGGTTTATGCTGCTATGGAAATACTTTAGTAGGTATGCACTGATATCGAAATTCTTGCAGAAACTGATATTGTCTGCTGTTTTTACTAAATAACTATACATACATAATTGGTAATATCATTTTAGTTAGTTTTAATTGGCCAATAACTGATATGGTACCAATGTTCTGTATGCTGATAATATAGATTTTATTTATTTATTCATTTGGATGGTTTTATTATGTTGATGTTTTACTGTTCAAACCTCTGGGCTCTAAATTTCCCTTATGCTATTGATCAAAAATACAGTAAAAACTATGTCACCTTTATTTTCAGGTGACATAGTTGCATTTAATGCATGTTGAGAGGATGAGTTCACGTGAGCATGGGTAATGTAAAGACTCACACACGTCTTGTGTTGCCACCATGCAGCTCTCCCCGGGCTATGTACAATCCTGTCACATCACAGCCTATTCACAAAAAAAAATGGTTAAATGTACTTCTCAGTATTTGTTCTTTAGAAAGTAGAGAAACCAGGTCACTGTAGCCCCTTGCAGTCAGCTCTTAATTGGTTCTCTTGCTCCTAGCGCGTATGTTGCCGACAGCAGAAACCGTAACTTGTGTGCTTCTTTGTCTAAACTTCACTGATTTCGTCTGAGCCATTGTTGAGCCCTAACAAGTCAGACACCCCACACTTTCCTCCTCCCCGGAGCCTCAGATGTAATTATGGAGCTTGTCTCCTGGCAGTTGCAGTCGGAAAAAGTCACCAACAGCCGAAAAGAGAGTGTCCATTAAGGATTGTTTGACTCGACCCCGGTGTTTGGAGGGGGTGAAGCGAGGCGCAAAAACGTGGCGCGGGCAAGTAGCAAACACGTCTGTTTACTGGAGCATGCAGCAGCCTTCCAGCTCCTGCTTCCTGGACTTGAGCGCCTACCATGGGTGTGCGAGGACTAGTTTGGAAGCTTGCGCTGTTCTTGTGAGTCAGTCCGCATCGCTATCAGCCGCCCACTAATTGCAATGAGGTTTCCAGCGGCATTAGGTAAATGTCACTTCACAACGGCAGCTCAAATAGAGAAATCGCCTCATCAAGCATGTTTTACACACCATGGGTGTCTCTGTCAGCTGGTAGAGCCGTCAAAAACATTCACAGATCCATGGAGTTCGAAATCAGTTAAGTTTAAGTGCTTGCCTTCAACATTTTGAGTTTTAGTGATCCTCAGTTCTTTCCTCTACAATTTGTTTTCAGGAAAACATTCTCTCGTATATAAAGATGCACTAGTGCAGCTGTTAAATTTAACACTGAAATGCTTTAGTTTTTTTCTTCTTCTGTGTCTTCTGTCGCTGTAAAACAAATGCCTTGATAGTAATCAATTAGACCATAGAACCATCCACTGTATATGGGTAATTACAACAGCAACAACAACATAATTGGCTTTTAAATCACTTGCGAATGACTGAATTCAAAGCATATGCCCTTGGAGCACACATCCAAGCAAAATACACCATTTCTACCCATCTCCCCTCAGCAGCGGGGCAGAGACAGCCTGTCAACCTACAGCACATTTTTCCATTGATATAATGTTATCATTAATGGCTTATCTTAATTGACTTTTTCAGCCCAAGATTATCTTTAAAAACACTAATTATGTAATAACAATTTAATAAATGTAATCTTTAGCAAATCTCATAATCTATAAATCTTATAATGTTGTGACACCAAAATTCACTTATAGTATTTTATAATGATTTATTTAGACGACAACATAAAGAATCTAAATATTGGCAAAAGGGGCAAATTATCGTGTTTATAATCCAAAATTTTATTATCAGCTCAATTATTGAATGTATTTTAGCTAATATTTCATATTTAAAGGGTTAGTTCACCCAACAATTATGCAATTAATTACTTAAGTTTTATTTTTGGGTGAACTAACCCTTTAATGAGATTCTAATGTTTATTTATTTTTTTCTTAAAAAATAATACTTCTGTTAAATGAAAGTTTTATCACATCTCATAATGAAAAATGTTTTTCATACTGTACATTATATGTTTTGGTGCCAAAATTCACAGCAATTAAACCTACTGTTTTTAAGGAGTTATTTATTTAACGTATTTAGACAAAATAGTATACATTTTAATATCAGAATCAGCCATTTTTTTAATATCAGGGGATCCCTATTTCAGTGTAATGTCCTGTTATTAAAATTTGGAGGGTCTCCCAAAATCTTAAAAGTCTCTTCTGCTCTTTTAATTGTAGGGGAAAAAATATATTTTTGTCATTTTTAATTGATTGTCTTAATGAGAATGTGGTCATCATGATCTCATCTTTCATGCCACTAATGATCTTATATATATATATATATATATATATATATATATATGTATATATATATATATATATATATATAAGGGTTTGGTACATTTAGTGCAGTTCAGGGCATGTCTTTACGATTTTTAGAAAATTAAATATTTAAATTCTTAGGAGAACATGATGTTTCTTTTCATGTGTTAAGATGCCATCTCAGTGCCACTTTGGGTTATAGCCACTCCTGTCACTGCAGATAATGGACAGCTGACATGCTGGTGCAGAAACATGGCTCTGGGCCGTCCGGCGGTGACATCCCACTAGCAGACTGCCACTACGCTCGATCACTTGAAAGCCACGCTCAAAAACTCGCCATGACAGACATTGATCACCACTGTCACTTGTTAGCCATGTCGTGATGAGTTTGAAGTCACACGCTAGACATGCAAATGCCACGGCGTGACACTGATGGTCATATAGTTTTTGCATGTGCGTGTTCGAATGTGTCTGCCTGTCCGTCTCATTTCTCAATCGAGAACTGAGGAGAAAGCAGAGAGGGGGGGAAAGCACACTGCTGGACACGCATAGTTTGCCAATTCGCTGTTTGTTCCGGATTTCTGCCAGTTTACACACTCTGCTCATTTTATTCTGGCTTTGGTTGAGTTCCATGTTCCGTTGCCTTTTGAAGTTACAATCGTTCCTTCTGGCCCTAAATTAGCGATAACATGATATCACTGTATTGCTATAAAAAGCTTTACTCCCTGCATGGACTTGTCTTGTTGTTTTTGCTTTGAAACAAAGCGAAGAACACACAAACACTCGGAGCTGTTTTGGGGGTTTACAGCTGCCCAAATGATGATTTTCTTTTTTTTTTTGAGGGAGCATTTAAAAAAAAGAAAAGTTTTCTATTTCAGGAAAAGTTTCCTTGAAGAACACTTTATTGAATGCCAAGGCTAAATTAGCTGATGTTCAGTGGAACCTGAATTTGACATCATTCCTGAACTCTCAGCTTTGCCGGAGTTGTTCTTGTTGCTGTGGATCTCTGGTAGGATGTAGTTTGTAATTAGACACAGATGTTTCTAAAGCAGCTTGGCCAGACTGTTATTCTTGCCTTGCTGAGTACTTATTTTACCCTCCTCTTTTCAAGCTGCACTCACTTTAAAACTTTTCCCAAAATTCCAAGGCCTAATGCAGTTTTATGTGGCATTTAGTTGCACAGCAGCCATGTGATGTTACAAAAAGGCCTTGCTCTAATTAATTTCTTCCATGAATTCTGTTATATATATATATATAACCAGCGAATTATTCTGGATATTTATCAATCTAGCATGGCTGTCAACCCTCTTATTTTTTCTGGGTTTCTCACGTATTTTAGCTCTTTTCCCGCTGTCTTCCCGTTTTAGTATTTTCCAGTAAAATATCCCGTATTTTTATACTCTGATTGTATGAGATGTACAAGCTCGGACAGATTTGGCTTGAAGTCAGCGCCGCGCACGCTGTTACAAAAAAGCTCTGCACCAAGCGAAATGAGGTCTTGCGCACCGAACTTGTCACTTTTGCTGCGCTCGTGCGGACGCGTGTCAGCGTGCGCTCTGATCGGTAAAGGTGCACGGACCTCTCCCGAATCATCTGCAGCACTCAGCCTCCGAAGCACCACTAACTCCGCCTCCGTTTCCCTCGTAAGCTGAAATTAGTATTTAATTTTTTTTTTTTAAATGACACACTGTCTTTTTTTCTCTCGTATATATACACACACACACACTGTCTCTTTCTCTCTCACACATACAGTATGTAGGCTAGTTCATCACCATTCACTGCGTCATCATTACACGCGCCAGGTGGAGAATCCAGAATAACCCCGCTATTTTTAAATAGTTTGGCCAGAGATACACACTAAAAAAAAATGGTGCTAAATAGCACTAAAAGTGGTTCATTGGCTTGTAATCATAGGGGAACCACTTTAAGTGCCATAGCACTTAACTTTGTCATATGGTGCTATGTAGAACCATAAGAAGTGCCATAGAGCACGTTAACCACCCCAGAGAACCACTGAAGAACCACTGAAGAACCGCTGAGGAACCAAACTGGACTTAACTGGTTCTTTAAATGGCAGTGGTGCTACAGTATATAGCACCATGATCATCGCAAAGAACCCCTGAAGAACCGCTGAAGAACCTTTTTTTTTAGAGTGTAGTTACAAAACTAACTACTATTATTATGGCAACTCGTAAGAATATGCCGTGGTCAAACTAGGAAGTGCAGACGTCCTTTGTTTGGTGGCCGAAGAGAGGATCCTGCGAGAGATTGATAGGGCAACGAGGAATGAAAGGCGCCGCTATGACGACCGGGTACTATTTGTGGCGGTACTGTCTGCAATGGAAAACGGAACGAAAAGCGCGCTGAGTCGAGCCGAGCCGAGGCGAGCCAAGTCGAGTCGAGCTGGTACTGGTAATAGAAAAACGCCATAAATGACTGATTCGGAGCTATCTACATGCAACCACGCATGAAGCACATAGAGACTGAACTCACAATTGATTTCAGTACAGATGATACATCAATAAGCATAAATATACATTATTGATCATTTTATTTTATTTAACTTTTTTAACTCTTTCCCCGCTATTGATCAGTTATCTTTGTCTTTTATAAGCAAAGGTTTCCCTGCCATTGATGAGTTTTTATGGCTTTCCACGTGATCACTGTTATAAGGTAGGGGTTGCTGATCAAAACACAGGCAAAGAAGAAGCAGGAATGAGTGATCTCATATGCAAGCAGATGCGTATGAAAAATAATGCAATCATCAACAATAAACACCACCAAGCTTTGGTGGTGTTGATGGACTCGATCTACTCCATCTATTGATTTATTTTTTAAATGACTGAACTAATTAAATTTAAAATCAACAATTGAAGTATATTTATTTAAAGCTGGGGAGTTTCCGGTTCGGTCTGAGCGAACGCTGGCGTGTCCTGACAGCCGCTGCTCTCCTGTTATCCCGTTGTTTTCGTGACAAACTGTGGAGTAACTATTTGTAGTACACTAATAAAAATGATTTTGTGGTGTAGTAAATACTACAGAAAAAAACAATGTAATTTACATGAAAAAGTTAGTTAATTTAGAATTAAAAAAAGTAAATTCTATATACTCAATTTGAGCGTGTAGAAATTAAAGCATAAATATATGTTATATAACGTTATAAAATTAAGTAAAATTAGCAACATGACATCATGACTTTTGCGTAAACATACACGCCACTTTCAAATCAAGTTTCAAATCACGCCACTTTTCAAATCAACTTTCAAATCATAAACACACTGAACAGCGATTATGCGTGTTAATAGCATGCCAAAAATGGAAATAAGAATTGGTGTGCCATACACACGCAATTTCATGAGATCAGTCTAAAAATTACTGGTTTTCCCATCATGCACTGGGACACATTTTCTTTGTTACTTTCACTTAACTTAGTTAAGTAGAGTTTACTTAATTCCATATGTGAAATTTACTCTACCCAGAAGAATGTTAAATTAAGTATAATAAAGTTGCCTACTTTCTTGAATAACCCTCATGCACTTCACACCTTAAAATAATGTTTATGGAGGCTTTTCACTAGGTTTCGGGAACAGTAGCAAAAATAGTGAGCATTTTAATAATCTTCTGATGACGCCAGCAGTCCTTTCACTACGAGAGACTGATGCCGCAGCTGAGCATGCTGGTTTGAGCAGTTGCTAGCAGTGTGTTAAACTTCTGAACTGAAAGACACATTGTAAAAGGCAATTCCGTTTTCATCAAAGTTAAATCAGTCTCTCTTTAAAGTGGCTAAAACTGTTCAAATTAGTGGTGGGCTTTTCCGAAGCCAATATATAGGAGCCTCTCAAGGCCATGTGTTTGTGGGCTGTGGCGTGCCTTCTTTTAAGGTCAAATGTTGCGCAGTGTGCTCGTTGATGACTCGCATGGTAAAATCCACTTTTCAGAAACCATCATGAGCTCATCTGAGCTTCAAACTGTTGCACCTGACCGAAATCCTGAGGAGATGAACAAAGTTAATACCTAAGAAGGAAAGTATGGTGCTGTCGTTCTTTGCCGAGGCCGTGATTTCCTCCCAAAAGCCGGTCTAAGTGTGATTAGTCTGTTCCATCAGAAATTGTATTTTTAGCTCTGGAGTGACTAGAGAGAGGGAGAGAGAGAGAATATGGGAGCAATCTCTGACTGGCTGGTATCCACATATGGGCCTGATGTTGATGCAACTTTGCGACTTCCATATTGAAGAGATTTCCAATTGCAATAGCGCCCATGTGCCATGTCTGAAAGCATTGAGTTCAGCACAGCATTCAATGAATAGGATGGGATAGGCTATTATTCTTTCAGTTTCGTGTAATTTTAACACAATATTTGTGAAACCAGACAGATTTGAAAAAATAGTGAATATTTTAAGTAGGTTTTGTCTTAAACAGTTAAGAAAGAAATTGGATGTGTATCATTATATTGGATCCGTGACGTCAGTCTTGAAGTGACAGCAACTTGTAAATGCCTGCTGCTGTCTTACGCCCATTTCACACATACTCTGTTTGCGGTGCGTATGCGGTGTTATTTTTTTTTTCCGTACCCATGTTAACAAGTGAGAGCTTTCACACTGCATGCGGATGTAAAATACTGTAAAATACTGGCAGCAGAGTCGCCAAAAATTTACTGTAATTTAACATTTATTCTTACTGTGAATTATTTAAAAAAAAAATTATACAATAAAACGCAGTACATTTCTGTGATTATTTCAGTTTACTACATCATTGTTTACTTTAAATTCACTCATTTTGTACAAAGGCATAAAATAATGGGTTGAAATAATTCATTGTAGATTAAAGATTCATAATTTAATTTATTTTTTAAATTTTTTAAAAAAAAAATTATTACACAATTTTTTTGTTTAAGATTTATTTTAAAAGTAATGAATCTTTAATCCAATAACCAGAAGAACATTATTGTTCTGTGGGCCATACTACCAGTCTTCAAAGTTTATAGATGATCTAATACAAGCTGATAAAACCTAGTGATTTTAAAATGCGTGTTAACATATAATTTAGATGTTTTTTTTCCCTCATTTCAGCGTTGAATAGACATTAAAACATGATGGCTGTAATTAACAGCAATTTTTAATTTGTAAAATATTGTGCAGAATGCAATGTTTTCTACAGTACATTACTGTTTTAATGGAAAACAGTATTTTACTGTCAGATTGTTTACAACAATTTTTACTGGAGCAATAACAAATGAGTACTTGGTGCCTTTTTCATTTTCAGTTCTTTTTAAATGTTTATACTTGGGGGCACATTAGTTATGTGTGCCAGGATACTTTGATTCCTTCACTGGAAAAGGCAACCACACAGAAATCACACCATTATTATCTGTGCGGTTATTTTTATGTAATTACTTGGCAAGCTATGAAAACATTTCCCTTCCATCTACTCATACCACCAGAATCTCAGTGTCATCCTCATATTGATAAATAAGATGTGGTATTACCATAATCACAACCAACCTGTAATGGTTTTTACATGATGACCAAATGTGCAGCAGTTTGACTGTGGCTTGAAAGTGAGGAGGTGCAAACAGCTATTTCTTTTATTCCCAATTTCCTTCGCTTTAGAGGATTTTGTGGTCAGTAGAGTGAAGTATTAAATCTTTATTTCACCAAATGTAATACCCAACCAATTTTTAAATTAAGTTTTAACATATGGGAGACCCGACCACAAACAAAATGAGTGCATATTGTGAACTGTTTTGAGGACATTTGAATACATAAAAAAAAAAAAAAAGTGGAGGTTTTGCCAGAAAGGCTTGTTTCTTTCTGCTTCTCTCTCTCTTTCTCAAACACACAAATATTTCCCCACAGAGACGAGAATTTTGCCATCATAATAATGTAGAATTTACCAGAACCACACACATTCACTAAGTCTCATTCTCTAATAACTCCATAATTGTGTACTTGCATGCACAGAAAAGGTAATGCTCATGAATGCTCGGAATAATTTTATTATTTAAATGTAAGAGTGTGTATTCAATAATTGTATTATGTGCAAACTTGGCAACGAGTCACGATTTCCATGTGAAAGCAATCTCAAAATTGCTCATGTACATGCACATGTATGATTAGTTTTTGCGATTCTAGATGATGCAGTTACATCCTGTCCTGTATTTGACTGGAAAATCTCTCTCTTCATCTCATCGCTTGCTCTGTCTTTGACGAATGAGCATTTTTCCCTGTGAAATCCTCTCCACCAGTCCGTCAGTCAGTCTCGCTCGTTTTCTCTCTCCTATTCTGGGCCGTCTTCACCTTTCCTGACAGCTCTGTGCCTCATCACCAGCTATCTGAAGTGACAGCTCACATCCTGGGGCTGCAACGGGGGCTGGCTCACTGAAAAAGAGCAGCACAACACACACATACACGCACCCTAAACCCTCCTTGCACTCCCCACGCTCTCATTCTCTCGCTTTCTCTGTCACACACATACATTTACACCCACGCAGACCCCTCTGGCCCAGTGTTAATTCATAAACGCATTTGCTCTAGTTCACTCTTGGTGCTGCGGGGGCATCTGTGGGGCTATGGTGATACGCTGGGAGGGGGCGCCCGAACACGCTTCACACGCTACCGCTTGCATGCTCAGCCTGCTGTCCGATGAAAAACAGACGGCTGCAGACACATAAAATGAGTGTTCTGCTGCACGGAAGGTTCAATGGAGTGTGTGCTTCTGAACGGCAGCAGAGAGCCGCAGTTGGACATTAGTGCTGTGAGAGGCCTACAGCTGTAGCACCAGCCTGAGGCTGATGCTTCAAAACCCATTGCTGTTTAGCTACCATCCAATGGCGGCAGTCTATTTGGGATCATTTGTCATTTTCATTCGATACTAGTGACTCCACAAGTGTGAAATGCATAGAGGTTAGTGTATGTGCTCTGACACCTTGAGCTGTGACGCTCATGTAGACTACGCACTTCCCTCTGTTTCCCCCTATTATTTTATTTTCTATCTTGATAATATGTTTCAATAAAAGCTGCAAAATGATCAATAAAATAACAGAACTGCATTTATGTTAAGTTTATTTTTAATTGATAGACATCCATTGATTTATTTACTTATTGTTAAATTTTACACATTTTAAAGACACTTTAAAGCATCATGCAACAGTTTCAGGCCTACAGTAAATGTTTTTTTGAATTACAGATTTGTCACTGTAGATTTTTTTTTTTTTCGTTTTTTTTTTTTTTTTACATACTTAAAGCCTGAGATTTGTAATATATAACCAAGTCTGGCAGCTAGCTTGGCTCTAGACACTGAGGCAAGAGTGAAAGAACAAAGTTGAAAGCGCCTTGGGATCTCATGAAAATCAAAAACAAATCTTCAGGAGCAGCAAGGTTAAACCTACAGGCCCAGTGGCCCTTTGAAGTAAAAAGCAGTGTTGTTAATTGTCGGAGCTGGCTTAGCGAAAGGTGGTAACAATTTAACAAGAGTGTAGGGCAGCAGGGTGCTTGGATGTGTATCAGGTGTTTGCAGATGTTGTGTGTGGAACAGAAGAGGGGAGGGTTCTCTAGAGATGAGAGGCCAACTTAACAACCAATAAGTCTTTGTTTGCTCTGCCAATCGCACTGTAATTGGCCAGGGAGTGAAAAGAAGCCGCGGGATTGGATGGATGGACTGGTAACTGCAGCTATTTTTACTGTATGCTACTAGACAGACGTTAGCAATTATACATCCGACATCTATCTGCTTCTTGGTACACTCAGTCTATCAGAGGAGAGCTCTCTCTCTCTCTCTCTCTCACCCAGCAACAGGTTTCAAATGTAGCGTGGAGGATGAATGAATCTCATTGGCTGCGCTTATGTACAACAGCCTGGGGAACTTTCTCCCAGCTCTTTGTCAGACCGCCGTCCTCAGATACACACTCGGGACGCTGGTGACATTTACGGTCACTCACCTCCCATTTGAACCTCTGAGTCTGTTGTTGTATTTTACGTTTGCCAAGTTTGTGTCTGGTTTGTACCGTTTCCACATGTTAAAAATTAACACCACCTGCATTTCGCTGTTGAAGGCCTGTTTGCTTGTGAGTCTGTTGGCGCTGACTTCATCATAATCTCTGTCTAGCATATGCAGTGCCATTTTGAAACAAGGGGTCAAGGTTTGGCTGGTTTGCATGGTCCAGTTAGCACCTGCATTGTGTATTAAAGGTCCATCTAAATGATTCATGTATTCAGAAAAAAAAAAAATCAGATATTAAGTTTATATGTTAATATATACAAATTTATCCCTAAATTATCCTCAGAAGAGTCCTGTTAGTGTTGAATGAACCTAACGAAATTAGGATGTGCGTCAGGTCTTAAAGTGACAGCAGCAAACCCACTGCAGTCTGTCATTAATGTTAATTAAAGAACAAAACACACAAATCACTCACTGCTCTTGACTGAATAACATTTGTAGCTTTAATAAGAATTAAATGATGTATATTTAATTTATGTAGTCAAGACTGTGTTTGATAACTATAATCAATGTTTGTATATTTCCTACCTGTTAGCTTGCTTGCTAAATGTGAAATTTATTACAATGAGTTTTTGTGAAGATTGTTTTAAGTCACTTAAATGAATTGTTGTAATACATTTTAAATCTATAGCTTTCAATTATTGAGAAACAAATCTTAGAGTATTGGTATCAGTCAAATTGACTGGGAATGTTTAAACAAATGTTTAAAATGTACTTTCTCTATGTTGTTTGTACACACCCACACACACATATATATATTTGTAGTACAATATAGCATGTTTGTGACTGTATCTGTCTGTCTGAGAGGAGCTGTACTTTGCTGTAGGTTTTTTTTTTTTTTTTTTTTTTGCAGACTTTGTGTGTGTGTGTGGAAGCCGTTATGCTGAAATAGTGTGTCACACTAATTGCAACTGGAAACTCTACAAAGCAGCAGCAAGTAGCTCATGGCTGCTGCTGTAAGAAATGACAGAACTGTAGTTACAGAGCCAGGCTGAGTAGTTAAAGGCTCTTGCAGCACCCTCGCAGCACGCTGTGGATGTATAGGGGTGTTTGAGTAAACTAATTAGAGGTCAGTAATGTAGAGACTTTAATGCCATCTGTAATTAAAATTTGTTTGACTTCAATCCAGCTTTCAGTCACAGTGCACATCGCTTAACATAAAAAGTTAAACCACTGTATGTTCGTGTAAAATGTGGATGTAGGGCTGAAATTAGAGCTCACTGCTAGTTGAGGCTTTGCCCTGTGCACAACCAGTGAGAAACAGAGAGGGCGTGTGTTTGTTGGGTTCGTTAGTGTTTCTGCGTGTGCTGTTTTTCACTGTGTGGGTGTTGTGGCTTTCAGACTTTAGACTGGACTAAAGACAAAAGTGGCGGCAGAAAGGCGCAGAACTCCCAGTGTGCAACATGGACACTGTTGATCCTCAGACAGAAACTGAACATGAACTGCAATCTCTTTATTTTATTCTGTCTCTTTTCTCACCCCTCTCTTTTTCAGCTCACGTTTATGCTGATGTGGTTTGATCCTTTTCACTGGAATTTCAGCTAAAATTGTATTTCATGTTTCTCTAATTTATATTATATGCATTCATATAGAATATGTATATGACATCCTCCATTGTCCTCATCCTTTTCTCCTCTTGTTGAATCTCTGTTTTCCTTCTCTCTCTCTCTCTCTCTCTCTCTCTCTCTCTCTCTCTCTCTCTCTCTCTCTCTCTCTCTCTCTCTCTCTCTCTCTCTCTCTCTCTCACCCCCCTGCTTCTTTTCCCAGTGGGGGTGTTGTTTATAGAGCATTATAATTTATAACTGAATAGAGTGGATTTAATTTCAGCGCAGAGCCTCGCCAGCAGGGCGCCAGGCTGCAATCAGAGGAATCAGTGCGCTGCGAGCCCTGTTGAATGGAAAGTATTATCACCGGCCACAAACGGACACTGTTTCTCCTTAAACAACTCCCTTGATGCTCCGTGGGTCCGGCTTCTCTTTCACTCCTATTCCTGTTCCTGTTAACCACCCTCCCTCCCATTGTCCTTCAGTGCCACTTCCCTTGCTATTTCTCTCTCTCTCACTGTCATCTCTTTTTCCTCTACATCTTCCTCTACATTTTCTAGTCTTTTGGTTCTTTCTCTTCAGTGTTTGATGAGTTTTTTTTTTCTGACAGCATCCCTTGTTCTGGATCGATGCAGATAGTTCTTATAAAGCGCATCTGGCACTACAGTTGTTTATACATCTTAATTTGACTTCTAGTTTGGAGCATGAACAGTTTTTCCCAGTCTTTTATGCCACGGATGGACTAAGAGCAATAATATGTAAACTTTCAAGCATTACTGGTCTTATGCGTGTTTGAGTTTAGAAGTGAAGTTTCTGTCTTCAGTAGGAAAATTTGTGCATTGATCATGGGAATCTTTGATGTGTTAAAGGGATAGTTCACCCAAAATTTTGTCATCATTTACATCAAGTTCCAAAACTGTCTTTCCAGGACTGTACCACTTTTTCTGTGGAACATAAAATAAGACATTTTGAGAAATGTCTCAAGTGTTTGTTTTTGGAGTGGACCCCACTGATTTCCAACATATGGACAAAACAAACACACAAAAAGAGAGAAAAAAAAAACACTTGAGTGAGATAAATCTCAAAATATGATAATTTCTGTTATTTGTGGTTCCTAACATTCTTCAAAACATCTGTTGTATTCTTTTGTGAGAGTAAATGATGATGAATCTTTCAATTGTGTTAAATTTCAGTTACAATTTTGACTTTTATGGAAAAAAAAGATTAAAATGCAAAATAGAGGCATGTTTACTAGTGTACCCAGCCTTTTCGGATCACACTGGATATATTTTAATATATTTTGCTGCTGATGTTGCTTTGTGAATGCTGATATGTCCCATGCTGATATTTAAGTTAACCTTGACACTGTCACTTTCCGATTACTTTCTGACTACATCCTTTTTCCTGTGTTGAGTCTCGTCTGGGCTTTGCTTTCCGCACTCAGCATGGCTCGATTATACTGATCATATTTTAAATGGAGCGCAGCAGCCAACTCTCTCTCCCTCTATTCAGCATAATTAATACCTTGCATTTACACTGACTTAGATGAACTCAACTGTTTTGTTTTTTTCTGTCTCCTCAAACCCAAGCCATGATTGCAAAAGGGTTTGAGAAGCTTTATGGACTTCGAAGAATAACACGCTGGTTTGAAAAAGAGAGAGGGAGCGAGAGCGAACGGGTTGACATCAAAAGCCACAATTAGCTCATTACTTTTACTTGAAGTTTGCAGACCACATAAAATGAAAGGAAAAAGTCATTTCTTTCCTCTCACTCAGTGTTTTCTCGAAGGACGCTAGCAGAGTGGGTTCATAGGAAGGGCTTGTCTAGTAAAAAACCAACAGTATGATCATTTTTATTATCAAATATGTCCCAGTAATCCTTATGGTTGTCGCCTGTTTTTCCCATCGTCCTGCATCGGTGGCATTTTGGTTCTGTCCTACTCATGATTTCACATGATGTGCTTTACATGAGCCATTTTCTTGTCACAAAGTCACAAAACTGTCAAAAAGTGATATATGTGGAAAAGTCTTCTGGATTGACTCTTGATTCGCTCATTTACATTGGCTTTTTTCAGTCTGGTTTGCAGCGCAAATAAATTCTGTATAGCTTATCTACTGCTGGAAAACACAAAACAATGATTTACGGTGAATTATCTTTTTTTTTTTTTTTAATAAAATCGAGAAATTGTCTTTTTTTCTCTCTTCAAACATCCATTCGGCATGTTTTAGTTAATTTTTTCCTTATGAGTAGTTTTCTTATTCTAAGGCCAGTCCACTGTAGTTATTAGCTAGAAACCTGGGAAGAAGAGCCAGGCCTGTCTTAATCGCACCCTCCCCTTCCCACTGTATCAGGACTAAAGAGCATCCAGCCTTAATCAAAAGTTAACGATTCAGTGTAGAATGTGCCCTGGGCAACATTAGGGTGCTACGTTATTGCTAGTGTTCGTGGGTAATTTGCAGAACGGCCTGAGTCAATGGGAGTTTGCTTTGCTGGCGCTGGTTGGGGGAACACATGTGATGTGCCTGAAAGATCAAAACACACACTTGATGAATGTGAGGGCAGAGCCTGGCAGAGGAGGGGAATGCCCTCTAATCCCTGCTTTGAATCACTGATCAAGGTCGTTCTCAGTTCATTAAATTCTGCTGAGAATCTCGGTCTCAGTAAGCAGCACACAACACACACACTCTCACAAACACAAGACATTTTCACCTGCCCTTGGACAGACTAATTTCTCTTCAAACATCTATTTGGCATGTTTTAGTTATTTTTTTAATCTTGATCCCTCACAACTTGAGGTCGTATTTATTTTTTAACGTGCAAAAATTTAGGACGAGACCTCCAAGGACCTTTACTCATAATGGAAGTAAATGGGCTACATTTTTGTAGGATTTACAATGAAAGCAAATGGACATAAAAACAGAAATGTGTTTTAGATCTTTATAAATACATTTACGCTCATCTACTGTATTATTCATCTACTCTTGTATTATTTGAGCTGTTAAGTAAATACATTTTTTTCCGGGTTTTTTTTTTCATGGTTCTAGGTTTTATATTGTAAATTTAGATAAAACTAATAAGCAGAAAAGCATTTTTTTTCCACACTGAAATTGTTTCCACGTATTGTTGTACTATTGGTGAATACACACTATTATTCACCTCTATTGTATGTCTCAATGTAATGCAGTTTTCTTTCTTTCTTGTTAAAGAATAGTGGGACGAGTGAAATAGATTTTTGTGGTAATCAGTGATACGCTTTAAATACAGTCAATTGAGCTTAATTTGTAGTGAACCTGGATTTTTCCTTTAATGGTTTACAAATAAGAGGGAGAGAATCTGCCCCTCTCTGCTTACACGATGGTGAGCATGCCGAAAGTCATCCGTCTGCTTTACGCTTGATGTGCTCCACCTTTCCGCCCATCTGTCCGGTGCTGGAGATATGGAGGTGTGGGGGCGGATGGGGTGGAGATACTGGCTGTCACGCAGTTGGGCAAGTGCAGGGCATCTGGCCATGGCCTGAGGACTCAGGCAGATCTTGAGTGTAAAGATCTTGTCATCTCCAAGATGGGTAAGCGAGCTGAGTGTATGGGGAAAGCCCTCAGTTTGTGTCAAGTTTAATGTGTTCTGCTTGTGCAAATGTGCTGTACGTGTATAGTTAATGCAATGTACATGTTGGACTATGCAGAAAACCAGGCATAAATGAATCCGTAATTAAATATGTGCATTAATGCTTTGAACGGGGTACATTTATCCTAGCAACAAACTATGATAGGAAGGAGTTTTATCAGCATGAACCCGTCTTTAAAGCACATTTGGAGCGAACATGAGTTTACATCAAATCTCTGATCTTCCTGCGGGCGTATGGCAAAGGGGGAAGTTGTTTTAAGTGCGGAAATGGCTTAACTTGATTTAACTAACAGCTTCCACATAGCCTGCTGCTTAAGATACGAGGCCGGCTTAATGCACTGGACTCAAATCAAACCCAGAGTCATATACTGTGCAGAAAGAGTGCTGTGTTCGCTTGCCATCTCAAGCCCTGCCACTCAAAGTCAATATCCCAGAATGCCTGCCGCACTTAATTTCATTTTCGTGTAGTGACAGATGCACTGTGTGTTGATCCACTGGTACTTTTTTCCTGTTCTCATGTCATTTGATTTAAATTTTTACAGCACACACACACACACACACACACACACCTCTTGTTATGTTTCCTGGGAGATTATTGCATCAAGAGGGCCGAAGCTACACAAGACTAAAGCATTACGTGAGAATACCAAGCACGCACTTGAGTAAAAGACAAATGGTAATATATGCGTAGTATATTTAGCCAACATGTCGTAATATTTAGTATTTATTAATTTATACAATCATATTTTAGTAATTTAATTTAATAATTTACACTTTAGTTGATGGGACAGTGCAAAATGAAACCAATTTTTTTTACACAACTGTACCTCTTTTTTATGCTTTAGTTATGATTCGTTGTCCGTGTTTTAGTGTGTTGTTACGGAAGGAGTGCATCCACAATGTGACCTACACATTCTGACTCGCGTCACTTGGGCTACCCTGTTTACACCTGGCATAAAGATGCGTTTTGGTCAATCGGATCACAAGTATACGTGGCAGGTACCGTTTACACCTGGTATTTTAATCCACCTATTTTGTCCACTTCTGTCCTGATTTCTTTGAGGGGAGGGTGGGTCTATATCTGTGTGGGTCTAAGTGATCTTTCAATCTAATGGACGACATAAGCTCATGCAATTTACATATAAACATGACCGGAGATGCACTTCCCATTATGTTTTTACATTAAAGGGATACTCTACTATATATATATATATATATATATACTCTATATATATATATATATATTATATATATAAATATATAAATATATTATTATATATATTACGATACTCTACTATCTACTACTATTTTTTGGAAATAGGCTAATTTTACCACTCCCCTGGAGTTAAACAGTTGGGTTTTACCGTTTTCAAATGTATTCAGCTGATTTTCTGATATTTAGAAGAATATCAGTAACCAGACAGTTTCTGGTCTCATTGAAGTTTCTGGTCTCACTCCACATACAAAAGCAATCTGGTCGAATGCTTTTTAGACTACCTCTGGAACAAGTTCAAATGTTTTAGACTCTGTTTACACCTTTATTTAGCATTGTCCACTTGATTGACCAAAACACTTTTTAATACCAGGTGTAAACAGGGCCTTAGTTCAAGTTTCCTTTGTGCATTCATGTTATGTATAGCAAATCAATTCAGTTTACCAGTGCTCATTTATTGCTTCAGCTCACACAGCTCAAACAAGTTCATCCCCAACAATCAGTTTCATTATAAATATTTTTTTTTATCAATAGCCATTGTAGTTTTATTTAAAAATGTTAAATTAGCATTAGAATATGCATCTTTCGCCTTTGCTTTGCATGTGAGATTGTGTCTAACAGCAGCAGTTCCCTAGCGAGGTCGTTGACCCGTAGTCCATGAGTCTGGCAAGAAAGTCTGGTTTTAAAAAAGTGAGCAAGTACGATGGAAGAGGAAATTTGTTTCCCTCAGGAGCGGAAGCAGAGAAAACCGAGACAGTTCTTTTGCCCCCAGAGTCACATCTGTATGGTGTCTTGGCAAGGGTCTCCTTCACATTACCTCTACCTGGCTATCCATGATCTTACATATCACAGCCAACTCTTTTATTCTGAGAGGAAGAGAGAGAGTGAAGTAATGTTAGTGGCTGTGCTGGTCGTCTTGTTTTACGTTTTGGCAGACTGCACCATGACGCATGGGCTTGCATCTCATTACAGCAGGAGTCTGGGGCTCGTCTCTCTAATCAGCAGACCTGCTTATGTCTTTGGTGTTGGACCTGGGGAGAGCAGCGGCGGCCCATGTTTTCAATAAAAACCCTTCGATGGGATCTTTTCCTCGGCTGTATCAAAGGATCAGGGAGCCACAGGGTATAAAATGGAGCTTAAAGGGATAGTTCACCCAAAAATGAAAATTCTGTCATTGTTTATTCGCCCTCATGTTGTTTCAAACCCGTCTGACTTTCATAGAACAATAAAAATAGGGAGGTTTTGTAGAGTGTCAAAACTGCACTTTAAAAGTGGAAGGAAACCATGAAAAATTTGTACTCCATAGAAGAGGTTTATATAACTTATGCTCTATTTTCCAAGTCGTCTGGAAACATATGATAACTTTGTGTGATGAATAGAAAGAATTTAAGTTGAATTTATTATTGAATGTAAATCTTGCTTGACAGCTACGGTCACCATTGACTTCCATTTTAATGGAAAAGAGCAGCTTGGACCTTCTGCTTGGAAATATAATTTTCCTTTGTTTTGATGATCTTTAGCAAATTAACTGATTGTGTAAGCAGTGTGGCAAAGGTTTAGTTGTTTAGAACCACTCATTAAATTTTTCCCACCTCCACCCATTTCTTTACAGCCATGTTCCCATT